>CM046037.1:343786-741286 GCA_025215565.1 Flaveria ramosissima
TTCGCATATGAAGAAAATGCATTCTAACCTCGTGATTGATGATTGATGATGAATACGACTAAATTAAGCAGATATTGAGGCGAACTGGAGGGTAATTCGTACTGTAGCTACTCGTTTGCTCTTGTTATTGATCGATTACGGGCACCCGTTATCTCGATTTCTTTCTCGGTCAGAGGAATCATGATTCCTGGTAACAAGAGAAACTATGATGACTTCGATTGTAGATCACATGTAAGTAACGGCTTCACAGCCTGGTGTTACCTGGATGTTCACAGGAACAAGATTAGGGCTCTTTGCAATTCGAACTGCCGATGAATGCGAATTAGGGGAGACGAAGACTCATCCACAAAAAAAATTCCTGGATCTGGAGAGAGAGAACCAAGTAAGTGGTTTTAAATTTTGAAATGGCAATTGGGATTTCAAATCTAGATGTTTGAAGTGAGTGGGTTGGGAGAGAGATTTCAAAACTTTATGGGTTGTACTCTATGCTATAAGAGTTGTAAAACTCTTAATTTTAAGAGATTTGATTAAATGACTATTTTACCCTTCCAATATGCATATTAATATAGTATGTATATATATATATATATATACTATATTAATAAGCATATAGGAGGGGTAGGTTTGGTCTTTTTACATATTTTTAAGAGGTACAATGCTTTAAAGCATAGTGTACAAATATTTAAAGCATAGTGTACAAATATTTAAAGCATAAAATTCTTAAAAACTCAAAACCGCGTATGCTTGTCTATTCAAAATTTGAAATCCTACCCAACCCAATATAATTCCTTCTTCTTTCAGCATCTTTTTCTTTCCCTTTACTCATCTTGAATAAACGAAAGATAAAGAGAGAAACACACACAAAGCTAGAGACGGTGAATGGCTAAATCAGCCGGCAGTTTGTAGCTCTCTAGCCAGTCGTCCGGCTATAGCTTCACGACAACGGTTTTTGATGTAGACGATGAGCCAAACAATTAATTAAGGTTCAATTTCTAGATTGGTTCTAGGAACCGACCCTTCAATCCCTTATCCTTTGAATTATTTATCAATTGCATTTGTATTTGGTTATATTTTAATTTCTGATTGCTTCTAGGGTTTTGTGTTTGATAATTTTTTTGGTTGCTTAGGGTGTGTTGAGTTCACCAGATGTCTTTTGTTAGATCTATGCTCGGTGGAGAACAAAAGCCAGGCGAATGATACTCTAGACTCGATGTGTTTTGTTTCAATGTTTCGATTTTATTTGAATGTTCTTAAGTGAAAATGATTTTGAGCTGCATAATTGATGTTGTAAGTTAATGATTTAGTAGGGTGTCAAAAATGGTATCAGATATAATCACCAATTGTATGAAGTCTAAAACAAATGAATGTACGTACATAACCAAATAACTACCGATTCACTGTTCCAGATGAATCAGAAATAAACCAGACAGATTTAGACCATGAATTATCAAAGTGATAACTCAAATTCTTGAGAAAGAACACCAACACTAAGAAACCCTAAAATACAGATTGGGATTTCAGGGAGCGAGAGAATGTGTGAGAGAGTTCGTGTCCTTTGACATAACACACAGATGAACATATAGGAATCCAAGGAGCGACCTCAGCAACAAGGCCCACACGAGCAAGCCCAAACAGCAACAGCAAGAAGCCTAGACAGCATCAACCCATTAGCCAAAGAAAAGGAAACCTCGCACAACACACAGAAAGAATAAGAAACAAAATAAGGAAAGTAAAGTAAACTTATAAAATTGACCACTATAAATTCAACACCCCCCTCAATTTTATAAGCTAAATGGGTCAAACATGTTAAGTTGATCAAGAAGAATACTATGCTGTTTTACAAGCAGCCCTTTTGTAAAAATATCAGCCAGTTGATCGGAGGATTTAGTAGAAACAGTTTTTATGAATCCAGAAGCAATTTTTTCCCTTAAGAAAAATAAATCAAGTTCAAAGTGCTTCGTTCGATCATGAAATATAGGATTAGCTGCAATAGAAATAGCAGCATTATTATCACAAAAGATAGGAACAGGAAGGTTTATGTTGACTTTTAACTCAGACATCAAGTTACTCAACCAAATAGCCTCACATGTTGCAGCAAACATTGCTCTATACTCGGCTTCAGCTGAAGAGCGAGAAACAGTACTCTGTTTCTTACTCTTCCATGATACAAGATTATTACCCATGAGAATGCAAAAACCAGTAATAGACTTTCGAGATATCAGACATTTTCCCCAATCAGAGTCTGCATATACAGACAAATCAAGACTATCCCCTTTCCTGATTAAGATGCCTTTACCAGGGGCAGATTTCAGATAACGAAGAACACGCAAAGCAATTTGAAAATGACTGTTAGATGGACAGTGCATGTATTGACTTAGAAAATGAATAGCATAGCATATGTCAGGTCTAGTGTGAGATAGATAAATTAATTTACCAATCAGTTTTTGATATGATGTAACATTGTTAATCTTAACATTATCTTTGGAACATAAATTCATAAGCACATAATGAGGTTCAAGAGGAGTACTAACAGGTTTGCAACCACTTAACCCATACTCCGCAAGAAGTTCCATACAGTACTTGCGTTGAGACAGACATACACCCTTATTATTTTTAACAACCTCAATGCCTAAAAAGTATTTTAACTCACCAAGATCTTTGATTAAGAATGTTGATTTGAGAAGACATTTAATGTTGTTGATTTTAGTAATGTCATTGCCAGTAACAATAATGTCATCCACATACACAAGGAGAGCAATAAAATGAGTTTTTTCCGATTTGACAAATAAAGAATAATCGCATTTGCTCTGCACAAAACCAATTCCTAACAGAACTTCAACAAGCTTTTCATTCCACATTCTGGGAGCTTGTTTTAGACCATACAAGGCTTTATTAAGCTTACAAACTCTAGTCACATTTTCAGAAAAATATCCACCAGGTAATTTCATATATACATCTTCATTTAAATTTCCATATAAAAATGCATTATTAATGTCCAGCTGGAACAAATGCCATTCATTTTTAACCGACAAAGCAATGACACATCGAACAGTGACCATTTTTACAACAGGGGCAAACGTTTCATCAAAGTCAATTCCTTCTTTTTGACTGTACCCCTTGGCAACAAGACGGGCTTTATATCTCTCAATCTCACTCGAGGCCTTATACTTAATTTTATACAACAAACGACAGCCAATGGGTTTTCTATTGACAGGTAAATCGACAAGATCCCATGTATGATTACGATTTAAAGCATTCATTTCCTCATTCATGGCATTTACTTAATTGATATCATGTTTGGCCTCATGGTAATGCTTAGGTTCACTTGATTTATTTAATGCCGAGGCAAACACTTTATTCTCAAAAGACAGATTTGAATAATTAACAACCCTCTCCATTCCAAATTTAACTTTGCCCTCAATTATAAAATCATTCAAATTTTTTGGAATTGTTTTATTTCTAACAGATCTTCGAGGACCAGCAGGAGGATCATTGATTCCCTCATGAGAGAAGCTGTTTTCACCGATACAATTTTCCAATTCAGCTTTAACCTTACTGCGTTCACCGGGCTGAGGTTGCATAGACACTGCCTCACTTCCACTTGATCCTGTGACAGGATTGGAAGGCTGCTGTGTCTCTGCCATGCCATCAGAATCCCGTGATTCAGTTTGCTGAGTTTGATTTGGAGCTTGTGAATCTCTCAAATCTCCCTCCTCATCATTGGGAATCTCCCCATTATAAGATTGAGAATTTTGTTGAATTTGCTTAAACACTTCAAAAAAATTAACTGATTTGGTGTTGTAAAGACCTCAACATCATTAGACATAGTGTGAGTACTATTTTTGAATGGGAATATGGACTCATAGAATTTCACATCCCTAGAAAAAAAAGCATGATTTTGAGTCAAGACTCCAAACTTTATATCCTTTTTTAAAAGGTGAATATCCTAAAAAAACACATTTTTCAGCATGACTACCAAATTTATTGTGATTATTTAAGATAGTGCAGAAGCAAAGACAACCAAACACTCTAATATGATTAATGGAGGGAGGAAAGCCAAACATGATCTCATATGGGGACTTAGCATTTAAGACAGATTGCATTCAGACCAAATCTAAGAGGAATTCCAGATTCAAACAGAAGAGTCCTTGCAACATTTAATAGGTGCTGATGTTTCCTCTCAACAATCCCATTTTGCTGGGGGGTATATGTGCAAGTTGTTTGATGAATTATACCATTTTGTTGAATGAATTTATTCATTGAATGATTTGTGAATTCAGTGCCATTGTCTGATCTTATAGCCTTTATAGATTGACCAAATTGGCTTTTTATCATGTTATAATAATTTTCAAAGTTTTGAAATGTCTCATCTTTATGTTTTAGTAAGTAGACCCATACGGCTCTAGAAAAATCATCAACAACCGTGAGGAAGTATTTATATCCATCTCTATTTTGAATTTTATATGGTCTCCATACATCTAGGTGAACTAATTCACCTACATGATTGGATTTGTGGTCACTGAGGGGAAAAGGCTCCCTGTGTTGTTTAGCCTTATGACAAACTTCACAAGGATCATTGTGATTGTTATTATGATAATTTGGCAAGTTGAAGACTTTCAGGGCATGGTCAGAGGGATGACCCAGTCTAGAGTCCCAAAGGGAAGAAGGAAGGATACTGTTAAGACACACCTTATTGTTTTTAGATGAGTTTCCCCAAATGTACAGCCCATCAATTTGATCACCAGTCACTAGGGTTTTCTTGATGAGCAAATCCTGAATGTAGCATTTAGACTCATCAAAGACAACTCTCAAATTATTAGCCTTAGCTAATTTATGGACAGACATAAGGTTAACATTGTACTCGGGGACAACAAACACATCAGTAAGAATGACTCCTTCATATAGTTTTAGATTCCCAATTTTAGTTACCAAGGCATTAGTCCCATTAGGATGTTTTACAGTGATGTTAAAATCAGAAACTTCAACGAGATTAGATAGGTTGCTTTCAGAAATGACCATGTATTGATTAGCCCTAGAGTCAATCACCCATCCATTCCATAAATTTGAAGAAAAACAATTGAGGTTATACACACTTGTGTTGCTTAGATTCATTTTAGTACCTCCAAAATTAGAATAATGAGTTTTATCATTTGACTTGTTGTTCAGAAGACCTAAGAGTTGAGAAATCTGCTCAGGAGTTAGAGATAATGGTGAAGATGACATACAACTAGAGTTGGGGTCAGTTTTATCCAGTTTTGAGTTGTGTGTACCCTTGTGGGTAACCAACAATTTCAAAACATCTCTCAACAGTGTGGCCAATCTTGTTGCAATGGCTGCATTTCAGATTAGGGTTTGGACCTCTACAATTTCTTTTCTTGTTATCACTAGGTTGGTTTAGTTTAGACATAAATCCAACATCTTGAGATTTCGAGGAACTACTTGATGCCCTATGAGACTCTTCTCTAGAGGTTATTGAAAAAGCCGTTTTGATAGTCGGAAGAGGATCTCTAGTTAACAGATTAGTCCTAACAGGTTGATATATATCATCCAAACCCATGAGAAATTGCATTAGTTTTATCATTTGATTAAAGTCATTAAATTCTTTTGATGCATTGCAAAGACAGGTGGGTAATTGGACCATTGCATCAAATTGCTTCCATATTGTATTGAGTTTGTGATAATATTCAGCAACAGAAGTTCCATTTTGAGTAACGGAATGAATTTTTTGGAAAAGATTGAATACAACTGACCCATCAACTTTGTCATATGTTTCTTTTAAATCAGTCCAAACCTCTGAGGCAAGTTTGGAATACACTTGACCAACATACAGTTCTTCACATATGGAGTTAAGAATCCAGGTTAATACAACTGAATTGCAGTGATCCCATTGGGAACTGAGAACTTCATCATTGTTAGGTTTTTTTACATGTTCCATCTATAAAACCTAATTTGTTTTTTGCTTGCAGTCCAAGTTTCATAGAGTTAGCCCATATAGTATAGTTCTCAGTTCCTTTTAGTTTTATATTTATTGTGGTTAGACAACTGATTCACTAGGGTGAAGGTATAATAGGTTACTAGAGTCCAGCTTACTCACAAGAGTGCCAGGGACAACAACAGCAGATCCTTCTTCCGTCATTTTAAACAGAAAACAAGAATGAGGCACAAATCACACACGCATAGAAAACACCACAAGGTCAGAGCCAGGTTTTCACACCACTAGAGTGGCAGATCAAGGGATAACCAAGGGTGTAATGCAACACACGACAAACACACACGTGATGCACACAGATTAACACATAGAATGACAGATACTGGTACTCCCAACCCAGCCAAATATGCCTATATCAGATGACAATATGACAAGAAAGAGAATAAGTAAGGGAAGAGATATCCTCACACTGCGAGCACCCCAAACAGGGAGATCCAGAGCAGGTCAAGTGGCTTACAACCTTCTAGGGTTGTAGAGACACTGACAGAATACCAAGACGATGCTCAACCACTTAGGTTGAAATATAAGCACTCCAATAACCGCAACAATCACCGCACAACCTTCTAGGGTTGCAAGAATAAACAATCGACTTTAGCAGTGACAGTCTTGCCTCCAGACTAGGGCTGCGATGAATCAGACTTCGATAATATGATGAGCAAATATCAGATGCGAAAGCGATGTAACATCTAGGGTTTCAGGAGTACGAAACCCTAATTCCAATCAGCGACCCACACACCAATATAACCAGAATCGAGAAGACAGACCTCAGAGCTCTGATACCATGTCAAAAATGGTATCAGATATAATCACCAAATGTATGAAGTCTAAAACAAATGAATGTACGTACATAACCAAATAACTACCGATTCACTGTTCCAGATGAATCAGAAATAAACCAGACAGATTCAAACCATGAATTATCAAAGTGATAACTCAGATTCTTGAAAAAGAACACCAACACTAAGAAACCCTAAAATACAGATTGAGATTTCAGGGAGCGAGAGAATGTGTGAGAGAGTTTGTGTCCTTTGACATAACACACAGATGAACATATAGGAATCCAAGGAGTGACCTCAGCAACAAGGCCCACACGAGCAAGCCCAAACAGCAACACCAAGCAGCCCAGACAGCATCAGCCCATTAGCCAAAGAAAAGGAAACCTCGCACAACACACATAAAGAATAAGAAACAAAATAAGGAAAGTAAAGTAAACTTATAAAATTGACCACTATAAATTCAACACTAACTCACTTTGTGCTATTCTTTTCATTTTGTGATGAAGTATTTGTTGATCTTGATATAAAATACATAATTTAAGTTTTTACATTCACTGGATGGTTAGTGTAATATCGACTCATCATTCTTGCAAAAAAATGCAGAATTAATACTTTGGTTTGAATTAATAACCTCATAAAATAGACTTAATCCACAACCTTATTACTGTTGGAAACGAAAGGATACCGCTAGATTAAAGCCTAATATGTCAAATGACAAGAATAGTAAAAAACAGAATCGTGTCCCAAATGGGTTGATTTTATTTTAAACTTTTTCCACTTCCTAACTCTTTCCATTGAAAGATATTGCAGGCTCTGAACCAATTTCCAAAATCTGGATCTAGCTGAGTTTCATTGAAGGAAGGAAAGCAAGGTATTTCATTTCCTTTATCATACTATAATACTATATAATGTATGATCAGTATTTTGTTTTGGAGTTCGTTGGTGTATGTATCTATTAGTGTTGCCTTATGATGTTTATGTTATGCCTAATATTGTTGTTTGAAACGAAGCAAAGAAGTCTGGTCTAAAGTTATGAATGAAGACGAATTCCTAAAGTGTTAAGCAAGGTGAAAGTAGGGTATCTTCTATTGAACCAGTTAGTTCTATTAAGGATGACATCAATTCTCAACTTGGTATTCCCTTTTTGTTTATATATCATGTAATGTTTGAGTATTTGGTTTCGAGCTATTTAGTGTGTATGTCTTTTATTAGGAAAAAAAATCACACTCAAAGCCATTGAAGAAGTCAACATTTATGATTTTAGTCTGTGGGATCTTCTAGGTATTAATCTTTTATGGAACCATGCTATCTATGTAATTCACTCTTTTAAATAACAAATTTTGTTGGATTTTCTATCACACCCTAAAGATTGTCATTGAATCAAAGCCCAATCTCTAGGATCTGAATTTATTTATTTTTTGTTGAAAATTTCGAGAACGTACTTCATGTTGCGTCAGCTGGTAATATCATTCAGGTCCCGGATATTATTTACTTTTTTGTTGACATGTGAAAATAAAGCCAACTTCACTTTATTTCAATATATAATGCATCGTGGTGTTAGATTCACTTTGTTTGTTCTTATGGCAAATCAAAAGTTATATGATAGGAGTTGATGTAGGGATTAATGCTATTTTGACAAAAAGCACTCATCATTTGGATTTTATGATGCTTCCATTAATGTGCCTTATCAAGTCTCGTCTAAGTTTCATACTAGAAAGCAAGGTAATAAAGTTACAGAGGACTTGAGAAAGTGGGCAGTTAGTTGCTCACCCGAGTCACACATGATTGTTGAGTAGATAATATCTAGGACCTGTAGCATGTGTTTTCTTCCTCATGTTGGCTACTTTGGATAAAAATTTTTGTGCATGCCTTAGTTTCAGGTATCATATTCTCTTTACCTCTTATTACCTGATTATTTTTTCAAAGTTTGATTAAAATTTGTTATTTTTGTTAAGCCACAAGCAACATTATATAATGAAGATATCTAATTTATGTTACAAAACATTTATATCAGTTAAAGATATTGATACATGTACAACAATGTGTTTTTTAGTTGCATATGGTTCACATAGTGCTATCCAAATCAATTTACAAGAGGTGCTCAAGTCAATCATGAAACTACTTGGTGGTCAGGCTGCATGTTGTCCCGCAAATGAAAGTGTTCAGGTTCATCTTGAAAGATGTAATCATCTAACCTAATTAGATCATTCTGCAATTTGTAATCTACATCAACATCAATGGGTGATGGTACGTTTTCTATCATATTGTCTTTCTTTGGGGAGTTCTAAATTGTTTGAATTGTACAAAAAAGAAAATCAAGCTTCGGTTACATATTGTATGATGAGTTTATACCTGTTCATTTTTCAAAATAGTTCCCTCAAAATAAATTAGAAAATGATGCCCTCAAAATGCTATCAGAAAGATCACAGCTCTTCTACAATTAGAAGGGCCTCTACTGCCTCCTACTTTTCTTTTCTACATGCACCACAAACTGTTTTGCCTGCATATTTAGAAGTAATGATTTCAATTGGATTAGGAGATGGGTTGTTTCAAATGGTGCAGTCAAAATGATCTCTATGATCTTCTTTTCTTTTTTGCAAATCTGCACAAGCTTTACTATCTGCAAATTTATGATACATACATAGAAGATTGTAGAACAATAATAATGGATTGAACCCATTTGCATTTGGTTTGAAAATTTGGCTGCAAATTGGGTATGGAACTGGCCTTTTGTTTTCTTTAATTTAGCAATTGATATATGTGTTTTAAAGTCTATAATTGGGCTGCAAAATAGCTCTAACCTGATATGTTTTTTTTACCTGCATAACAATGGCTTATCTATGTGTTTTTATGCCCAAAATAAGTCTTCAAAAGTACCTCACGCTTGATCTTTTTTATCCTTGTTAGCTGCTGACCCGGGATGTTTTCACGTCGAAAATTGAACCATAAAAGGGTTGTGTTCTAATTTGTTTGTCGAATTGATGGTATTCAATCTTCTCATCATCTGTTTAACTTTGTTATTTATTTGATATATCTATATATTATTTAACTTTTTGATTTTCGATTTTTTTCTTATAATCAATATAAACAGTAGAGTTATGAAACTAAAGAGAAGGCTGGGGCAATGGTTCGCAAGCTTATAGAACGATCTCTCCACCCAGGTTAACTGAAATGAGTTGGGATTTATCTAACCTGCGCTACACCTGTTTGTTGTATATTATAAATGGTCATGTATTCAGTTGAACAAAACATAAGCTTTAGTCATTGCCACAGAGCGTGGGGCTTTATGTTAGCTTTAGAAACCTATTTGTTTTTTGTGGTCAGTTGGACCATCTTCATGATTCTAAATTATCTGTAGAACATCAAGAAGTCAAGTCTTGCATTAAGCTTTATAATAGATGTCATAATTAAATAAAAGGTAGCCTTTGGATTAAAGTATGGATGTTTGAGACCTGTAGTCACGTTATATAGTTTGCTTTTGTGAAACTCATTTGACGTTTGAATAAGTTAGAGCTACATGGCTTGATGTACTGGTAATACCCATTGTTTATTTTAGGTTGCAAAGGAGGGTGGTGAGCAATGGAATAGTATGAGTAGTTCTTGGTTATATACTTCTTTTATGTTACTTGCGAAATTCAATTTGAAGTTTGAATAAGTTAGATCTGTTACATTAAACATATATTTTTTAAATGTTACTTGGTGGTTTGGATTGGGGATAGTGGGGATCTAGAAAGATGAGATGATAAGTACTAGGTATATTTGATTTATAAATTTGATCAAATGTACTGCTACTCTATGATACAAAACAAGTATGCCATAACTTTTTATTTATGAATTTGATAAACTAGTAACTTGTGTTCGGAAATTTCCAAGAGAATACGATGTTTAACACAAACTAAATCAGGTCTTCAACTATTACTAGGCTGTGGCATGTTCTATTGACTATGCTATGAATATTTTAGAAAATATTTTTAGTTGAAGTTTGCGAAGATATATTTTTTGGAAATTAGTTTTTCTTTCTTGTTGCAGTTCATGTATTTCTTTGATAATCCAGTTAAATGTGATAGCAAATACTAGGTATGTTCTCAGCAGATCAATTATCACAAAAAAATTACTTTCTGACTTTTGAATTCCAAGTAATCACTTTCAAATTTCGTAATTCATATGATTGAGCATATTTGTAATTCTAGTGATGTTAAATATCATTATTCTAAAACTTATGGTGACCGCACCAATGCCATGAAAAGGAAAACTAACATAAGTATACAAAAGATCACAAGAAGATTAATAAACTAACGGAAAATTAGTATCGCGTTGTACTTTGTTGTTGCCGCTGCATCGCGCGGGTGTCATACTAGTACACATATACATACATATATATATACGTATATATATATATACATATATACATATATATATATATATATATATATATATATATATATATATATATATAATATATATATACGTATCTATATATATATACGTATATATATATTACGTTATATATTATATATATACGTATATATATATACGTATATCTTATTATATCTACGTATATATATATATACGTATATATATATATATACGTATATATATACGTATATATATATATACGTATATATATATATATATATATATATACACGTATATATATACGTATATATATATATATATATATATATATATATACGTATATATATATATATATATATATATATATATATATATATATATAGGATCAGGATCTTTTCAGGACTGCTAAAGATCGAGAGAACTGCGAGAACTCATCTTAACCGTTGATTATTATTTCTTAAATTTATTTGATTAATTCGGAGGGGGTAATTTTGTCTTTTTGGTCTATGTATTTAATTTTGTTTTTAATGAATCATGTCTTAATTTAGTAACTTACACAATTAATATAATTATCATAATGTGAAGAGTTACAATTGTTATTTGGTTTTGTTATTCTTTCGAAGATGTTTGTATTAAAGTCAATGGTATTATTTTAAGAGCAAAATCAATAGTGAATCCATCACTAATTTGCGTTCGTTTGAAGATATTTTCAAGATAATATTCATATTTTTGAATTTTGATTGTTCTTTTTAGATTTTAACATTGAAGAAGTGATTATAAGAATCATTGTTTTTCAGGATTCATTCATTAAGGTAAGTTTTTGTTTTAAATAATCGTATATATCATTTCATCTTGGTGAATATTATTAATATCATTCGAATTAGTTGAAACAAGAATCTTAATATTGTGTTACCTATAAATATTTGTTATTATTTCAAGCTTTTCAATTCACATTTCTGCAGTTTTTTGAGTTTTTTGTTTTCAAGCTTCATACTAGATGTCGTGTAACAAGGATATTGTTATGAATGTTGCTGTTGATGATTCAGAACAAATTGAACTTGTTAAAAATGTGAACGACGTTAATCTTGTAGAGGGAGGTAATAATGGATTCTGTAATGATCATAGGAAGAAACGTTTTTGTCGTTATTGTCGTGCTTTCTCTTATCATGATGCTAGGAATTGTCCTATGAAGAATGTTTAGTTATATGTTATGATGATTATAAAAGATCGTTAATTGTTCAATAAGAATGTGTTTTTATTTCCAGTGTTCATGCCTAATTTTGGTTATGTAATTGATTGAAGTACAGTTTTATATTTGTTATGTTTTTTGACGATCTTTTAGTGATGATGATTTGTGATGTATCATTGATTTACATATATGTAAAAGTATTTAGGCATAAGTTATCCCACTTCATCTATGTAATTCTACAATTGTGTTGTATCCTATGTAGTTCTGCAATTGTTAATGCATAAATTCAGAAGAAATAGTGAACCGAAACTATATATGTAAAAAATATCACATCACGGTGAATTGTAGAATATTATCATACGTTCAAATAGCCATGATGATTTTTTAAACTTTGTTTTTCAATTTGGGTTTCGAAATGATTTGTAACAATCTCATATAGGTATACGTTTTAGTTTTCAAGTTTTTTACAACTTGACTCGTGATATGTAATGGTTTTATGTTAACAATTTTGTTTATTCTCCCCGTAAATAACTTATTATTATACGGATTTTTGTTAGAATGGCATGGTAAATGAATATGTAAGATATAATATAAGATACGTTAATTTGAATTGCATTCATTTTATTATATTCTGATTTCAACATATAATGTTTGTTTACCGGGTGATTATGTCCAGTTGGTTTTTTTACTTATAAGTAAACATGATAATAGATATGATTTTCAAGTAATTGTTTATTCTAGATGTTGATATTCTATAGATATGAATGACGAAGCGATAGAGGAATCAATCAGCAGTAAATTCTTCCACTCACCCAACGATACAAAGTTTTGGATTCCCAATGTTGCCGACCAATATAAACCTGTTTACGGGACCGTGATTGATTCTTGGGAAGACGTGCTATGTATGTACCAATTATATGCTGAAAGATCTGGATTGATATAAGATTATCAACAACGAAAAAAACTCAAGGTGTTGTTACTCACAAGTACATTCTTTGTAACAAGTCTGGGAAGCCACGTGGTGAGTCTTTTGATTCTAGGGAATTTTACTCATCTTTCCAACCTTCAAGGACATCCAACATAAAGGTCAATGATTGTCCTGCTTGCATACGTGTAAAGGCCGTACAAGGAACATCAAAATTTTTCTTGTATTACTTCATCGAGAAGCATAATCATGGCCTTGTATCAATTGATAATATTGATTTGACTAGGAAACGCCGACAGTTGAATTTCAATGATCAGGTATACTTACATAGAGCACGAGCTGCTAAGGTTGGGCCTAATGTCGAACACAGACTTCAATAAGCAATTAAAGGTGGGCAACATTGGTACGTTGTACAGTTACATATTACAAAAATTTTAATAGAGATATAAGAAAATACATAGGAAATAGGGACGCACAAATGATAGTCAACACTCTTAATGAGTGTCATGTCAATTGGCAAAACTTTACATTTGTATGTAAAGCCAAAGAACGCGAACTAAGATCTTTATTTTGGGCTGATCATGTGGCGAAAACCAATTACATTGCGTTTGGTAGCGTCTTAGCATTTGGCGCCACATACAATACCAACAAGTAAGTCACTTTCTTTATCTTTTCCTTTTTTTGCATTATTAGATATAATATGATTTTCGTTCCATTTACTGGGGTTGATCATCATAAAAAGTGCGTCACTTTCGCAGCTGGTTTGCTATATGATGAAACTATAGAATCATACACTTGGTTATTGAAATGTTTTTTTGGAAGCTCATGGTAAGCAACCTACGTTGGTTCTTACGGATCAGGATCCAGCAATGAAACAAGCTATTGCAAGCGTCTTCAATGATTCTCATCGGTTATCGGTATGTGGCATATTACGAAAAAACTACCATCAAAGGTTTGTAACCTACATTCAAACTCAATAATTTTTAGACACCCTTATTTTACATATACGTAAAACACACGTTATACTAGTTTGTTACGTAACTGCTCACATGTAACTATTAATATTAATCATTATTTTATTGTTTTTATTTTTCATTGATACCTAGGTAGCTGGAGAACAAAATTATAATAAAAAAGTCAAACGTGCCATTCATAAGCTAGTCTGGAATGTTTTTATAGGACCGGATGTATTTGAGGAACGTTGGCATGAGATGTTGAAAGAATACAACCTAAATGATCACGAATGGTTGTCTAATATGTTTGCAATCAGAGAACAGTGGGTTCCTGCATATTTTAAGGATATTCCATTGTGTTGTTTGATGAAGACAACGTCTCGATGTGAAAGTTCAAATGCTCTTTTCAAACTAAAGGCTAGTGGATCAAACAATTTGTTGGACTTTCTTCTTTGCTTTGACTCTACTGTTGAAGGTCAACGTATGAGCAGAGGAAACTTCAACATGCTTCCATCACAACCTCACCTTCATTACGTACACTTTTGCAAATTGAGAAACAGGCCGCCGAGGTTTACACCCGTAATATTTTCGATGATGTTCAGAAGGAAATTTTCAAATCCGTTTGGATGTGTTCTATATCTACTTGTGAAGAAGTTAATGGTGTTAAGTCTTATGTTGTTTCTCAGAACAAAGATTGTTCTGGTTTGGTTGGTGAGTTCAAAGTAAGTAGTTATTTCATCTTGTACCAAGTCTTAGTAGTGTTAACTATATCTTTACGTTGATTAATTTTTTTTTATTTTTTCAGGTGACATTGGATTTGTCAGATCAGTCCGTTACGTGTTCATGCATGATGTTTACAAGGATTGGATATTTATGCCGACATGTATTCTGTGTTTTCAAAAATCAAAACATTAATCATATTCCTGGACAGTATATTTCTAAAAGATGGATGACTAATGCCTTACCTGACAACATTTTTAGTCTATCCAACAGATATGGTGTGCTTACCAGTAAAAGATGCATGCTAACGAATGAGGTTTTTTAATTAGTTGAAAAATGTACGGAACGTTTGGGGGGTGATACAGAACGTCTTAGGATGTTTGTTACTAAAATGAAACAAATAAAATAACAAATTTATCAAGATGTTCCATACTTAAGTACCCGCCAAAACAAGGGGGTTGTTATTAAAGATTTGGTTGGCCAATCATAGGAAGAGGATTTATCTTACAATCCTCCACAGGGAATACGCAACAAAGGTAGCGGTACGTGTAGACGATTGATTGGTCCTGGCGAGAAAGCAATTACCAAGGTAGCGGTACGTGTAGACGATTGATTGGTCCTGGCGAGAAAGCAATTACCAAAAGTCAAAAACCAAAGAGGAGGAGGAGGGGAGGGGGAGGAGGGGGAGGGGGGGGGAGGAGGGGGAGGGGGAGGGGGAGGAGGAGGAGGAGGAGGAGGCATTTTCTCTAGAATATTGATGATAATGAGTTACATATCTAGAATATTGATGATAATGAGTTACATATCATCTTGAATTACATGCTTATGAATTCAATCATTTCTGGGAGTTGTAAGTTGGCATTTTCTCTTGATTTTTCTTTTATCAATTTGCAACAAGTTTTAAGGTGTTAAAGCTATGGTAAGCATTTTTTAGTTGCTTGTGAAATCATCTATTAGTAATGCATATATTGCTCAATGACTGTATGCTAGGCTTCACATAGCTACATGCCAAATATTTAAACTCTTGTCATTGTATCATTTAGTCATTTTACTATATTCACAGCTATTGATTTTTAATCTTTTTGTCTTCATATACAGGAAGCAGCTTGTTCTATGGTTGAACCATCTCTTGTGCAATTCAATGCCCATGGATCTTACAGTTGTATGCGTCTTTCCATATCGACCTTTTTGAACAGTTGAATATATCCTAAGCTTGCTTGTTATGATTTTTATTAATATTTTTATATGTAGCCTGTTTGGAACAGTGGAGTGGTTGGGTAAGAAATGCTGCTTACTTCTTGGAGTCACTATCATGTATGCACTTCAGCGGTGGTGGTTTTTATGATGCTGCACTGTTAACGGTGTCGCTGAAGTTCTAATGGTGTGCACAGTGCACTATTGTTAGACCCTTATTTTCTTTTTTCTATATCGTATTCTTTTACTTGTTAGACCCTTACTTTCTTTTTTATAGCATTTGTGGGAAACATTGCTTTGACAATTTTGAAGGTTGTAAGTGTAAGATGGTAAAAGAATAGATTGATCGATTATTCATTCAAATGATGATTACAACACTAGTACAAAAAGAAGCAAATGGGGCGTGCAGTTAGTCCATCACACTTGCTTGATAGTATCCGCATAAGACTAATAACTTGAATATAAAGGAAACCAGCAGCTTGGAGTTCATTACGAGATTATGTTGCTTAGATTACAAATTAAAATTTTCAACTTCACGTACACGTCACATATTTTGACATACTTTGGTTGTCCAGCTTGCAATAAACTTGATGTTTGCTGCAAGAAACCAACATTAGTTCCCATGTTCTTATTTACTCCAACAAATTGCATTCCTTTTACGTTCTAAGACATCCCAGGAACAACCATCATTGTTTTGGTGGTCCCTACTAATGGTGCTGAACCAGATACAGATATCATGTTGGACATAGAAATGATCATAGGGTTTCCACCAATGGCTAAGATCCCAATGGCCGTCCCTCCAGCAAGGACAATAGGGCTTGCCAAACGTGCTTGCAAGAGATTATTAAGAATATTCATATTCACAGGAGCAACAAGACGTAAGGCTGTTGGGAGAAACTATTCCAAGCTCTTGCACAGTTGGGTTAAAAAGTTAACATTATGTTAAAAACCATATATATGATTATTAATAGAATATAAAATTAAGGAAACATGTTGCTTGTAACATACAACAGCCCTTACGTCTTGTTGTTGCTCCTGTGAATGTGAATATTCTTAATAATCTATCGCAAGCACGTTTGGCAAGCCCTATTGTCCTTGCTGGAGGGACGATCATTGGGATCTTAGCCATTGGTCGGAACCCTATGATCATTCATATGTCCAACATGATATTTGAATCTGGGTTAGCACCATTAGCTGGGATCAGCGGAACAATGATGGCTGCTCCTGGGGTGTCTTAGAAAGTAAAAGGAATGCAATCCGTTAAGAGTAAATAAGAACATGGGAACTAATGTTGGTCTCTTACAGCTAACAACAATTTATTACAAGCTAGACAACAAAGTATGTCAAAATATGGCACGTGTGTGAAGTTGAAAATTTTAATTTGTAATCTAAGCAACATAATCTCGTAATAAACTCAAGCTGCTGGTTTCCTTTATATTCAAGTTATTAGTCTTATGCCGATACTATATTCAAGTGTGATGTACTAACTGCACACAAACTAAAAAGATTAGTTATGTGACTTTATTAGTCTGTTAGATGTTTGTTTCTTCACTAATACTTAAAGTTTAGCAGATAAAAGTAATTTTAAACAGTTTGTTACCACCAAGATTACGTATGAACTTTTGTGAGCATAAGCTATGTACAGAAAAGTCTGAGAGTTTTCGTGGATTATTTCGTCCTATAAATGTGTTAAAGGTTAATGGCATCACATAAAACCCATGATGACATTTTTTACAGTGACTTCTTATTTGTTTACATAAATCTTTAGGAAGTAGTTTTGAGCATGTTTGAAAATTTTGTAGTTTCTTAATTATATCAATACAATTGTTTAGTTTCTTAAAATAACTTTATATTACATGCCGCGGGGAGAATTACTTGTTAAGCGACAAAACCAGACTGTCTTAATTACCAGATTAGAGGTATGTTTCAAGCCTTTATTTTCATATTACATATTTTTATTTTCTCATGTTGTAATTCGTAATACATTCTTTCTATATAAATATTAAACAAAGTAAAAAAAACAAGCCTTGTGTTTTTTTTTTGTGTTTTTTGGCAGGGTTTTAGGAGTTCATCATCTGCTGAGTCGTAAGTGTCTAGCATTAACATTCACAAAGTGCTAATAGTTTGGCATGCATTTAATGCCCCTTGTTATTGAAGTCTCAAACCATTGCCTATAACTTTCTCTTTATGTGCATTTTAGCCGCTAATGCTTTATTTCTCCCGGACTTGCAGAAGATTAGTGATCGATGTCGAAGTATCAATCAAATAAGATGTAAAATGTGTGTTCCTATTCACCTAAACTAGTTAGGGTAAGTAGGGTTGTCGAACCTCGTGGAATTAGTGGTCGGTGTATTGTGAATTGATTTATAATAAACGATTAACTAAATTATCAAATTATTTAAACTATTGCCTCTAGGCTGTAAAAATTAGATCTTGGAATGATTAAAAACTTAATTAAGAAAACAAATTGCAATTACTGAAAATTGATTAGAAGATTATTATGGAAAAGGGTAATCCACCCCGGGATTCAGGTTCGGTTCTTGGTAATCGCCTAGTTCAACTTGGTGGAAAATCCTTAACGGGGATTCTATATGTGTAATGATTAAGTGACAGAGATAACCAAGACTTAACGGGTCTTAGTACACCATGTCAATTGAATTAATAACCAAAACCTTGCAATCACACAACTTGCGCTTAATTATATGAAATTCAAATCAAGATTAACTAAAACAATTGTTTAAACAATCAAGACACAAGTTAACTCAATAAAGAACTTAACGGGTTCTAAAGTTTAATCCCAACACAATTTGAACATAAACGAAAACCTAAAAACAGAAACCTATCACCCGAGGTAGATCACGAAACGTTTAGCCTTGCATCTTCATGAATTCGGCAACAAGATCGGATTGGAACATGATTTGATGGATTGGAATGAGTTGGAGAAGTAGAATTGACCTCAAGAATCGTCCAAGTTCGTCCCTTTTTGCTCCCAATGCGAATTAGGGTTTTAGAAATTATTAATCCCCTTTAAATATGGTCAAAACCCGGGAAAATTAGTCAACTTTCTTAACACGACGTAAGTTACGTCCATTAGGACGTAGCTTACGTCCTCTTCTAAGTTGTACGTCCTAGCCTTCTGTCCTACGTCCTCCTTGGCTTCCTTGTGATACCGACGTAAGCTACGTCCTGGAGGACGTAACTTACGTCCTCTCTTGGACACTTCTTCTTTTTTCTCCTTTCTTTCGTATTCTGCACCTGCAATTCACAATCGTCCACCGTAATCGCATTCTATGATAATTATATATCAAAAGCATGTATTTAGCTACTTAAAACACATATATGTCATGAATGCATCAATTAGCCGTCAACATTGCGAATAGATATGCTTATATCTCATGATCACATGAAGAGCAAGTATGATCCGCATATATCTATCTGCCCATGTTGTTGTTGCATCATAATTTTGACATGTTCTTTTTTATTATTACTTCTCATATGACAAACTTTTTTCAGATAACTTGCTGGGAAGTGTGAGTTTTTTGTTTTCCAGGCCCTTAATCAACATGGATTTCTTGGACAAATGCAGGATAAGAAATTTGTTAGTTATTTGGAACTCAAATTAAGAATATCCTTGAGCATTCATATTATTATTCTCTATATTACAATTTACATTGTTATTCTCTATATTAAAAAGCAACGTCTAAACTACAATACACTTTGAGTTGCTTTTGCTTTGACCACAGGAGTTTGGCTTTTTACATGATTAGTACCTAATGAATCATCAGTCATGATGTTTTGACGCGTGTATGCTCTATCGACCACCTGTCTTTTTCCTTGCCCTTTTCTTCTGAATCTCCGACACATTCGTTTGAGAGTTGCAATGGGATTTTGATCAACTTGAAAAGCTTCATTGACCTCTGGCACAAATCTTCTCTCCGGCTTGCCACGATCCTTAGTTTCTAGAGCTTCCGATCTCTCCCGTTGATGTCGTCGTGGGCTCACTGATCTCTCCACAAAAGTAGGTTTTTTCAAATCAGTAAATCCTAGTTCTGTTTATGGGTAACTAATCAAATATCTCAAGTTTCAAGGATGAGTTTCGAAGATTGATGATGAAGGAAACGAGGGTTTCAAATTGTAAGCCTTTCGATTTTTTCATCTCTTTCGTCGTTGTGGGTATGCCAAGCTTTTATTTTCGACATGGCTGTATTTTTTGTTTGTGTTTTCTTAGTTTCAAATTGTGTTTTGTGTATGTCAGTTTGCTTCTTGCATTTTGTCAGCAAATTAGCTTCATTGTTACACTCGACGCCCATTGGTATTTTGACACTACAGCAGCAGCATAATTCGAGTGTAATAAGGTGGTGTGAATATTGTAAAAGGTTGATAAATCAGTATTGACAATATTCACATATATCACCTTGAATTTTTTTTATAGTTTAGCTTAGATTTATCAACTTGATTTATCAATGCTTTTAGAAAGGGAACCCTCTAGCAAGTTGGTAGAGCATGCAACTTGCTAGAGTGTGCTTCAATAATTTTGGCATCCCATCCAAGTTTGAGTCTTGAGGCTGAGTGTTGTGATTGCTTTGGTGATTTTGGTTTCTTTTTACACATTTGGTTTCTTAAATTTCGTTTTCGAATGTAAGTCGTGGTTGAGGTGATTTTGTTTCTTTTTACAAGTTTGGTTTCTTACATTTTGCTTATAATCATCAATCGTAGTTATGGGAGAAAACCGTCATAAAGCGCGGGGTTAACACTAGTTAGTACCTAAACATCAACATATAAGCGGGCATTTGGTTCACGTGATTTTTTCCTAAGGAATTAGACTCAGTTAAAGTAATTAGAATTTAAGGAAATTGGAAGTATATTTTGTCAAAAAAAATTGCAATTTGTGTTGTATTTAGTTGACAATAATCATGTTTGGTTTGTAAATTTGTTAAAATATTGAAATGTGGTAGTAGTGGTGGGTGGTGGTGGTGGTGGCAGCGACAGCAACGACAATGGCGGTGGTGGTGATAACCGTGGGAAGGGTGGCGGTGAAGGAGGGTGAGATTCCTTTGATGGATTTTTTTAGTTATATGAAAGGAATGTTGAGTTTCTTTGCTTGAAGGAATCTGGATTCCAATTCCTTTCATTGTTAGTCAAAACATATTATTCCTTGAATTTTAGACTTTCGATTTTAAAAACAAAACACCCTTAAGTCAAATATCAAATATCACAAGTAGTTTTCTTTAAGGGCCATTTGGTTCGCAGAATGTTTTGCGACAGAATTAGAATTTGAATTGAATTGGAATTTGAATTGGAATCTTGTTAAAAGTAATAACGTGTTTGGTTGATTGATTTTGAGTGGAACTAGAATTTTAATTTTGAACATTCCATTGGATAAGTGGATGGAATGCGAATTCCAATGAATGTGTGAAAATTTTCCAATTCCAATTTCATTCGTTGACCAACCAAACAGATTTTGGATGGAAAAATTTTCAATTCCAAAACCAATTCATGAGAATTCTATGAACCAAACGAGTCTTTAGTTTCTCTTAATGTAATGTGTGGCATTATTGTAACTTGTAATAAACATGCAGTGTATAGTTGTAAGGTTACCATCACAGACTTCGTTATTGTCTGTAATTTATATTCATGCATATTAGCTCTTCTTAAGTTGGGTTTTTAGGTTTGCCTATCTGGAAATTAGGTTAATGTCATCCTTCATTCCATCAGGTTATGTTCTTAATCAACAATCGATTTTTTCAGTTCTAAAATTTGGGTTTTTTAAGGCTTGCCGATCATTAGATGGAAACACAGTAGCAATGTTGTGTTAGCACCATCGCAATAGTATATCATTAAGCATTATTTACAGTTGTTTTACAGGTTTAATTAGCCGGTGTTTCAACCCTAAGATTGCGCTTTAATTCGTAAATTGGGTAATTCGAGTGTGCTATATGACACATTATATATTATATTACCAGCGGTGAGTGTAACCGCTGGTAGAATTGATCTGAACCGTTGAACATACTGAAACTAAATCTGGACCGTTTAAATTCGACGGTTACGGCGGTTACAAGGTGGTTTCCGGCGGTTACCTTTGTTCTCGGAGCAGTTATCAGCGGTTCATCTTCTTGGTGGTTTTCTGTCCCCGTTGCCTTTAATATCGGGAAGCATTGCAGTAGTTTCTCCGGGTTAGACGCGATCTCCCCTCCACACGTCGCCGTAATCATGCCTATAAAAAGCCCCTCCCTCATTTCTCTACAAGTCGGCAACACTTTTCCTTCTATTTTTTATTTGGTCTGCGAGATATTACAGAGGTCCGACAAAGCAGTTCTATTTCTAATTTGGTCTCCACATCGCCACTAGAAACAGATATTCAGGTATGATTTCTTGCTTTCCTCGTATTCGTTTCTCGATCTCTGTGAACTATCTCTCAAATTGATTTTCATCGATAGATTTGAATTACAAAACAGGTTTAATCAAAGCAGCAACATATTCTCAATCGATTCTACCATGGTATTCGACTATCATGCATCAAATCAACAACATCAAGTTTAATCGCAATGCACAGGTATCTATCACTCTTATTATTCATTTTCAAGAAGTGCCCTTTTTAACTTCTTAGGGCTACAACAAAGGTGGTGATGCCATCAAAACTTAGGCCGAAGAATATGGTATTCTACTTTCCTTCAATTGTACAGTACAAAATCATCAAGAATCAATTATGTTTTTGTTGTGGATACTAACGTTAAGTGTTTGTACTAGGTTATCTTCTTTGGGAATTATTTGAACGAATCCACAAAATAGCACCAGAGAAGAGACTAGGGATGAGCTTTGGTTCAATCAATCTCTCGATCATTCCTCCCCTTTTATATGAATTCTTATTCTTATAATATAGCATGTGATTAATTTTGTGCTTCAATTGCTTATAATTTTGGTGAAGTTGTTAATTTAGATCTTCTAAAACATGGTGTTGTGTGTAACTTTTCTTCATGGATTCTCAATTGGTAAACTCTGGTTTTGGTAAAACGAGTGAGAGGAAGATGGGATCTTAGAGATACTTATGGGGTTTTTTATGTTTGCATATCAAAACCATATATTTGAGGTTGTTTGAGTTTTTCTTATCAAAGCTAACATCATACTTATTTTTACAGAGAATATGAGATTTTAGATGCAAGACTTGTGTGGCTGTTTGGGATTTGCATTACTCTCCACCTACCTGACTGCTCCTTAATATTTTTGTTAATTCTCTAGATAGGTAAATCAAATTGTGATTGATATTATTTTTAAATGGCATGTAACATTTGGTATTTCTTCTGTAATATTCCCTTAGCATTTATTTACTAACAGAACCATAATGTGATATGTGTTTTCCCAACTTAGTTCTTCAGTGCATCTTTACATTAGTTGTGGCCTTGATGAATTATATATATATATATATATATATATATATATATATATATATATATATATATATATATATATATATATATATATATATATATATATATATATATATATATATATATGTATATATATATATATATATATATATATATATATATATATATTGCCCGAAAATACCTTAACCAACTCATGCGAAGATCTTAGCCGTTGAAAGTATGCAATTCTATATCTTGGCTGTTTAAATTCACTATACCCCTTCTAGAAGCAGCGGTTCATGACGGTTTCTCTCCGACGCTCGCACTAACTCTCAGTTCTGATTCCCATGCTTTCTTCTTCTCTATAACTATCTAAGTTGCAAACTTCCATGAGCACATGTGACGTTGTTGATACGTACGCAACAAATTCTCAATCAAATTTTCACTCTTGCATTTGTTTTGCATATATATGTTTTGCGTTCTTCAACCTCAGCTCCTAATTTCATGTTTTATTTTTAGAGTACTATTGTTATTTTTGGCAATAGAACATTTATTATTAACCATATGTAGGTATTATGGTATTTTTATGCAACATTCTGATTGCAATGCTACTGATTTTACTAATGGCAATGTGTTTTGTGTTCAAATATAGAACGGATAGCTATGGCCCTTGGAATTGTTGGGAATGTTGGTGTTAGTTAATTTACTGGTCTCAACATTTTTAATGGAGTCTGATGCAATTGATTATATTTTAGCTGCTGTTTCTTGCCATAAATTATTGAAGTGTATATGTATTGGTTGTTCTTCTTCTTCTTCCACTTTAAAGTAGAGACACCATGAAAAGGTATTGACGTATTGATAATATTATTATGGTGGATAACTTGGGTAGTTGTGCCTAGGGGAAATACGAGAAGCTTGAAGGTGTGGTGAAATCCAGAATCAAATCGGAGTGATTATTGAGTAAGGAGAATGAGCTTTGGATGCCATTGAAAAGTACACTATCATCAAGTACAACATTCATCAGGTACCTTTTTCCCTCTAGCAATTGTGATGTTACTTCATAATTCAGTAGTTAGTATTATGTGATTCATTAAGCATTATTATACCCAATACATCTACATATAGAGGCTGTGTATTCTCTAATTCAATGTGTTGTGCTTAATTTCTGTCATAAATGGGACACAAAATCAATAGAATAAAATATGAACTGAAATGAACATATTTATATCTTAAGACCTAATCAGTTGAAATAGTAATTCTAATTCATTAAACTTGTAACAAAAAAGGATTTCTTGACCTGCAAAACTATCAAAGGTAAGTCTGCACTATTTTTTATTTGAAGGGGATAAGTATTTTATTTCTTTCTGTTGTATTTTCTTCTGCAAAGTTGTTTAGTTGCAAAATTCCAGATCATATCTAAACTAAAATATAGTATGTCTGCATCGTTTGTTATTTGAGTTGAATTGCCATTGATGTCTAAAAATATCATATAAATGTTGTGAATATTTATATGGAAGCTTCGAACAAGCATGGTTTGTTAGTTTGAGTATTATATAGATTTTTTTTTGTTTTTGGGTTTATTCTAACAAGGTAAGATGGGCTGGTTGGCTTGTCAAAACGAGTTGGATTGACATAAAAACATTTTTTACCCACTTTTAATTTTTTGAATAAATAATCAATGGTTTAGTTATTATGAAAGCATGCAATACTTATATATTATTTTCTTTTGTATCAAATCATAATATTTTCCTTTGTAAGTCATTGTTTGGTCATTGGAGCTAATAGCATATGCTTACAATTTAGCTGTCAGTCCTCTTAGTATGAGTGCAAAGTTTGAAGATGTATGAAATGCTCTATATAGAATGCCATTAGTTGACATATAACTTGGATAATTGATATGTTATATTATATACATTATTAGAATTACACTCCACCACACATGATACGTTCATAGGTATTTTTGTCTTATGTACATTAAGAGAGATGAAAGTATTTAATTCTATAACAAATCTGATTGGACAAATTGTAATAAGGCTCAGGAGCAATACCTCCTTTTTATGTTTGTATCATTTTTCTTATTGTAACTATTTATTTGATCAGCATCTCGCTATTATTGTTGATGTTTATATTTTTTTTAAATATCTTAATCATGTTGTTTCTGCAGAATTGCAGATCGGTATCTTTGGTAAGTCTTCCGACTAAGCTTACTTGCTGAGGTATGCATATTGATAAATTTGGTTTACTTTTTGATTATTATTATGTGAATATTGATTCCAATTAGTTCAAGAATAAGGATATAATTAATTAGTGAAGAATTTAAACAATGTTCTTCCTATACTGTATTTGACTATTTGTATTTTCTTGTAGGTGAGATCTGGCGCTTTATTCTTTACTTGAATGGATCATCAAGATAGGAAAACGCAAGAAAATGAAAAGACTAAAGTTGTTGCAGAGTTCTAAATCTCTTGATTCATCTACTCGAATGATCAATAAGCATAAGCACAATGTGTAGTGCATGTGAAACAGATACATTGCATACTTTGGTTGAAATTGATGCTCTCTTTGTTAGTTGTTTAAATAGTTATATTACAATTATTGTTATTGAATTAGCAACTCTAACTGGAATGATCCAAATATTTTTGGTAAAATATATTAATTTTATTAATTAATTTTTGCTTGAATATGATTATAAAAATTCTATCATTTGAAGGCAAACGACTAATATTTAAATTCAATCATTTTGGAGGCTTTGTGTAATAAAAACACAATATGGGTGTCTTTTGACCCATTGAGCTTATTTTATTTGTTTCTCATTTAGCACGTGAATTACCTGTTTGATATGTCAAAATAAAACATAACTTGATTGACTGATGACTCATTCATAAGATTCAGATTGATACCCATTAGTTCATAGTAAACAACATTACACATATAAAACATAACTTGAATTGAATCATTCATAAGTAATTATGTTGATATGTTTTATATGTTTTACAATTACATTTAACTATTTGAGGAGTAATGTTTCGTTGTTGTTTGTTGATTGTTTACTCATGGTTGACTTTTTCTAAAAATAAGTCCGTACATGGCGACATATTACGTTACAGTACCCGGCCACCGGACGGGTATAAAACATGTTGTTGAGTGTAGGCATGTAAGTGTTTTCTATAATAGGTTATTTTGTGATCCTTTGCTTCAATGTTACCGTCAATTTATTTACAACCAATCGAACAAACTCATTGGGGAAAATGTGTAATGGATAAATATGAGTATGCGTTTTGATATTAGATTGTTTTGCTTGACTTCATTGGCTTGATTCTATTAGCATAAGCATGTTGTAGGTTTGAAGGTTTTATGTTGGATTTTAGGTGATTGGGTTTGGATCTTCATGGACTCAAATTAAGTTGTAGCACTTACTTTTAAAAAGATTTCTAATTTTTCCTAAACAAACTAAAGTTGAAGATACAAAAGAACGTTACTTTATTGGATGTTATGAATGTGAAATTACATCACACTTACAATGACAAATTGATCTTTAATAATAATTGGATTGATTTGTTTATGTTTTGACAGACCAAGTGATAGTTATGTGAATTGTTATGTTTTGACATGAAAAGTGAAATTCTTAATTAAGGCTCCCTTTCATCTCTAAAAGTAACATTGTATTGTTTTGTTTAGTAACTATACAATCCAATCACTTATGAATGGGTTATGGAATAACGTTTCATCGATAGTTGGATGTAAAATTAAATGGTTTGACTTAATCAAAAGTCATCCAAAGTCCTAAAAATACAAAACATTAGATTAATATTGTAATTTTTAGGCTTTAATTTTAATACTTGATAGATGTTTTTATACATATTGAAGTGATCATTTCACACCCTAGATTATGTTTCTCGAGTTACTTTCACGAGTTTATCGTATCAAACATGCTTTTTTTATCATAAATAAATTAAAAGTTAATGTTTTTGTGATTTTATTAGGTTTTACGCCCGCTCCGAAGTTAAAAATCACTAGGTTAAACTTAAGAAGCAATCCATGCTCTTTCTTTACGAAACCCTTTGGAAATATAAATATGCAACTTTTAGATATATTGATTTGTTACCACAAAACTCCTCTTATTTGACATATAAAGAAATAATCTTTATATATATAATAAATGAAAAAGTTTTAGCCATGTGACACAATTTTAAGTATTGTGTTAGCACATGCTAACTTCATAACATACAATTGTCACATGTTATTTCATTAGCTGTTTGGTTATAAAAGGAAACTTGCGGATCCTATTTAAAAAGTATTAATGTCTAATTAAACGGTATTCTAAAATTAGAATTTATAATTTAATAATTGAAATGAAAATTTTTAATTTATGAAATTCAATTTAAGATTTTATCTAAAAATATTAACTAAATTAGAATATTAGGTAGACTTTGATTTAAGAAATAAGTATTTAATGATAAACCTTAATGCTGACATATTTTATCCTACGACCATAATCTTCACTTCCTTTATTTTTTATTTATGTATACTGGTTTATACGTTATTTATGAACTATCAAATTATATTGCTTAACAGGACATCATCAATATCAAAAGTATCTTTCTTAAAAAATCTTGACATATCACGTCATGATTATACAATAAAGGTTCGTGTGATTCGTTTATGGAGGCAATCCATGTATACAATCCTGTAGAATCTTGCTCTATTGAGTTTATTGTTGTTGTGGAGGATGTATTGTTCAACTAATCACATTGCTATCTTATTATTTTTATATTTATCTTATGAAACATATTTTTTTATATTCCTAATTTGTGTATTTATATTACAGGGGAACATTCTAAAAAGATTGTTTTTTAAGTTTAAGAAATTATTGACTGAATCTGGTTAAAGATTTGTATACAAATTTTTTTAGAGATTTGTAATCATTAATATTATTTTTCTATGTATTTAATTTTTTATGTAATTTACATGTATACACATTTATTTAATCTATCTTCACATGTGTATATACTAAATATATATTAGTTGTAATTCATAATATTATATTATTTTAATTAATGTAACACACGGGTGGTTAGGCTAGTATAATAATATATATAAAACTAGCTTTATTAACCCGTGTATTACACGGGATGAATAAGACAATATTAAATAGAATAAAATTTTATTAGTTACAAATTGATATTTAAGATACGATATGATTAAATTCTTTTATTATAAATAGAATGTATATTTTGTTTCAAAACAAATGTTTTTAGAAAAATGTTATAGAAATTTATTTTATAATTTTATTTCTTTAGAAAACATTAATAAAAAATATCCCTTCTTAATTTATTAAAAGAATATTTTTAATCTAATAAAGAATTAAATAATATCATTAGTAAATAATATGATTATTTAATAAGAGAGAAAAGCGAGAAAAATTTGGTGAGGATGAATGTGATGGTGACAAATGTCCTTGCATTCTCTCACGTTAAAGAAATAATAAATTGTAACAATAATGTATTACCTTATATATTTATAAACCAACTTGAAGGAGTAGTGTATATTGGGGTTTTTTCTAATTTAGCCACATAACTTTTATGGGCTTTTCTTTTTGCCCCTCCCATGTGTGTGTATATGGATAGAAAAAGGGTTTAACCACAAAGTGGGTTATCTCGGTGTTGTGGTGGTTGGCGGTGATAGGAAAGGCGACGATGATGGCAGTCGTTTCACCCATGTATCTATTTATCACCTTTAGTCGCCATGGTGATGGGATCTGTTGCCGTATCGCCTCCCCTCTATGGTCGAAGTGGGGCAGGCGGCGGTATGTGGGTGATGTTCGGTGGTGACGATGGTCCGTCGTCGTCTGGTATACCGGTGTTCTACGTCTAAGAGTGTGTTGTTAGTGTTGACATTGTAAGGTCTACGCTGGTTTTTGGGGGTGTGCGGCCCTCAAGGTCGTCAATCGTAGTCCCTAGGGCGGTGGTGTCATCCCCGCCGTCGTGATGACTTAGGGTTTTAAGATTTGATGTTGCAATGACTTAGGATTTTCATATTTTATTTTTTGCGGAAGATGCGGCTCTTTCTCTCGTAGCCCTTCTGCCTCCCACCATGGTTGAGGCGGAGTTGATTACGATGGTGATGGTGTAAGCGGTTTTGTTCCCCTCTTTTCATGGTTCATTTTACACGTTTGTCTTTGACACCTGTTTCATGGTTCATAGCATTACAAGCAAAATGGAGAGGTCATGACGATGAGCACTACCTCATTCGAGATCCGGTTTCGTTGTCGGTTTTACATGTATTTTACTGGTTTTGTGTGTCGATGATGATGAATCATTGTTCATCTAAGACCTTCGGTTGTTTGTAAATCGAGGGCTATGATTGTAGAGCGGAATGGTGTGGGTTGCCATGGCTTGGCGATCGTTCATGCTTTGCAGCCGCACTTGACTTCCGGTTCTTAGCCTCATCACTGGTATTGCATTGCTAAGCACTGTTGATTTCTAAGGCAGGGGCAACGGGTGTATTTTTGTTCGCGGCTTTTGCCCTTGTTACTTATGCTGTTGTGTAATGTGTTTATTAAAGATGAAAAGTCTATGGAGATACCGTGAATGTTAAAAATGATATGCGTTTGGCTATGTGTTTGGCTATGATGACGTATCTGAGCCTTTTTTGTCTCGTCCATCACACGCGCAAAGCGCGTGAATGTTTACCACTAGTTAATATTTATTTAATATCAATTATTTTGTCTTTGGCTATGAACATATAAAACGCAAATTAATTTATCAAATCAACTAGGCTTGACTAACATAAGCACTTATAGGCAATGTAGTAAAATTCGCTAGGCGCTAGTCGGGTGGTGGGGTACCGATTAGCTATTAATCGGGATTAATCGGTTTGGAATTTTTTATATATAATTTTCAATTTTATGGATATATATACATATTTTTATATGTTATTTTTATAAAAATGTTTAGTTATATACATATAAACAAATCTGGTCGGAATTTACAAGAATTTACGCTGAAATTTCAAGAGTCGCCGGAAAGTCGTGCGGAATCTGGCCAGAAAACGCGCCAGAATTTCCGATTTCTCGCCGATTAGGACCGCCTAGGGCCGAATTTAACCACCGTTCACAGCCTAGCGATTAGTTGGCCGATTAGGTAAAAACTCCAAGGTGGGCGGCCGACTAGCGATAATCGCCGATTAATCGGCCGCCTAGACCATTTTTACAACACTGCTTATAGGCTACAATTGCTTCGGTGCTGTTTTACTGATAGGAACACTTGGCCCTTGGGTGGACTTATTAATGGAACTTGTGATCTAATTTTGACCAGGGATAAAACATTCTGACCGAGTGATCATGATGGGATCCGCATCAGTTTTGATGGGCATGATCTTGGTAAGTAAATGTGTTAAGTCTATAAAACCAAAATAAACATTAAATATTTGTAAACAAACATCTTTGTAGGTTATGTTGTAGTAGTAATGGTAGTGGTTGAAAGTGCAGTTACATCAATATATATATATATATATATATATATATATATATATATATATATAAATATATATATATATATATATATGTATATATATATATATATGTATATATATGTGTATATGTACATATATATATGTATATATATGTGTATATGTATATGTATATATATGTATATATATATATATATATATATATATATGTATATATATATATATATATGTATATGTTATGTAGAAGATCCATTGTTGATATGATACACAGGTGGGACCTTGATTTTTTCTACCAGATGTTCGAGAACACAAGTATTGATGATACAAAATCAGCCTGTTGACTTCATACAAGAAACAATTTCTATATGATCCTTTAACTCTCGTTTTTTCTCAACTTCTCTACAAAGTTGATGTTGATTTTGTATCATTTAGTGAGTAATCTTTATACTAATAAATAAAAATAAATTTGACACTTGTCATCACCATTTTAGATCATCTAATAATTGGTTTTCTCGATTCCCTCTCCTCTTAATTATGAATGATATAATAGTTATTCATTAATTGATAACTATCCATAATTAAAATTTTAAATATGTTAACTTCAAATTTTCAAATGTGTAACACATAGGTTTATTCAACCCGTATAATACACAATATTTAATACCTAACTTTTTATATCATTAACCATGTAACAGTAAATTTATGTAACCCGTGTATTACACGAAATTGTAACCTAGTTGTACTTCTTTCCTTCTATATATAAAGTTTGTAATATATCTTTTTCTTTTTCTTTTAAGCGTCGTTTTGTAACATATGTTTTGGTGTGTATGTTTCTTTTGTAGAAATGAGTGTTTGGGCCTTTCTTGTTTGGGCTTTCGTTTTGATCATATAATACTTGGTAGTACTGACTACTTCTAAGTTATAATCATCAGGCACACGAGACTACCAAGTACCAACCTTGATTTGATGATTATTGAGAGTTATATATGAAATGAAATGAAATTGTGATAACGTGTTGGTTAAATTGAATTAAAAGTTAAGCAGAAGATAGATGGTATTAAATGCATAGAGGAGAATGGAAGAAATGTGCTTCATAATCATATCACATCATCTATTGCGCCAATTTTCCAGCAGCAGGAGCAGGTGTGTTTACTTTACACCCTACCTACACATATTTAGTAAAGGATATGGCAATATTATTATTAAAAATATGGCTTATCTCTGGTTTTGTGTTTCCAAAAGAGGTGGAATCCTTTTGTAAACTGATGTTTGTAGTAATAACATACATTTTATGCGGGAGATTGTTTTTATTTAAGTATGTAGTATTGTAGTAATAAGATTACGATGATTTTTGCTAACCTTAACAAAAAAGATAAGGAAAAATACTAACAATTTTATCACTATATTACAAATATCAACTCAAATAAATAATAAACTTATTTTAATATGTTGTTTGAAAAACTTTGAAATCCGCTTATCAATTTTTTTTCCCATTATTTTAATTGAACTTACTATATTTGAATGTTTTTAACAAATCTATCGTACATTTCAACATAAACTTTAGAGTTTATTTCTATTTTGCTCTCTGAGATTTAACAAAAGTAACAATTTTCCTTCAAAAATTTAAAATCATCGATTTACCTTCAGAAGTTTCATAATTGTTTCGATTTTAGTCCAAAAGCTTCATAATTTTGGATTTAAGTTGAAACAACTAATGAAACTTTTGGATTGAAATTGAAACAAGTTATGAAACTTTTGAAGGTAAATTGATGTTATAACCTTTTAGATGAAAATGGTTATTCTTGTAAAACAGCAAACCAAAATTAACTCTAAATTTTAATTTGTTTTTAACCACTCCTATTATATGTTAAACATAAATTTTTAGTCAAAATTTCCCTCCTTGACTTCAAATAAACTTACATTATGCGGACGTTTTTAACCACTCTCATAACGTAAATATTACACGGTTTTAGCCATTATTATCATACATTTTGACTTAATTTTAAGTAAAACACAAGCATATACACGTCATCAGAAATACTTCACGTGTTACGTTATATTACATACACTTTACACTTGTACATTATACTAAACTTAAAAAGAAAGGTCGGTGACCAATCACATGGTCACTCAAAGTCCACATACTTGATATTAGAGGTGGCAAAATGGGTGGGTTGGATTGGGTTGGTTGTTAAGTTAGGATGGATTTGAGTCTGGATGGGTTTGGGTTAGGATAGATCATTTAGAAAAAAAGGTCAGGATGGGTTTGGGTTAGAATGGGTTCGAATCAGGATGGGTTCGGGGTCAAAATGGATTCATTTTTAAAAAAACCAATACTATTTTACTAGTTTTCTACAATCCAACAACACATATAGACAAATGCTTATACGAGCTAAAAAAGATACTTATACGACTTAATCTATAAAGGGTGATACCTTCAATAAAGCGACGATGATGGTGCAATAATGAAGCGGAGGCCCGACTGTAGGTGTGTGGTGGTAGTGAGCGATGAAACTCAACGAAGGGGAGACTGATGGCGAGAGCTCGAGTGTAGGTGCGGTGATAGTGCGGTGGTGGTTGCACGATAAAACTTGACGGAGGGGGAGGGTGTAGATGCGGTGGACCGGTGGTGGTGCGGTGGACAGGTGGTGTGGTTCGATGGTGGTAATATGGTGGTGGTCTCGGTGGTGTTGAGGGTCGTGGTGCGCGATGAAGAGAATTAACTCGACCAAGGTGACACAAATGAGGAGAGAAAGAAACCTTGACTTATTGTGACTTGAAGCTCTAATTTTGAAAACCATCTTGACCTATGTTTATTTTTTTCCAAATAAGGTTTAACCCCATCTTGACCCCCTTGTGTTTTTTATCAATCCATTCTAACCCATCTCTATTTTTAAAACACCCATTATAACCCAAAATCATATTTATGGACTTCTTTTGCCACCTCTACTTGATATATATTATTTGGCGAGAATCATAACAAAAACTTGGTTTTGGTGATAATATATATATAATATATATATATATATATATATATATATATATATATATATATATCTTATAGACACACGTGCGCACACACGCTCACACACATATATTTTTACATATAAATGGTTTTAATTTTATTTTTCAAAGTTTCTAAAATATTGTTTTTTAAACTTTTGGTTTCTAAACTTTGTATTTAAACCATTCATCTTATCTAACTGAAAATTAAAACCGTTCGATTTATTTAACATCATCTTTAAACCGTTAGGCTTATTTAAACGTATTTTTTAAAGTTTTTTTATTTAAAATATAAAAGTCTTTTTAACTGTTATTTTATTTAAACATGTTTTTTTAATTGTTCAATTATATTAAACGTCTTTTTCATTTTTTGTTCTATTTATACATATTTTTTTAACCATTTAGTTCATTTAGACGTATTTTTCTGTAATTATTTTATTTGAACGTCTTTTTATTAAGTCGTTCGTTTATTAAAGCTTCCTTTTAAACCATTCATTTTATTATAACATCTTTTTTCCCTTTCTGGTTTTTTTTATCTTTTTCTATTCAAATTGACTTTAAAAGCGATTTCTACTTGTACGTTATTTGTACTGTTTTTAGGATTAATTTTTGGGTTTTGATTGTTACAGTTAGGGCTTCTACGATGCTAAAATTACTTATGTTTAGCTTATATAAACGTTTTTAAGTTTTTCGTTGCATTTGAATAACCAATTCCTTTAAAAAAGACACTTAAATAACACAAACAATTAAAGAAAAAGTTTAAATAATTACATTTTCAGTTTAAAATCCAAACGGTTTAAAAATATTCTTATAAACTTAAAAAAGTAAACTAAAATCATTTCTTTTATACATACATACAAACACACACACACATACATATATATACATATATATACATATATATATATATATATATATATATATATATATATATACACTTAATCGGTAGTGTTAAATTTTACTTCAATAGTGTTAATTTTTAGTCCGTTAGTATAAATTTTTGGTCTAGTAATGTAAAGTTTTATATAAATATCGAGTTCGTCCCCCCTTAAAAAAATAAATTTGCCCTCGCCCCCCGTACGAAGATGTTCAAGCTCCGCCGCTGAATAAAACCTAAGATTTTTAGATCAAGACAACATGTCAACAACTATGATTGATTAGATTGCGCAGGCATTGTGATTCTCTAACACACAAATCCAACTATTTTCTATCTAATAGTAAAGTATTATTGGTAAATGTATACTTCTTATGTACAAACTATTATTGTATATCGTATATATAGTAAGTTACTGAACTTTAAACAATATTATATTTTATTACAACAAAAAGTATAAAAATGAAACATTTGATAGTTAAAACTATAAATTGAATTACTTCAATAATCTCAGTTCATTGAACTTCAATGATTAAGTGTAGGTAAAAAATACATGATTGTAAATCAATGCTTAAATACATGATTTTTCTCAAACTAGTGTAGTTTGAAAACTTATTTACCAAAATGATGTACTTTGAAAAATATTTATCAAAATAGTGTAGTTTTAAAAACTTTATTGTTTCTCACTCATAATTAATTGGGTACTTAAAAATTATATTTTTATTGGCTACCTAATTATCTTTTAAAGTTTTTTGTATTCTTTTAGGGATGATATCTTTAAATATTTAGATATATATTTTAAATAGAATATTTTTTAAAGATTTTAAGTTTTTTTTAAGTTTTCAAGATTTTTTTCCTTTTACTTTCTTTAGAAAATGTATTCTAAAAATGACTTTTGCAAAATATTTAGTTTTATATATAATCTAATAATAATAAGATGGTTGATAGAATAACCATATTCTATTTAGAATACATTTTTTAAATAAAGTAAAAGAAAAAAAATATTGAAAACTTAAAAAAAGTTTAAAAACTTTAAAAATATTCTATTTAAAATATATAATAACTTGGAGAGTGGCATGATCACGCGCGAGGCTAGCAAAGGGGGGAAGACTAGACTGGACTGAGGGTTGTGGTGGTGTACGTATAACTTATGGGGAGACTAAAATGCTCAAACTTGGGGGAAAGAGAGACGGGGTCAGACGGCAATAATGACAAAATATTTCACTCTCCCTCTCTCATAGACCCTCTCTCATATATACAGGATGATCTATCTGATGGACTACTACTAGTCTACTATTGTTATTATTATTATTATTTTGTGTGTAATTGGAAAAGCCTACCGTACTGATTCCCTATCTTCTCATGCCAGTGAAACAAACACATCATCACCACCTTCAAACGTTTCCGCCATTGAAGAATAGAGCAGATGCAAAGCTCCGCTCATCCCCACCCTCTTTCTGCTTCAGACTTGTATTCTCATTCTCACTTGTACATTAGGTATACCTACACCCGCCTTCCTTCTTTTTTTCATCTTCACTCCATATATGGTTGCTCATGCATGAAAAAACTATAACTAAAACAGAGCAGATGAAAATGGAAGAAACCTTGCGCCTTTTGCGGATCTTGGAGAGCTTCAACACTCACCATCCTTTCATCAAGAGGATGCTGTTGATTTAAGCACAAGTATGTCTATGTTGCTTCAGTTCTCTCTCTCTCTCTCTACAAACATGTATGCTTATTGCTTAGTGCTTTTGTTTGTTGTATCTAACTTTGAAATTCCTCCGGGGTTTGGTAGGTTCCGTCTTATATAATGAAATAAGAGCACAGAACGCAGCTGTTTTTTCAAATACCATACAGCTTCGCCCGCATCACATGGTAACTTAGTTAAACATGGGTATCATGAATTTTTTTATCATTTAAACATGTGGGTGCATTGAAAGATTCAATTTTTTTGTGTTCTTGTGCGATTTTACATGTTGGTTTGTTGGGAAGCTGAATCTTGTTTGTTGGTTTTCTTAGAACTTCGGGTCAAGTATAGATATGAGTTCGATTGGGACAGGGGTGGAGACAGGGCAGTTCATGATGCACCACCACAAGGCCATGGTGGCGGGCGGCGGTAGTGGTGGTGGTGGTGGTGGCATGGGGAAAGGGTATTCTGAGAACTGGGGAGACTCTGCCATTGCAGATAACAGCCAACAAACTGACACTTCTACTGATATCGACACTGATGATAAAAATCAGGTCTTTATCATCTCCATATCCTTTTCTCTAAATTTCATCCACTTTGACTGATTCTCTTTCTCAATATCTTTTCTCCTTTTTCCTATAATCTCTTAATCCATTTCATGTCTCTTTATCTCCAAATGATCATAAATTATGATGAACATATCCTATACTTTGGACATTTTTCTATAGTTAAGTGGTGTTCGAAATGGAGCTCAAGTTGGTGTGGGTTCAATAGAAGGATCAATGGGAAAGATTGGAGACCAGAAGGTTTCTAAATGACTTTTTTAGATTTTCTTTAAAATAACATTCGATAAAAAGCTTACTGTGTTATCCTATCTTGTCAATCAGATACTTCGAAGGCTGGCTCAGAACCGAGAAGCCGCTAGGAAAAGTCGATTAAGGAAGAAAGTATAAAAACACTTCCTTTTAGATTTTGCACCAACTTGTTGGTTGATTTGCTTAAATGAATCCCATTATTGATGCAGGCATATGTTCAGCAGCTTGAAAATAGTCGATTGAAGCTCACACAGCTTGAGCAGGAGCTTAAACGAGCACGCCAGCAGGTAGTCAAACCATCACAAGACATGCTTGCAATTGGAATCATAGTTTTGAAAATCTCAAAGTTAATTTTTGTTCTAATGTAGGGTATGTTTATTGCTAGTGGAGTTTCTGGAGAACAGAGTAATTTAGTTGGTGGCAATGGTAATTAATGTTACCTTAATTTACTTGCCATGAAAATAAGTTTCTAGTGAAGATATAATAGAATTTCTATTCAAACTTACTAACAGGAGCCTTAGCATTTGACATGGATTATGCACGTTGGTTAGATGACCATCATAGGCTAACTAATGATCTACGGTCAGCAATAAATAGTCATGTTCCTGATGATGAACTTCGTCTTCTAGTTGAAGCAGTTATGTCACATTATGACGAAATATTTCGTCTTAAAAGCATTGCCGCAAAATCAGATGTATTTCACATGCTTTCCGGCATGTGGAAGTCACCAGCTGAACGCTGTTTCATGTGGATAGGCGGTTTCCGCTCTTCCGAGCTTCTCAAGGTTTGGCCAACACTTTGATTGACAGTTTCTTAACGCGTACAATAGTAGATATTATTGATGTGTTTGTGTTTTTAGATAGTCGGGAACCATTTGGAGCCTTTGACAGATCAACAGTTGATGGGTATTTGTAATCTGCAACAATCTTCACAACAAGCAGAAGATGCTTTGTCTCAAGGGATGGAAGCTTTGCAACAATCTCTTGTTGACACGCTCTCCGTGGGTTTCACCAGCTCGGGTAATGTAGCCGATTACATGGGTCAGATGGCTATAGCAATGGGCAAGCTTGCCACACTCGAAAACTTCCTACACCAGGTAAACGTTAGCCCTCATGTTGATAAAAAAACACACCCGCAAGTTTTATTAAATTTTGTGTCCTGACAGGCTGATCTACTGAGGCAGCAAACGTTACAACAATTGCACCGGATATTGACAACAAGGCAAGCTGCAAGGGCACTTGTTGTCATAAGTGATTATATGTCACGTCTTCGTGCACTGAGCTCATTGTGGTTAGCACGCCCTAAGGACTGAAACTGAAAATTAAGGGAGGTGAGCCTTAATATGCTAGATTCAGCTTGAAATTTGATGGGATTTTTAGAGTTCTTGTATACTTGCTTAGTTTAGAAGATACTAGTGGAGATGCTTAGTTTGACTTGGATAGGAGGAGTTTGATGTTGTAAACCGTGATAAGCACAGCCACCACCACCACCACCTCTTTAATTATTTCTGGGCTTTGATTGGCAAATCTAGAACAATGTTATAAAGCCATAAAAAGCTGCTTTATTGCTCTGGATCTGCTGAATCTGGCTTTGGCTGTTTGAATTATTAACGAATTTGTGAATGATAAAAACATCATAACTTAATTTATATTAAAGGGAATGCAGTTCAAAATGCAAGCTTTTTTGGATAAAGAGCAAAAGTACATGGAGTGTAACTAAAAGATAAGTTACAAACCATTTTTATCTTTGTTCATGAGGGCATATATGTAAATGCCCCCCATGTCATTTTGAACATGTCGTCTATGCTCTCCACAACTTAACCAAGTACCGGATACTATGATGATCCAAGATTCTTGTGTCCTGCGGCTGCGGCTGCTGCTGCTGGTTTTCTTTCATTATTATTCTTCTTTGGTTTGTTATGTCTTCTTCTGGACCTGCTCACCCCACCACGCGGTATAAACACCCCAGTGCCGCCAACGTTTGCCGCCCACAACCTCGCCATCCACCCAGGAACCGAAACCTCACGACTTTCTGACCAACTGAAATAGTTTGAGGACAATCCAGCGCCTCCAACCAGTCTATGGTTAAACCGTCTTACGTACTTGTTTTTCACTTGCGGCTTGTCATCGTCTTCATCCGTAAGAAGCAATATCTGCCTTGTGAGCTCAGCATAGAAGGCACCATCTTCCGCGTCATCGGGCCACTGGTCCATTGTTGGGTGAGGGTGAGGATGAAGGGTGGGGTTTAAATAGGGGGGTTTGGGTGAGGTTTTGGTCAACGTAAAGTGTGGGTGTGTTATTGTTTAGTTGGGAAGTGGAATAAAAAAATGGATAATGGAAGATTATAAGCTCACAAGTCATGACAAGAATAATGCTACCAAGATACGAGCCCATGTTCATAAACATTAGTAAAGGCCGGAAATCAGGCACACATCAACACCGGCTTGGAAAAGGAACGAATAAAGTTAGGGGGATGTGCACACTCTGAGAACACCGACTATAGCTTTACTTCATACTTTAAAGAAATAAGTTGCTCATTATAGTTTTCGAGGAAGTTAGTTTCTTTTAAACGATTAGCTCACGCATCGTTAAGTTTAAAACTACTCCTAAATCAACATCAATGTAAAACTTTAACCATCTTACGTTAGGGTTGTTCAAAAAATTTGATATCCGAAACTATCCGAAATCCGTTCCGTATCCGAATCCGAATAAATCGATCCGAATCCTTATTCGGATATTTAGATCGGATCTCATCCGAATCTGAATTCCTTATTCGGATTTCGGATCGGATTTCGAATTTCACAATTTTTTTATTCGGGTTATTTGGATTATTCGAATACCCAAATAATCCGAATAAGATTTCAATTATATATCTAGCTCAATACTCAATACTCAACTATCATGTTTTCAACTCAATACACAAGAATATTTACACATTCTAGTCATAATCTTAAATTTGCGTATTATGTTTTAATTTTTAATTTACGTACAAGTCAAATTTTTTTATTTTATATCTTTTATTGTGATTTTCAACTTATAAAATATTAAAAAAAAATTAGTAAAAAAAACAAAAAACAAAAAAATAGAAAAAAAATGATTTTTGGTTTATTCGATTTATTCGGATAAATTCGGATTATTTGGATATATCCGAATCCGATCCGAATTGAATTCAGATAGATCGGATCGAATAGAAAAATCCTTATTCGGATCGGATCGGATTTCGGATAGGATCCTGAAATTTTCAAATCCGAATAATCTGATCCGCATAATCCGAATAATCCGTTATCCGATCCGGTGAACACCCCTACTTTACATCACATACTTTGATATTGTTTGAATATGATCGATGTCGTGTGGTCGGTTAAAAAATATTAATTAAAGTTTTTAATCACCCTTGATAGTAAATGGTAAGATGGGTGTCGAATCTATAAGGAATTACAAGAAAGTACTAGCAACAATTTGAAAACTAAATTAATTTATGAATTTATTTGAGAATATCTAAATGAATTAAATAAAAGTTTAGGTTTTTAACAATTGTGAAGAAAAAACAACCCATTTCATGATTCAGGTTTGACAAAGTTATAATTTTTTTTGATGAAACATAGTAAGAAGTCATTAATAATGACTTATATGATTTAAGTGATTATCATGCATTAAAGCTTAAATGACCTTATTCACACAATTACCAATTTAAATAATAAAACCCTAATTTTAATAATCAATCACATAATGATTAAAGACAACCAAAGTTATATACTATCTAAGTTTAAATATAATCAAACCGTTTAAATAATCAAATTATAAATTGAATCCAAAAGAACTTAAAAAGTTCAAGATCCAATCCCAAATCTAAGTTAAAAACTAAAAAAAAAAATAAGAATTTGCACAAACCCGTCCCCCAAAGTGAATTACAAACGAATTAACCTTGCCATATCATTGAATCTTTAAAGCCAATTGAATGAATCTTGTAGATTTTATGATCTTGATGTTGGAAGAGCTTGATAATGATCAAAGATGGTTAATTTTCGTCCAAGATTGTTGTTATAAAAGTTAAAATTCGTAATAGGGTTTTTCTTTTTAAATCCCTATCAAATTAGGTCAAATCTCAACAAAAACCCAAACCCCGGCGTCGGTGGTGCCTATGGAGGTGTCAGTGGTGCCACCCTCCTGTACAACCTAGATTTTTATGTGCAATTTTTCGAGATTTTTCTGTTGATAGGTCGTGGGTCCCGTTCCGTGACTCCTTTCTTAACTCAAGTATGTCCTTTTTAAGATACTGTTGTCGTGCAACTTCGTTTTATCATATCTTTACTTCTTGAGCTCCAATTCTCGTCCCGTTTCTTTCAATTTACACGTAAAACACAAAAATAAAACTATTAAACTTTGCCTTTTTACTACCCGATCAGAATACATACCATTTTGATTAGAACAAGCATACGTTGATATTATCTGTTAAAAAAAGCATGATTAAATACACAATTCCGTAATATGAGAGCATCACCATTAGTTTTATAAACTGGTTCTGATTATTAAAAAAAAAGTAAACAGTTGGCAAAGATTAATATTATAATTGTTTAATGAGATTGTAAAAGAAGCAGATAGCAGAAACGGGATTAGGGGCATGCTTTGAGGGTGGGAATTATAAAAATAAAATGTGTTGGAAAAAGAACCTTAAATGTAAAACTTTATTCGGCCTTTATCAACAAGTAACGTATGGGAACGCATGATGTCGACTCGCCGTGTTTTCTCTTTGGATGTTTATTGTTTGATATCCTTTCAAATATCTGAAATCTTCAACTTTATTTTATAGAGAATATTAATTCAGCAGATACGTTAATCGTTTATCAAGCTTCACATCTCAATTATTTCAATGTATTGATATTATATTTAAGACAACCGGAAAAAAAATTGCAAGAACCATATTTAGTCAACTTAGTTCTGAACACGAGAGATTTGAGAAATGACTCGGCTTCAAAGCCTCATTACTGTTAATGAAGGAATTTGATTATTAAAAATTTCTTGTGCGTGCCAATTTAATCAGACATACATGTAACAGTTTATTAAGCTTTTTATCTATAACAGATATACATTATAGATGCCTTCATAATTCTTATGGGTTTGTATGATAGAATATTGCATCCACTCCTCTTATTGATGGCATAATAACATATACCAACTACATAAAAACATCTTATAGCATTATGGTTGACAAATTTCTTTTGAGTCAAACGATTAATATATCATATATGATACTTCTGGCAGGACACAGAAAATCGTCAAACATTCTTTTTTTCGTCATATGCATTAAAAAAGTAGTAATGGAGTATTTAGTCTACCAAAGCTACGTTAATATGGGTTGTTCATCATATGCACATCAACATTTAGAAAATCATAGAAAACAATAACTTTACACCATGATCAGATATTAATATCGAAATTGCCGTGTTGTGTTCAGTAATTACCAGGATATTCAAGATGATGAGACGAACCTGTGGAACAATGAGCTGTATTGAGATAAGAGACCAATCCCAATAACCTGCATCTAACATGAGAATGACAGAATAAAAACATGAAATCCAAGATTAAGAGTTCTAATCATAACATAACACAAAGCTAACTATCATTTTGAAATCTTTAAAACACAATATAACCGCCTAAAAATGGTAATTATGTTGCATGCGACGGTAAAAATAAAGTCGCATTAAAAGTATACATAAAATCATGTGAAGGAGGGTGTATAACCGATTCACTTTATCTAAATTGCCAGAAGTGCCAATAAATATAAATCTACAAGCTATTAATTAAATCAAGATTAGAATAATGAGAAGCAAAACTAACCCTAAGAGACCAGAAGAGTAAGTAATTTACAAATTCCCTGAGCGGGTCTGAATCTTACAAGGATGATGAATACGCTTCTACTAAACAGAAGATACAAAACAGAGAACCGACATCAATGGTTTACATACTCATTGATGGAACTAGAGGGGATCTAGCTGCTGACCCTCCAACCCAGTCAGATTTTCTATATACAGGGGTATTCTACATAGTCGTTTTGTTATAGTTTTGGCCTCTTGGATTATAACAAGTAGAATAGCTGAAGTAAATGTAAAAGTAAAATTCCCTGATTCCATCACTGATCATACTTGATTATAAAAGAGTTCGACTTCAAATTAAGGTGTGATATAACGTGATGAACACAAATGGTACATGAATGTTCAATATCCGTTGGAAAAACGATGGTGCACGATATCACAAACATCATAACAAGATGAAGTGAAGTTTATAAAGATGTTGAGTTGTTGATCATGAACTCCATTTACACTTGTTCATCAACATCCAAACAAAGAAGATAAGCAACTAACCCAAGAACAGGCACAAATCTCAAGTACTTCACTAGATTCACCTTCCTTTCCTTTACATTTTGAAGGTTATCTCCAATCAACCATGGCTGAAAAACTATGTAGAGACATATATCCCATATGAAGGCATATGCAAGCCTTTCTGATCCAAGATAACTTACCAAGAACTCCCATCTATCTGCTACACCACCAAAATTCCCATCTGACCGCCCAAAGAGGGCCCAGAGTATTGATATAAGACAAGCAGCCCCACCAATGACACCAACCACAGGTGCACCATTCACCATAACTGACCCGAGCTGGGAAGCTTTTTTTGGAGTGTACTCGGTGTCTGGCTTATTTAATCGGATAGCCATGTAAGGTATTAAGAATGCTGCGATAAGAAAAAAATAAAATTGTGACTAAATGAATGGCAATTAGTTGGAAGATGAGTAAATAGGTCATTCAAGTATAGGGCTTACTGTTGGTAAGGAACATCTGAAAGCCCCACAAGACATCAAGTGATCCCTTATATCTGTCTCTATTGCGATCAGTGAATAATAAAGGAGCAAACATAAACGTCCACCCGATAACAAAATTAAACAATCCTTCAGACATCTGGGGGTGAAAAGTAGAGTATCTTGATGTCAAATAATGGAACTTTATACGGAAAAAACAAAAGTTGGATAAAAGATTCTTACAGGGTGAAGCACAGGAGCTTCAATTAGATGAATTCCAACTACTCTGCCAAGAATGAATCCATGTATTAAGGTGCTGAAATATATATGTAGTTGCTACACATGTAAAAGGTTTGAAGAATAAACAGAATTGAATTGTGGTAAGCAGTAAAGATATACCTGAATTCATAAGTGGTAGAATAAAGAAGAAGTTAAGAGAAAGGCCAAGAAGAGAATTGATTGTCTCAGGAGTAATTGCCCAAACAGGATCTCCCTGCAGATAATCAATTATGAAATAATTATCATAACAGATACCTATTTATCTAACAATTGCTCCTTTTATAATAATTATGAGGGCATTGATTTTAATGTAATCTAGTCTAGAGAAAAAACGAAAGAAAAGAGTTAGGGGAAAGCGATAGGTAGCATATGGATGAGGAAGCATCTAGTAGTAGCATAATCAAATCAAATCAAATCAATTAGAAGGAAAATGGGTTGTGATGATTGATAGCAAAGAGCGAGAGATAAGCAACTGATTGATATATGCATGATACACATACAGGGGCATAGGGAAGCACGAAGAGCCAGATTATATAGACAGCCTCGGCGGTCCACAATAGAAGTTGAAGGAGGTTCCTTGTATTGTCGGAAAGTGAAAGGTGAGGGGCGGTGGAATCCCGGCGAGAGGCGGAAGGGCAAACAGATGGCCTCATCCAAACCTTGTTCATCTGTGATGATGGATTGCACTTGAAACAGAACAAGTGTGTTTCTGGTCTTGTGAGTAACACCGGCCTCTTCATTTGGGGGGCCCGACGTACATGGCTGTTTACTGTCGATATTAGCGCCGCCGTCGCACCCATTTTCCAGACTCTGCCACCGGTAGGATACTGCCGCTACCGCCGGCCTATCTCATATTTAACACACACATGAGTATGGATGATCCACAGGACGTGGACATACACCACACCACAAACTACTATTCGTATGCAACTTTCTCTTTTTTTTCTTTTTTTCTTTTTTCAGAATTGCATTTTTAATTAAATCTTAGAAATTTTAACCACCAACCTCAATGCTTACAACTTTCTCATTTACTCATCTCAATTCTTATAAATAAAACTTTATTTGAGTTTAATTCAGACGCTTCTGTTATTTTTATTTTTTTTTCTTCCGCTTTTATCATAAGACATGAATATAAAGGATCACAATCTAAATCTAAGCATTTAAAATACAATACCATCAAATATATGTTGCCACACACCCAACCTAAGTATGAAGTTATACACGTGATTAACTGAATTAGATTTTCTGATAGAATGCAAAGGATACGTTATATAAGGATCTTAAAATATGATTTAGGTTTAGAATAATTTATCTTTATATTTTATTATTCAATAGGTTTTTACATGGATGATTGTAATTGTATAGTGGGAATCTCTATAAATCAATAATAGACGTGGGAATTTTCTAATATAATAATACGAATACCTTCTTTTGTATCATTAACACTCGATTGGTAATATAGAACATTGAACACCACGTTGAATTTTTTACCAGACTACATGAACTACAAGTATCTATAATGAAGTACTAAACTACTTATAACTCAATTTTGAGTGGTGTAATAATAGCAATTGGAACTTTGGAAACCACAACAATAGAATAAAATTGAATGATAGATGCCCAGTGATAAAACGGAATAAGCAGTTAATACTAGTAGGAACACAAAAATTACATAGTTGTTGACTCATCAGTGTGATTTGTGTATGCCCAACATTTACATTACAAAATTATTAAGCATTTGAATAAAGGAAAACATTAAAAATTTTATGTATGATGTTTTTGTAGGTCGCAAAACCCTCAAGTTTTTTTCCATGTGTCTTGACTGGTTTTGAGCATCTACCCGTAAATGTAAGGATTACTTTTTTCTCCGTTATCATCATCTCCATTGATTCCATATCTCCTGTTAGTTTTTTCAAAGAATTTCATTGTTACTTACATAAAAAACTTTAAAACTTCAATATACGAATATGAAGGAAAAAAATAATCCAAGCACCTAACCCACAACGCTGATGAATACATAAAGATGGTGTCCGACCAGCCATCGTCATAAGTTGGAACAGTGATTGGCTGACGGTTGTAATGCCCAAAAAATTATTAAAAAATGCAATAAAATGATAATAGATAATAACAAAAAAGAAAATTTAGCACGTACTTAAGTACCGGACACTGTTAATACTCTTATAGTCATATGAAAAAAAGATATATTTGAAATAAAAATAGTTTCTATAAGTGTAGGAAAAATAGTCAATTTTCTAAATGAAGGGAAAGATGGAATCCAACAAAGCGAGATTAGATAGCGTCCTTTATTGGAGCCCACTATTATATTGGTTGCTAATTCACAACGGACTACAATGGTGGAAAAACAATGAAAGGCTCGATTTTTGTAATGCAAAAAAGATTTTAATGAGCTAATTGGAACGTTAATCATGAAGCCCTGGACCCCAAAGAATATTCCAGAAATCTTGAGAGCACTTACCATTAAATTTAGAAATAATATCCGCAACTCTGTCTCGACACATTTTGCATCCATAATCTGCCAAGATAACAACCTCTTGAACCTATGCTAACAGTTAGTTACAGAATCAGCAATATTAATATATAATAGTTTGTTTGTTTGTTTGGTCATTACTCATTAGTAACAACAATAAAGAAGAGATGGATTAATTACCGAAGGAAAGGTCAAGGATTCAATGGAGGCAAGTGTGGCCGGAACCAACTTTGACTTTTCAGCTTCTTCTTCCTTATTTTTATGTTCAAAAGCAGACATGACATGCCTTGTGCAACTTTGTGAATCTTCAGAAGGTCGGGCATAGTATGTGCTATGTATGATATAATTTATCGTAGCAAAGGGAATCCTATCTTTAAGGGTAGGTTGTGAAATAGTAAAAATATCAACAAGGTATGTACAACTTGTGAAGCATGAAGTACAAGTTAGTTATTATAGTAATTGCTGGAAAAAGGTTACCATCTTTTAACTTCAAGGAATCATCATATCAGTGTCAAATAAGCTTGGTGGTGCCCCCAGTCCCACCACCATGGACGTAGATGCATACAAAACAACAAGAATGAAAGATTAATTATATATTATATTACCAGCGGTGAGTGTAACCGCTGGTAATATAAATCTGGACCGTTAGATCAGGCTGAAACTAAATCCTGACCATTTAAACTCGACGGTTTTGACGGTTACAGGTTGGTTTTCGGAAGTTACAGCGGTTCAACAGAGGTTACTAGCAGTTTTTGCAGCAGTGGACATACAACCTTCTAGAACCTATCCACGTAGTATGTTCTACTGCAGTTACAACTATTCAGGGGAGGTTACCGGTGGTTTTTGTAGCACTCCTCCTCATGTGTCGTAGCTAACAACCTGTTGCTCTTCTATATAAAGCCACTCCATCTCTCATTTCTCCTCTGCATAATAAAAAAGAAGAGGATAACACCATAAAATAATTCACATGAAAGAAAGATAAGGCGATGTCAACAATGAGTCAATGCTATAAGGTATGTTTATTTTTTATTTGTACAAGCAGTGTAATATTTTTATGTTTCTTATAGATTATTCTTTTTGAATAACAATCATCCTCTATTAGTCCAGGTATAGCAAATCTAAATTATGTTCTTTTGAAAATTTTAGCCAAATACTATCACCTGAGCATATCAGACAAAAAGGTACAAGTTTCTGTCACAGTATTTGCATGTTATGAGATTGTATATATTTTTTGCTTTATTTATTTCGTTTATCATATCATTGTGTAACTTATACTACTAGACAAATCATGTTTCAAAATTTACAGAAGGGCACGTAAAAGGAGCTTCATAGCATTATGTATGAACATGTTCAGACTATAAACATGATGACATGTTACTGGCTTACATATTGAACACTTGGTTCATTCTTACAGGCTAATGTTGGTACTAATATTTAAGCTCCACTGATGGATACAAAACGTAACATTATTGACGACCATGTGCGAAGTAACAAACGCAAGGTGGTGGTACTATTATTTAGAAGCCCTCTATTTATTCAAGAAACTGAAAAGTTTTACTTTTTATCTCATGCTTTTTTCTAATGTTGGTTGAATTTGATTTTCAGACAGATAATCACATGTTTGAACTGTCTTTTATTGTGATGGACCAGTTAAAGTAAAAAATAATTGTTGTCATTCAAGCAGTATGGAATAATAAAGATGGTAACAAGTGTTGAGATTATTTTAGTCATATATGGGCGTATGGTTCATGCCCATATATGGGCGCATGGTTCATGTACATGTATGTGACGACAGTTGAAAAGCACGAGGTTTAAAGGTTAGAAGACTTACAGCGAGGTAACAAAGAGACTTTTGTAGTAACTAATAAAAAAACAAACCACGACCGAACAGAATGAGATGCCCATCGAGTAATCACACCTCCCTGTATCAATGAACAAACACATGTGAAGTCATTTGTAGAACAAAGAAAATCATAACTTAGCTCAACATGAGTGTTCTACATACATATAAAACCCTCTAACATCATACATGCCGAAGTATGCCATAACTATCCAATACAACTTAATTGCATGTGGTACGAAATGACTTAGTATATATATAAATTTTGCTTACGATCAAGTACAACTTTGTATGATATTAAAAGACTACTTGAATTATAAATATATGTCATCTTTGTTTCTTCTATTATGCCATACCGAAAATGAAATCATTCTGCTCTCTCTCTATATATATGCATATCACGATCATGATATTCAATTCTATTTTTACAAATATGAAACCAAATAACATAAAAGTAATGGATGTATGTTGTAGAGTAACTAATTATTGAGCTAAATATAAAATTACTAAACCATCCCTAGCTAACAAGCTAACAAGCAAGTATTGTGACAATAACCATGCAAACAAGCAAGTATAATAAGCCTATACACAATATATATTCTTAGAGCTCAAGTAACCATGTTGGGGTATATGAACTATTATCATAAATCCCATACCCAATGTCTTTTAGGTTTCATCTTTTCTTCCATTTCTTTGCTTGTAATTTCCCAAGATCTTTCATCGTCAAATTTTGAACCCTATGATGTTGTAACCGATATCCGTGAGGTTAGCAACGTAGTTCGCGTAGATGAACCCCCACGCGGAGATATCATTTTTGACAGTTTCAGGTACTATTCTTCCTTAAACTTTAAGGTTGTCCGGAAAGATCAAATCATCACATGTCCTGGTGCAGCCCAATTGTCTTAGGAATTCAATGGTTGAAGACGTTAGGACGGGTTGAGATTAATTTTCAGGATCTTTCGATTGGGTTTCGTCTTGCCGGTTCATCACACAAGCTATACGGGTTACAACGTTCTCGGTTGGATGAGTAGCGTTCCTCTCAGCTCGCCAGCTCAAGAAGCCTTCTCCTGTGTTTCGCCTTGAGGGCAAGGCGAGTGTAAAGGGGGTGGATTTCCTTGGACTCAATGTGGATTCTCCCTCTGAAAAGCTTCATTGCATGCCACAAAAAGGGAGAAGCTTACCAGTCTAACTTGCTCTCAAACATATAAATTATTAATGATCCCTTATAATCAGACCCATATCAATTATATGTAGCACGATACAGTTAACGGTTCTCATCAATTCTACAATCAGACAGCGGAGATATAATCAACCACTGTCACTAACTAAATAAGGTGGTTTAGTTGCTGTCATGATTTAGAGAGAAAAGACCACCACTTTTATGAGAACTATCTATATCATCAGAGTTATAAAGTTAAGGGTACGATGTGAAAGGCAGTTGAATTTCCTCAAATGCATCCATTGAAGAAGGAACGAGTAGGCATTTGTTTATATAAAACATTATCTTTTGCACTACAGTGATGAAGTATATGAATTTATAGCAGTGATATATATGAATTCAAATAAACATTATCTATGAATAATTTATTTATTTTTTTAATTCTTCATGAGCACTTGTTTGTTTTAGTAGCACATCTCTACAAGTACATTCGACTCTTGCAAAATAAAATTCTAAGATGTAACTCCTTAAAGGTTCAAGATGATGCATATTCTGTCAAATGCACACCATTACATGAACTAGTGAATCCACGCAACCCATACCCAATGCAGCTCTCATGTTTTCTTATATTGGAATTCCGTTTTAGTTATTTCTGTGTTTGTTTTTAAACTTCCATGATCTACACATTGTTTTCTTTTCATTCCATTATGAGTTAACTACCAAAAAACGGTTCCATTGTAAACTCTCCCTACTTGATTGAGTAGAATGTTGGAAACAGCAAAGAATGTTTATGAAAAGATCAATACAGTTTGTTAATTATTTGTTGAGTTAACGAGACTCTGCTAGCTCGATAGTGGTGATCTAAGGTAGCAGATTTATCCCCAAGTGGGCAGCTGTAACCGTAGATTGAATCGAAAACCTACTATTAGATCGGGTAGTGTAGGTGTGCATCAATATCCCAGGATAAACGTAGAACTATTCCACTTTCGACCATTTAATTTGAAACTGGTGTTGATGGAGCTAGTTACAACATGAACCTTTGGCCTCAAAAGCCAAAGTAAACCAATCTTAGAATGTGTGTGATGATAATGATGAGACCAATAACACTACGGCCATAAAAATACAAGGTCCAAATACAGAGCAAGTGCAAATTCAATAAGAGATGCTGGTTACAGGCCAAATTTCGTCTTTCCCTGACACTCACTCACATATTTCCACAAGTATAACCACTCAGAAAATTAAGGAAAAAAAAAAGATGATGATGATGATGAACACAGAAAAGGGAAGAAATGACAGCAGCAAAGGCAGGGGATCGATTAGTCCACCATTACCGTTTTATCAACAACACTATAACTAGTCCTCAAACTCATGCATGTGATCTAATAGGTAATTGGCTGCCAGCTCCTCGTTCTTGTTGCATGCGAAGAACACCTCTAATACTAGTGCTCTATCGAAACCCATTGCTTCAAGCTGAAACAAATATCACCACTTTAAAAATCTCCTATACATTTTTACCTACAATTATTAGTCAAGCAGATACGTTTATACATATATATCTAACTCACGCGTTCAATGGCTTCACGTTCCTCAGGTGTCACAGTTACAGCCTGTGGCATTGCTGCAGCAAGATCTCCGAGTACATTCCTGAAATTTATGTAGGCCCAATTAAATTCTGTGTAAAAAAAGATAGATAAATAATTAAATCTCAAGTGCAATAGATTAGGCATTGGCAGACATAACATACTCTCCGCCTTCTACAGGTTCATTAATCAATCGAAGAAAATCAGCCTGATGCTCCTGAATGAGTCTCACCAAGTGAGGATTTTGCTTCCCCAGCTCTTGAAGCATAGGCTGTCAACATCATGATGATAACATGCCAGTTTCATAAATTACTGTATCTAATCATGTGTGTACGTGTGTGTATAACATGATCACGTGCATCAAAACAGATTGGATATATACCTGCAAGATCTGTGGATTAGCTTGCACCATGGCACGAAGTGCTTGGAACTGGAAACAGGAATACAGATGGCTAATTAATTGAACTGAAGCCTGAGTATATGTGTGTGACTGTGTTTGTGTGGTGGACTAGTGTCTATACCTGTGGACTGTTACGGAGAAAATCGAGGTTGCCTGCAGCACCAGCAGGAGCATTTGCACCCATGTCAGGAAGACCCTAGGCCAAATGTAACAACTTAATCATTTAATGTGATCATGATAGAATTAAAAATAATTGCATGTAAACAAAATACCTGAGGAAAGAGATCCAAGGGATTTGCATTTGGTCCAGTCGAAGGCACAGCTCCTGCTGGTTGTGCAGGCTGAGCAGGGGGGTTCACCGCCTGCACACCTGGCACTGGTGAAGCTCCCGCTGCTGGGGGAAGATCAGCTGGCTCAGGAATTCCCTGACATTATATTAGTTTTCCTTCATTATATACTTCACGTTTAGATTTAAAATAATAATTTGAATGTAAAAGTGGCAACGCACTTACAGAATAGAGATACTCAACAGCTCTTTCTGGATTGTTGAAAGCAGCACGAAGTGCACGTACAACCGTATCCCGATCCCAAGTCCCCCCACCCATATCAAGCAGATGCTGGATTGTACCTTCCAAATTGCTTCCGGCAACCAGATTTGATGCTGCTTGATCATATACATTCTCTGACCTATAATATCACCATTCATCATTAAATTACTTCAGTAAACCACCTAATTTGACTGTTCACTAGATTAAATATATGATTAGCTATGGTGTCCTATAGGCAAAATACTGACGGAGCATTCACAGTAGTTGCTGGCTCTGAAGCTGGAGTGGTTGACGGAACAGACGCAGGCCTGCAATCAGAGAACAGTAGATTAAATAGCAAAAATTGTAAAAATGAAATAAAAAGAAATAGGTACACATAAATATGTAACAGCGTAAGCTTACTGTGTCACAGCTGGGGGTGGAGCCTGAGATACAGCTGGTGCCGGGGGATTGGCACTTGTCTGAGGTGCCTGCATGACACGGTATATTCAATGCAAACCGCACACAAACTTCACATGCAACTAAAACATCACTAGAAGTGCAAAAAAATATAAGTTCAAGCATATAAGTCAATACCTTAGGGGCAGTTGATGATGTTGAGGTTTGGCCCGAGGGTACCTTACTCTGCATTTATTATTTAACGTTGGAATAAGTTGGAAAATAAATATTTACTAAATAACAGTTCAATATTAGGTATGTGCAGTACTGCAGTGATATGAAGGTATGAAGGTACGCAAAAAGATAATAATAGTAATTTTCACAATAAACATAGATATACCCAGAGTCTCAGACTAATGGAACTAAGTCCTGATGTGCATCCCACATCAATAAGTTTAATTTAGCATTGTGATAAAACACTCTAATGTGAAACAATATAAAGATTTAGTCTGCATATATTACTCTAGGGTACTACACATTAGATGATTAATTAAAAAAATTCATAACCATAGAATCAATAAAAACCTGTTCCATACTACTAGCTAATATGACTTTTTTTATTAAACAGCTAGAATAGTATATAATAAATCAAGTGACGTCCTTAGTTTCAACTAATGCATTTCTATGCACCAAGTCATAATCAACTCCCTTTCTTCCTAAAAGGACATGTTTGATAATTTAAAGATACTTGCATATCTGGAGATAATGGAACCTTTGATAGCATAATGACAATAAAAGAATTTTCAGCAACTTTGTTCTCTTCCAAGGTGGTGGCATCCTTAAGCACTTTACCCTGATGGATAAGCATCTGCTGTGCAGCGGGATAAACATCTTGTCCCTGTACAGTTTCTATATTTTTCTTCACATCAGCAACCTGCATCAATAATCACACTTCTTACCACCATATACAAAACTTCAAGCAAACTGACTAAAAGATGGATGGCACAAAGTATGGCCTGTAAGGTAGAAAGATAATATACCATAAAAAGAAAATTGATAAAAGGGAATATACAAGATTGGAACAACATGATATAGCAAGTGCCATAATTTTTACAGCCTAGCATAAGAAAGGTTCAATAACATCAAACATGTTAATAAAGGCATCAATGCTTGTCACTGATCATAGAATTCACTGGGAGCAACCCCTCCAACATGGTAACATGTTTTATAAACCCATGAGCCCATGCTGTAACTTGTGGCCAAAGAGGATGATAGTATTGGCCATGGGGTTACAAAATGGTATCCGGACCAAAGTTTAGAAGAACTGGGTAGCTAGATAGCCTTAAGCCTAGCATTATATATGTAATACTTATGAGTTATGACTCATAGGCTATATTACTTATGAATTTTTCTATAGAGGAATAAGTTCCTTTACATTATGCAGGAAACTGGCACCCAATCAACAATTCATTGTCATTCTTTTTATTAGGACTGTAGGAGATCGAAGAAGCGTTTGAGAGGAGCTATGTTTCCACATTCAGAGACAATTCAGTTGATATACCCCCTCCCCGAAAAGGATATTAATCAGATTCAGAGCCCAGAAGAGAGTAAACTCCCAAACTTCCGGTAGAGGCTGAATTTAAAGATGATTTTGAGGACTGAATCCATAGAAGATCTTGAGGAGGATCCAAAACCTACATACCAGAAAGAGAGCCAAGGAAACACACTACGAGGCAGAGTTTAAAAAGTTTGTTCGTTATGAAGATGTGAAGAATGAGGAGTATACATGAGGGAGAGATCATCTTCTATAAGCATCTGAAGAATAAAGATTCAAAGAAGAATAGAGGACTGAAACAGAAGAGGAAAAGAATGATGGAGTTCTAGTAGTCCTCTGTCTAGTGGACTGAAAGGTGAATTGTTTACATAACTATATTGTGTAACCAAATGTAAATGGAGATTCAAATTATGATTTTTCTTTAGTGGTATAAGTTCCTTTACATTATGTAGGGAGATTGCACCCGATCATCAATTCATTGTTATGTTTTTTGGTAGGAGTACAAAGAAGTGTTTGAGAAGAGATATGTTTCCACATTCAGAGACAATTTTAATTGATACACCCCCTCCCCCAAAACAATACTAAGTCAGATTCAGAGCCCGGAGAGGAGTAAAATCTCACATTTCAGGTAGAGGGCCAGAGGCTGAGATAAAGATGATTTTGAGGCTCAATCAATAGAAGATCTAAAGGAGGAGCCAAAACCTGCATACCAGAAAGAAAGCCGAAGAAACACACTACAAGGCACTGAGGCAGAGTTTAAAGAGTTTGTTTGACATGAAGAATGAGGAGTATACATGAGGGAGTATATCAACTTCTATGAGCAAGTAAAGAATAAAGATTTGAAGAAAAATAGGACTGAAAGTGATGAGAGGAATTCGATGATGAAGTTCTAGTGCTCCTCTAACTAGTGGATGGAATGGGAGAAATTGTTTATATTGTGTGACCTAATGTAAATGGAGACTCAAAGACTACACAAGGGACTAGAATACTACAAGACACCAGCAAACCTCCTTTAGGTTATGTAGCATCTGAACTTGGGTGAATAAACAAAAGAGTTGTATTAAAATGGTACCAGGGATTCAGGGCCACCATTTGGGATGCCAGGCCCAACCACATCGAGGATGATGTACAGTGTGATTATTTCATAAAACTTCTTAACAGTTTGACAGATGTGAAATGGTAGAACTAAAAATCAATTCTTGTCAAGAAAAGCACAATTAAAGAGGTACGGATGGCGGGTAAAGCTAGCGAAATAAGCAAAAACTAAAATTTCATAGAAGCAAAGCCTTAACAAATGAAGCAAGAAAGTGTGTGAGAGAAAGAGTGATTTTCATTACACAAGAATATTGTATGTATGCATATGCAAGGCTAATATTACTATCCCATCCCGGCTTCAGAAATTAGTTGACTCTTCTAAACTGATAACATGGAACTTATAATCTTATAAAAGGTTTTGTATAAGTTAGTAATTGCCTAGAAATTTGAATTTCATTTCCAATATTCTAGGTTATGATTATAATTAACTGCATTTGGTATATTCCTTTGATAATTAGTACAGCGTCAAAAAAATTTAGCTTAATAAAGGAGCACATAGTTTTTTTATAATAATAAAGAGATACTATAACAAAAAGAAAAATAACTTATAACGTAATTTTCAAATCAGAAGTTATAAACGGTGAATGAGTGAATCCAGCAACTAAAGGTCGTCCTAGTTCCATATCAGTTAAATTTAATAAAATCAGTCGGATAAGTAACATGGTGAACTGCAAAATTTAGGATGTTATTACACATTTGGCATACATCAGCAAGACAAAGAACATATAGGTGCAGTTTACAATGTCTATTAGGGTCAGCATGGAAATTACATAATTCTAGAAATATATTTTAAACTGAGTGTCACATGAGCTCTAATGTTATAACTAAAGTATCCAGGTCCAAATTTCCTTCAAATGGTAAGGTAGTAAACTTTGTGATATAATGATTAACTTCCGTGCAGAGATCAGTAAGAATCATCATAGACAGACAACAAGAAGCAGCTCTTCAACTTGCATGTATTATGTCAGAAAACTATATATGTGACTGCCACTACTTTCTGAGTAAGCAATCAATCACTTTGTGGACCACTATGGCAGAATGAGACGAGTTCATGGAACTTGGCTATACGAAATTCAACTGATTCCTTAAGTAACTTAGCTTAGACTATACTAAACAAGTCAACATTAACAACTATGTAGGAAAATATCATACTTTGTTGTTGGACATGGACTATGGAATATAATTATCACTCACTAAGGTAACAGCTTCCAACCACATCTTTAACATTCTATTTAAAATGAATCTTAACAAAAATCCACAAGTCATCAGCTGTATAAAATACATATGTAAACTCGGAAAGAAAAAAGTAGAAGCATTTCCAGGCTTGGTGACAGCTCGCAAGAATCAATTTCACATCCCAATTCGACGATTAAAAGTAGCACCTTGATAGATTAACAAAACATGCCTAAGGTTCCGACTGTTTTAACAAAAATTTCCTATCTTTTCATCAAGCATATATCAATTCGCATGAGAAGACAAAGGTACAATCTAATTAACAATATTAGAGTCTTGAACCCTAAAAAAATAAAAATTTCACAGTTGTTGAAGCCAAAAAACGATGCTTTAAAGGTTATCAAGTAAAAGTTCAGATGACAAACGTAAAAAAAAAAAAAAAAAAAAAAAAAAAAAAAAAAAAAAAAAAAAAAACCCTAACTTGCAATCAATTAAACATAGAAAGATGAGGATTGGATAGAAAGAGAAGCGGAATTGAAAGGAGACGAACCGTATCTTGGGGGTTTACTTGGATTTCGAAGTGAGTTCCCTTCAAAGTTTTCACAAAAACCTTCATCTTCGTCTGCAGTGAGAAATCAAAAAGGCAATGGAATTACGTGACGAAACGAAAAGGAGAGAAATGAAAGAAGCAATTCGTCTTCACTCTTCTGTATGTGTTGGGGGTGGATACGCATACGGTGGTGGTGGTGGTGGTGGTGGTAGTAGTAGTAGTATACCCCCTTTCTCAAGGCAAACTCGTAACAAGCACGCGCCTCTGCTGTGAGTCGACTACACGTGAAATGAAATTGCTGAAACCGAGATCAACGTGCAGGCCCAGGCCCATCTTCAGTAGTTATTTTCATGTTCTCGTGGGCTCGTGGATCATGTCCAGTAAATACTTTGTTTGCGGGCTTATTCAGATAATCAGGTCCTAAACAAGTAGTTACGTTTGTGGTTTGTTCGGTTTTACTTTTAATTAGTCGATTTAGAAATTGTTCCGATTTTTGAATTGGCTTTCAAACAACATCATCTCACTACGTAAATAAAAAGAAATTAATTTTTTGATACTAGAAAAACGTAATTCAACTAAGGATTTTAATTGGTATTACTTTCTTTCTAAAAATGATTTACAAACGTAAGAATAGTTTTACATAAGCAAATTTTTTAACGAATAGATCATGACTATTACACCTCCTCAATAGTATACCATTTCTTTTGATAGCTATTTCAAAAGAATCAACAGGGCTAGGGATAAGCAAATGATATCAAATATCGAAACCAAACCGGTACCATACCCAATCTTGACGATTTTTGAGATCGGTACTTTCCTTTTGATACCGGTTCGGTATGGTACCAGTACGAATCTTATCCCTAAACGAGACCACTAAAACAAACTCTTTTCTATTTTCATGTTTTATTTGTTACGAGGAAGTGCAAGTTAAGAAGCCTTTAGTTGAGAACAACTTAAAAACACGAATATATCTCGGGGAGTTATTAAAATTATTGGGATGGGTAAACATGATATTGATAAACATTAAATATCTTACAAAACCATTTAAAATAATAAAGATCATACACCTATATTTATAATATAATAATTTTAAAAACTCGTGTTTTACACAGGTTAAATAATTAAAAAGATTGAACCATAAATATGTATATTATTACATATAACAAGCAAAGAAAACAAAATTTTCTTCACAACATTGAAAGCAATAATTATACAATGATACCTATACAATGATAATACCTATCACTTTACAGTTATTGTTTCTAATATTTGAAACAATGCAAAATCTAAATCTTGTATTTAAAATGTCAATTTGGTCGATTCTTTTTCGTTTTGCACAAATATATTTTTGATATTTAAAAATCAACAATGACATCAATCACATGTACAAAACAAACAAAAACCAAATAGTGGGTTCATTTAGTTGTCAGTTTAGCACTACTATAAATTTTATTTCGTATTATAAAATTTTTAATATATGACAAGATTTTTTACAAACCTATACTCCCATAATAAAATAAAACACATTTCAAAATGGGATTGAAAAATGATAAAATTAAACATTTAAACCCATACATGACACAAGACAAATTATTGCATTTTTATGAGTGGTGGTGTAATATATAACGTTGGCTTTTTAATAATAACATTTGTTCATTGGTTTGACATATGTTATTGTGATCAAAAAAACTAGAAATGTGCTATAATATATAAATTTGGCAAATATGAAAAAATGAAATGAGTTTTTATTTAAATGTCTCTTTTCAAGTAATATAATTTATGTTTATAAAAAAATTACTTAAAATTTGATACACCTGCTCGTAAAGTAAAATCATTTCAATTAATAATGTGTTAAAAACAAATGTTTCAAGATGTAATGAAACGAAATAATCTATTTGAATATTATTTTGTTACGGTGATATGACAAAAATATATGTTGTGAATCAATAAATCATAATAAATATTAAATCTTTAAATATGTAAATATGTGATTGAAGTTTTTCTTAGTTGGATATTTTCAATTTATATAATCAATTTCATGTTAATTTCAAATATATATATAATTCAACAATTAAATTGATAATAAACTAAATTTTGAATAAACATCTAGGTAAAAACCGAAATGAATAAATAATTTACTTGCCTGAAATATTAGAGTTGATTAAAATGAAAATTTATTTTGGTTACGTAAAATGGAACAAATATTAACAAAAATATTAATTATTTGTCAAAAATTAGTAATGACCAGCGTTGCAAAAATAGCGACTAGCCTCCGATTAGTCGCCGGTTAGTCGCTAATCGGAGGTTAGCCGCTTCGATTTCACCAAATCGGAGGTGTTAGGCGGTAGTCGGTCAAAATCCGTCAAAGCCGGACCAAATCGTCATGATCGGTGGTGTTCTGGCGATGATAACCGCCAGATTTTACCATTCTGGCGCCGGATTAGTAGATTCCGGCAAGGATGTGCCATCGGAATGACAGAATGCAGGACTTTCGGTGATGGAGCGATGGAAAGGAACGGGATGTTCTATTTTAGGGTTAGATTATTTTATTAAGTTTTTTGAATTTTTACATTTAACCCCCTCAATATCCAACAATTTACAAATTATCCCCCAAACTTGCAAATTATTTCATGAAAAAGTATAAAATTATATATAAATTTGCAAAATTATACATAAAAGCCTGATCCGATTAATTTCGATTAATCCCGACTAATCCCTATTAATCTCTAGTCCCCACCTTACCGCCCGACTAGCGCCTAGCGACTTTTACAACACTGGTAATGACTATGGGCGTGAAAATAAAATTGAATAGAAATCATATGATGACACGTGACACTTTTCTTTACTATTTTATTAGAGTATTAGAGTATGAGAATTTATAATAGACTAAGACGAACATCAAGCTAGGAGTCTCGGATGGGATAAACTCCACCATCATCGACGTACCAAATCACAAAAAAAATAAAATTTCAAATGAGGTAATTCCCATCATCAACAGCATAATAAATCATACAGCACAAACGGTTTTTCAAATAACACCATGAGCACTATGTCTGATAAGAAAGCGACCACCGCCATCACCAAGATTGACGACCATCGGCAATCGCGTCGGCAAACTCCAGTTCAACCCAAGACGCGCGGAGGAGAGATGGTCGCCTTACAGGTGTACCAGAGTGCGACCACATCTGTGGCGTCGGTTAAGCGGAAACAAACGGCCACCGCCCACCGCCCCGAGACCTCCAACCTCCACATACCTCATTGATGGTCGGGAAAAATATAAAGGGGTCAAATCGTAAACATGCAACATTTTGTGACCCAAATCAAAACCCACAAAAGCCCACAATTCCTCAACCACTATCGCCACCATCAGAGCACCGGGAAGACGACAACATCACCACCTCGGGTTCCTAAAAACCCGGTGGCAATGTCGATGCGTGTACCGGAACCGCCACCGACACCAATAGAGACATCCCGACGCAAAACAGAGACGACGGTCGGGGTGCAGGCGGCGTTGGCAGCGAAAAAAATAGGGCTTTCTCTCTCTAGGAAGGAACCGGGAGGATAAGAGGGAAGTTTTCCCTTGTATTCCCTTTAAACACGTTTTAAAGGGTGGGAATAAAAGTGAAGTGGCCAAATCATAAATATGTAACATTTAGTGGCCAAAATGATAACCCCCAAAAGCCCACTATTTCTCGCCTTCGTCTATTCATATATATGGTAATTATTATTATTATTATTATTATTATTATTATTATTATTATTATTATTATTATTATTATTATTATTATTATTATTATTATTATTATTATTATTATTATTATTATTATTATTATTATTTATTATTATTATTTATTTATTTATTTATTATTATTATTATTATTATTATTATTATTATTATTATTATTATTATTATTATTATTATTATTATTATTATTATTATTATCCTCTATCTTTTTGACTCGATCAATAAAATCAACTTTTACACATGAACAATTTCACCCCTCGACTTGTTAGTTCGTCAATCTAGTCTTCATGATTAAACTAGATTTTCGTGAAGAACCAACATAAATAATTTATGATGAACAAACAACAAAGTTGTTTCATTGAGAATTTCGCGAAAGAATCCATTATACAATCATCATTGTTGCTCATCATTCTTACTATCTTAACTAAAAGAAGCAAGGATTTCAAAAGAAGACAATACGTCATTTAACTAAATGAAGCCGTTGCAACGAGCATCATTGATCACATATTAATATTCTTAGGTTTATCATACTTAAGTACTTGATTTTACATCATGATTGTTATGGAACAAGATGACTTTGTTTGTGTTTTGTTTCACAGGTATTATAACTTAACGGAGCTTTAATTTGAGGCAAAATAAGCTGAATACAAAAAAACAAAGGTTGAAGATGTAAATATCAAAAGTTGCTGAAAACAAAGAGGGAACAAGGTATCTGGTGTATCATACGCAAGGGAGGGGCGTATGATACCCAGGTTAGCTTATTGATAGCGTATTAATTGGCGTACTTGCTTAAAAATTTAGAAAGTTGGAGGACTTATACGGTGACCAGCGTATGATACGCCAGGTGCCGGTCGCCTAACAAACTCTATATTTTGGGAAATTTTAAGTTTATTTTAACATATTCAAGTGCAATTCAAGGTATAACTTCCCACACACGAAAATTGCCGATTTCCATCCGATTTTGGGTGTTCTCAACCCTCCCAAATCATCTGCAATCCTCATCTAAACCAAGATTGATATAATACTCCACTCGTAACCGGCAGGCGTGCACAATCGATACAACTCACAGCGGAAGCAAACTTTTATTCAAAACTTACAACATTTTGAGTACAATACATTATTAAATTATAATATCAAACAATTAGAAATTTTTATGGCTCTAGGTTTCATTGTCTCTTCATTGTTTCTAGAGCAATCTCATTGACTGATTACATGTGATTGTAAGAAGAAGAAGAAGAATCCCAAGTCACCGCGAAACCCTTCGCAAAATTCGACTCATCTGCTCCGACCCAGAAGCCACCGACTCATCATCTGAAACGCCGAATTGTCTGCGAGATTGTGATTGGAGTCAAACCTCAAGACCAGATATACAAAAGAAACTGTTGGCTGCAGGGGCGAAGCTTTATGGGGGCCGGGGGGCCCCGCCCCCCCTCTTTTTTTCGTCAGTAGTGTAAAATTTCGGCTCGATAATTTTCAGTCCGGTAGTGGAATTTTTTTAATAAATACAGAGTCCGCCCCCCCCCCCCCCCCCCAAATAGTTTACTTTCGCCCCCGCCCCCCCTAAGCGGTGGTTCAAGCTCCGCCACTACTGTTGGGTCTATTTAGCAGACTGGATGATGAGACCTCACCTCAACATCTGCTGATCAACCATGACAAAGAGCTTGTTTACCTGACTCCAATTATCAAATAACCACTAGCCGACTGAGCAAAGGTACATGTTTTAATTCTGCTACAGTCTTTGCTTCTTCTTTTCGTTTCTTTTGAATTTGTTGTTCAATGTAGTCATGTTCTCCAATTTGTACTTATAACTTTACAAGTTGGAAACTTTAATATTTGAGTTGTTGTATTTTCTGTTTTGTTCATTGGTCTTCTTGATGCCATAATAATAAATATTTCAGTTTTAGTTGACCGTTGATCTTTCATTCATGTTAACCGATTGTTACAACACAAGCAAAGCAAAGCTTTTGGCTTTTTCCTGCCACATCTAATATTACTAATGATGTCATGGATTGTTGAATGCGGAGCTTCATTTAGATTATACACCAGAGTCCTTCTTTGCACATCCAACACCATGGTAAGTTATCAGAAATCTGTATCTTGAATGGAAGCGTTTTTATATTATAAAATGAAAAAAAGACTCACTCACTACATATACCAAAAGCAATATGATTTTTGTAGGAGATTATTACATAATTAATTATGATAAACTTCACAGAAATCCCTTCTCTTGAAAACTTTTGATGCAATCATCAAACATTTTCTCAAGTGTTTTCAGTGGAGGCAATCCCAGTTGTAATATCTTATTGCTATCCATGCTATGTGGGTTGTTATTCCCTTTTTCGCTGCTACACCTAATGATATTCATTCACATATATTCGATAAGTAACATTCAGCATCTAAGATTTGATTTATTGTGTAATAGGAGATATATGTAATGCTTACTTGTCTACACAAGGATAAGATGGATATTTTGATTTAAGCATCTGAATGACCTCAGACCAATGAGCCACTGTGCTTGAACATATGAGTCTGCCTGCAGCCTCTTTGTTCTCCATTGCTAAAATATGAGCTGCCACCACATCATCTATGTGCACGAATCCTATTGTCATGTTTGGGTATTCTTCTACTGCCCCTGATATGAAAATGTTCATGCAATTCAACATCTAAATTAGTAAAAGTTATTAGCTTTTGCCATCTCTAGTGTAAATCCTACCTGTTGCCCAACATCCTTATTTTACCATCTCTAGTTTAAAGCATCAATCACTGTAAGTAATGTACTAACCAAAAATAGTATATTTGTTACCTTTAACATAGGCAAGTATCATTTGAAGTGTACTTGTAGGCTGTGGTGCTAGCAAGGGGCCCACCACGTATGAAGGGTTTACAACGACAAGATCAATCCCACTCTCCTTTGCTACTCTCCATGCATCTTGCTCTGCTATTGTCTTTGCATATGCGTACCAAAGCTGAATGTAATCAACAACATAACTTTGTTCAGATCATGATTATTAAGACTACTTAATTTTTTAAATTTTATAGATGTTCCTTACATTATACTGTTTGCAGTATTCAGTGTCGCTCCAGTGTGATTCATTAAGAAGATAAATTTGTTTGACATCATAACGATATCTAATCGAAGAGCAGGATGAGGTCAACACTACCCTTTTGATACTTTTGGCTTTTTTGCATGATGTCAACACATTCAAGGTTCCCTTTATGCATGGATCAATTAGCGATTCCTGTAAAAGATAGTATTGTTATGTTTGTAGTATCTTATTATTAAATCTCAATTGGATATATAAAGTAGGCCTAAAGTTATTAAGATGTTCACATGTGAAAGTGGAGGTCTTATAAGTTACAAGGGAATTTATATCAATTTTGAACTTTAGAAGTGGTAGATTGATCTTGAAAGTAAAACTGCAGCTATGATATTGGAAAGGATGGAGATTTTTTTAAAAACATACGGGTTTTTGATATTGATGCAAATTTGAAGTTTAAAATTACTTGGATATTATTGTTATATGGAACAATCACAGGAGATGCAGTGTGGAAAACCCCATCAACACCATCTACGGCCTGGTCAAAACTTCCTTCTACCATGAGATCAGCCTTCATAAGCTTTAGTCTATCTTGGGCCCCTTTCATCTCCAACAGGTACCCTACTTTCTCGATATTTTCTGACAAAATGTGAGAAGAAATAATTGCGTAAAATGTCATCAAATTGTCATAATATTTGTGGTTGGGCACAAATAAATGGCCATCCTGAATCAAAATAGATAAAAAATATAGCTCTGCTTTGACATTTTTGCACTTACATATTGAGAATTAAGAAAGTTGTCAATCACACTGTTATACTCATGACTATATGTGGATTCCATCATTCCATGACTATAAATTATCAATGGGTTGAAAGGATTAATGTTCTCTTGTCACAAATTAGCATGTACGTTATTTGGAGAACGAGGGGAGCCAAGTTTGACTGAAAAATGTTAAAAGACTATTTTCAACCAATAAATGATAATTTATTATTTAATATTATGTAATTTGATTAGAACTGCAAACACGAAAGACTAAGTTTTACTTTATCTGTTTTTTCCATCTTGCATTGGATTGAATAGCATTTAAGTCATTTAACATGTCAAGATTCCATTAACAAAACATACAATAATGAAGATAAACATGGAAGTTCGTTAGTGATGAACTGATGACAACTTTTTTATACACTCGACGTATGATGAGAATCACTAATAACCAAATCCAAACAATCCATCCCGAATGATCTTATCTGGTTCCAATTTAAGTAGTTTTTTTAGGCTAAATTGTTGCCTTCAAAATATTGTCAATTTGCCATGAATAGTTCTACAATCTAAAGAAATGAATGTTGTAAAACTTTTCGATACCATTTTTAGCTCAAAGTTAGGGTACACATCAAAATTAAAATCGTGCTATTATCTAGAAAGAACAAGTATGACATTTTGCTGCCAAAATAACATTCATAGAGGAAGTACATGTTGGACTTGATTGTTGGATACAAGTTTGATACGAAAAATTGAGTACATCTACCCTTTAACAAAAGTAAAGGTGTTGTAGTTTTCATTGGAATTCCCAGATTAAGAATTGTTTGAAATATTTGCTTTACTTTGTGCATTGTCAAGGAGACCCATTGATTCAAGATCTTCGATTTTTATAACATGATGGTTCTAATGGAAGTCAAGAAGGTTGGCTAAACCAGTATCGTTAATTTCCCAAGTACAAATGAAACATTATATATCTTGGAAGGAGACAGTAATTAGTTCATGGTCTTTTGACAGCAACATCTGCCTTATAGTTCTTCCTCATGCTTTTTCAACAAAGTAATATAATTTTGAGCTAAAATAATAGGATGAAAAAGTTGTAGATGATTTGTTTAGAGGGTTATAAATTAAGATGATTAGTATTAACAAGTTTTCTATAAATAATTTGATGGTTTGTGAGATATGGTGTACCTGGATCCCTGACGGTGGCTCGAACAGTATGACCTTGTTCGAGCAGCGATTTGATGAGGTAAGCTGCTATGAAGCCCGTACCGCCTGTCACACAGTATTCTGCCATTTCTCCTACTCGATCTCTTCTTTCCTGCTAGATGCACCCTGCACCCATCATATATTCATATATATATACATATATATCAATCATGTGATTGAAGACTTGTTCCCCGTGCTACAATTGCATTGATACTAGTACATCATTTTTGGCGTTTGGTGGTGTGCAGGTGAGTATTGGGTTTGTAGCCTATAATGCATTTGTTTTGTTGGTACAATTTTCTTCACTTGATGCTTTGAATGACAACTTCAAATTCTCTTTCTCTCTCCACACGCGTTTTGCTTTGGATGATATTTTAAGGACCTTATCTTCAACCTATAGGAAAATTTAAAAAAAAATCACTATTAAATAATATCTTTTTAACGGTAAAATAAACCTTCATTTACTCTGAAGGAATAGACTCTACCAAGAAGCAAGAGATCCAGTGATGAATGTGAAAAAAAAATTCGGTGGTAACGTAACTTTTTTCCATACATTATATTAACAAAACTTAAAAAAATACGATAATAAAGAGGTCCGACATAAAATCATTCAAATCAAATCTTTTTGGGATTGAAGGAACTAAACCCGAAAGAAATTAAACTCGAAGGAGTTCTTGACCCAATATTACAATCATTATTGGAATCAATATCCTCTTTTTGAATTTTTCTTTTAAAAAAATTGCCAATAAAAACTTGTTTTCATCTTTCAAATCCCTAGTTTTATAATCAATAACATAATAAGATTACAAATTGCACTTAAAAATAACACAATTCAAATACCTAATTTCAATATTAAATATCTAATTCATCTTTCAAATCACTACTTCATATACCTAATTGCATAAACCCTAAGTATAAGAAATTGAACCAAATAACCATTAATTTTTATAACAAATCATAAACCCTAAATCATTAATTTCATAGTGTGATAGAGAAATTAAACTATAAATGTTATCTTGAAGTATGCGGTGAATTGGTGAAAGACCACAAGTGAGCGGTGGCAAGGGCTACCGCAGCAGGCAGCAGTTCGGCGGTGGTCGGCTAGACGGCCGCCGGCGAGGACGTAGGGTGATTAGCGGTGTGGGTGGATGGTGGTTGACTGGCCTTGACTTCTGGGAAGGGACAAAGGGACGATGGTGGCATGGGGCGATGGATAGTTTTTTATTTTTATTTTATTATATTTTTGAATTTTAAGTTTTATGTTTGATTGGGTTATGTATATCTGGGCTAATTAGATAGCCTTTATAACTTGTTTAATGGTTTTTGGACTTATTTTTATTTTGGACTTTACAATTATTGTTGTATAAGACTATTGGGTATTTTGAGTTTATTAGTTATTTATGTTTTTATAAAATATAATTTTTTTATAAAATATAATATTATTTTTTATAAAATTTAAAATTTTCTATTAAGTGTTGAGTTAAAAAAATTTAGGGGTGACGTAATATTTCCTCGGGGGTAAGGTAAAACTGTAATTTCTTTTACATAAAACCGTAATTTTTATTTACACTACCCGTAAAAAGATTAGGGGTAGCGGAAGCTACCACTCCGCTCAATGTAGGTCCACCCTTCTAGAGATCTAAACCATAGAAACATACAATAAGTTGTAATGCCTTTAAATTTGAATCCATCTCTCACAATCAAATTTTTTACGTGTCATACAACAAATATTTCTGTATAGACATTTCAATTATTTTCTCGACTCTTCAAAACATTCAAGAATAATTTCATCCATCTCACCTCCTTTACGAGAATAAATCTTATAAAATTTACTATTCTTTTACGTGAAATTTAAAACCTACCTGCAAGTAACGCCAAACACATGTTATTTACGCTTTGTGCAAACGTCCAAGTATTGGTGACTAAAGGCACTCCTTGTTTACATTTTCTATAAAAATTGTTGAACTTTTTTCCCTCAAAAATTCTCAATAATTCCAAGATTTACTAATCCGTGAATGTTTATTAGAAGTAGCGCAAAGGATTTAGATATACTTTTTTAAATTGCTGCATTTATACAACACTAGACATAACTTGATAATATTACTATTCATATATATCTTATAGACTCAGAGCATTTACAGTTTATTCTTTGTCTTCAATGAGTGTGTGTCTCATATTTTATGAGATGTGAGAGAAAATATTACTCTTATGTGAGTGATTGCAAGTGAAAAAAGAGAAAATATTACTTTTATGTGAGTGATTGTGAGTGAAAAAGCGAGAATATATTAATGTTCATTCTTATACGAGGAAACACGATACAAGCCTATAATTTTTTTAACATTGTTGAAAGTGGTTGTGAGTAGATAAGAGATAAAAAGTAATTATAAAAATATTATTTAGTTGAAAAAAAATAAAAAAAATAATAATTTTTAGTATAATTATAAGGATGGAAAATAAGATGTGAATGCTCTCACAAACCAAACAACTACACCAGATAAACGTTTAATGTGATTGGAACAAACAATCTAATCAACATTAAATGTATTAATTTTATTTAGATGTATTAACAAATAAGTAATTTTATAAATCTCATAAGAATGAAAATAATAATAATTAGTACTATTATGTTTTTTTAACACCACCTAGATTTTTCTAGGATAAAATTCCATTATGCATCCTACATAATAAAACACACAAACTTATAATTATAAAGTACATCATTTACGATCAAGATAACCCTTAAAGAATGAAACCTATTAGGCTATTTGCAACATCTTTGATGTACGCACAACCACCACAAACGAGTAGCATTGTTACGGCGCCCATCGCCATGCCACATCACCCATTTTCACCACTCCTCTCCCACTTCATTGATTGCGGTGTGAATTAGCATGCCACCTCCAATCAATGTCGTGCACTTTCACGTTTTGTGCCTAAAACGCTATGTGTCCTCACCACTCCTCTCCCACTTCATTGATTGCGGCGTGAATTATCATGCCACCTCCAATCAATGTCGTGCACTTTCACGTTTTGTGCCCAAAACACTACGTGTCCTAGTTGATGATGCACGACAAAGACAATAACATTGCCTTATTATTAAGTATGCGCATTTAATGCTATTAACATAATGATAGTATTATACTCTCTATGACTCATCTCTCCTATCCTCCTCGTTTCATCTTGAGGGGCTTCATGTATCATTTTACTAGGGGAAAATTCTCAAAATGTTATTTTCTCCCTTATTTCCTTTAAAATGTCCCTTAAATAAATTTCTTCTTAAAATGTCCCCTCCAGACAATGCTTTGATGTCTCCTTCGATAGGAGGTGGGTGCATGTATAGAGAGCCACTCAAAATAATACACGTGTCCTTTATACTGTCGGGCACCTCCACAGCACTGACGGGCGCCTCAACAAAACATATGTATGCTTTTGAGTGGCAAGGCGCCCGCACGCTGTTTAAGGAGGCGCCGACACCTTGTTTGGAGAGGACGTATTGAGAAGAAAATTTTGCAAGATATTTTGAGATAATTTTAGGTCAAAAAGAACGTTTTAAGAACCGTCCCTTTTTCTAGTCGTATCATAATTATTATAAGATGAGGTTGTTTTCTTAGATCGGTGAACTTAGTTGCTTGTAGCGTCAACGATTACATTTTATAGACAATTAACATATTATAGTTACTAGGTTAGATACCTTGCATCACACGGATGGAAATAGAAAAACTATATAATAGATATTATATATGTATAATTTACTATATTTTATAGGTAAAACATTAATGAATCAATGAAACTATTATATATATAAAACATATTTAAGTTATGAGTAATAATACACGAAAAAACAATAATTATTAATCATAAGAATATATTATATATATTTATTTGTATATACCGCATGATTTTAACTTTTTATATTAATTATATAATTATAATAGTATGAAGAATTATATATTCACATGTAACATAACATTTTAATAAATTTAAAACGTATTGTCAATGATGATATAAAACGAACAATTGGAGTGAAATGTAATTTTAATAAATAGAAAAATGAATTAAAAAAAATCTACTTTTTCAAAAATTTGAGTAAAAATATATCACATAAACACAGTGTATCAACAAATCTTGATTACAAAATTGTGCGCATAGAATTTACTTATTAAAAAAATTAAAAAAAAAAGTTTGCAATTGTTTCCATATCAATCTTATTTCCAAAACTAAGAATTCAACAATTTATTATAAAGATTTTTTTAGTAAATATATATCTACCATACATAAAGTTTCATTCTAGTGAGCACACGTGAATAGAGCTTAGGCGTCGATGAGATGAACTGTCTAAAAAAATGTCACGTGGCTTCAAAATATTTTGATTAATTAGATAGATTAAACAAATGATAACTCATGTTCCTTAATTAAGAACAAATAATGGCAGTCTAGATACACAAACTACCATAAATCAAGAGTTTTAAGATTTTATTATTCTTTTCAATTCTATTTTATACGTGTTGAACCAGGACAACCATACATTTTATACATGTTGAATCAAGACCGCCGTTGAGTATGATAATAGTTCATTTGTTGTTTTATCAAACCTCACAATTTTAAGTTAAAAGAATTATTATTCTTTTCAATTTAATTTTATACATGTTGAGTAAGCAGTGAAGTTGAGTACAATAATTGTTCATTTGTAGTTTTATTATACCTAAGGGTGTAAATAAACCAGACCAGCTCCCAAGCTTTTGGGATTGGCTCGAAAAAACCTTGAATCAGGCCGAACTTAAACGAGCTTGAGGCCAAGCTCGACCTCACATTATGACTCGTTCACTAAACGAGCTCAAGCTCACATTATGGCTTGTTTACTAAACTAGCTCGAGCCCAAGCTTCAGATATTGAGCTTGAGCGTATTCCCGAGCCTAAACGAGCTTTTTGTTTATATAATTTTGTGTTTGCATATTACATACGTATAGATATACTTTTACACAAATCATATTATTATAGTATATTATTATATTAAAAAAATTAATTAAATAATATATATTATGTTATATATAAAAGGTATTATTATAAATAAATATAAAAGTAATGATAAAATAATTAAATTTGATAGTTAACAATTAACGAGCTGAGCCCGAGCCGACCTAGAGTTTGAAAAATCTCTGACGAGCCAAGCTTGAGCTTTAAAAATAAAATCACAAACAAGCCAAGCTCGAGTTTTCTAAAACCAAAAAGAGCGTACTCAAGCCTTAGCGAGCTCGGCTCTGCTCCGCTAGTTTACAGCCCTAAATTCATACCTCACAATTTTAAGCCGCCAGGCATCTTTACAAAGGTCAGCTACAATAATCAAATCCAGCTTTTACATGCTTCACCATTACACCCATCTGAGAGAATATACTTTTGACTTTAACTTGACAGGTTTTCAATTAGCAAGAGATGATATCTCCATTACAACCAACCGCAGAAGATGTTGATGATATCAATGGCGTGGTGGTGGTGGTCCTCGATGGTCATAGGCACCCCAACCACCACCATACATGTCACCATATCCGCCACCTGGATATCTCATATCAGGGGTGCCACTCAACATTCCATAGCCTCCACCTACATTCACATTAAAAAAGATCATCATCATATTCTCTTACTATTACTATTAGTGTTTAGCAAGTTTGTACTTGATGAAGGGTATTTAAGACATATCCCGTGTTCATGATACAGTATGTGTAAAGAGAGAAAGAGACTGTGTACCAAGACCACGAGCTCTCATCTGCTCCCCTCGAAGCTTCTCTATTTCACGCGCCATTGAAATAAGATTTTTCTCCATTGCTTCCTTTTGAGTCAACTGTTCCTCGTTCGTTTTCTTTATCATTTCATACTCTCTCCTACATAAACATTCAATATCATAGCTCGAATTAATAGACAACAAATCAAATAAATATAATACCTCATCTCGTCAAGATCTTTACGCATCCCATCAATATCATTCTTAATAGCAACCACCTCTTTATTCTCAGCTATCAATCTACTGGTATCATTAGTAAGACTTTGAACTTGATCAGATAATTCCTGCCTTAAAGCATTTAATTTTTTAGCTTCATTTCTCAAATGATTAACATCTCCCCTCAAAGGCTCGACATCACGAAGCTCAGCCTCAAGCTTCATTCCTCTATCAATTAAACCCCGAGCCCGTGCTTCTCTGTCCGCATGTAGTTTGGGAATGATTTGACTTAACCTATGAATCTCATCTTTGACTGCAGTCAAATCCCTCTGAAGAATCACGTTTTCTTCAACCACTTGTCCATTTTCCACCACAATCCGTTGTATATCATGATGTTGTAGTTCTAATTCTTTTTCAAGAACAGCAGGGTGAGGTGGGAGGCGACTAGGGCCGTGGTGCACAACAGGCATTGGGCCATCACGGGGTCCTCGAGGCATACGGTTCCTTCCAGACATATTGATGATCCAAGAGGCCTGAAAATTCTCCCATCCGAGTGAAAACACTAAAGACAATTTACTCTAAATGATTCAGTAGGCTACTTTCGTAAACCTAAACTACAAGACATTGAAAATAAATATTCTTCTACAGGATGCTAAGCACAAGCATGAACAAGTCTGGACTGGACTGTCCATAAAAACATGTGTAAACATAAGGGAAATGTATTGTCCTCTTCAAATGAACCTGCTAAGTTGCTTGGATTAGTTTAGGCCTCCTGCATGGGATTCTATCATTACAAATTTCACTTGAATAGACGATTTGTGACAAACATGAGATACAACTTCCAGACAGACGGTTTGATTAATATAAAACATCCACGAATCATGGCAATAAGTAGGAGACAGAGAGGCAATTTGCCCTTTGTTTTGGATAGAACAAACAACTTTCAAAGTCATAAACAAGCAACAAACAACAACCAAACTTACCCTGTAACATCCCACTCACAAAAAGTTGTACACAAATGCTAAATTAAAAATATACTTATGTTCTATGATTGTGGAATAGAGAAAAATACAAGACACCAATTAGACTAACCAAGCTTAGGCCTCCTGGTTGCTTCTAATATCCAAAACAGCCCTAATTGTTGCCCTCTTTCTAACTTTTACAGTCTCTCTACATAAATTGAACAAGAAGATATAAAAAGTCATCTCTAATAACAACAAAGAAGTGGATTTGTGGTTCTATCATGAACTAATCCGTACTTTGAACTAATCCTTACTTAATCTTGGAGCTGGGATCACCATAAAAATGTATTAACAGCAACAAATTAATAACGAGCAAATTATTCCTGAATACATATATACATCAACCGATATCCACTATTTATGAACTGGAAGTTGATAATCATGGGAAACACCAACAAGTTGGTCAAAATGGAAATCGGCTTCAAGTACGACATATACACACTCAAATCAACTGAGTTCTAATCGATTTGTGAGCTTAAAATTTGCGTTGCAGGAACATAGATATATACATATGGTAGCTAACAAATGAATTTACCTTCGGAGGAGTCAACCGAAGCGAAATCCTTCTCCCGCGATGAAAGAAGAAACCCTAAACGACACGAGGGTACGTTACGTAATTACAAGACAAGTTGGGTAGGTTTTTTATTTTTCTCCCTTTTCTTTTCCTTTATTTTCTTGTTGGATGGGCTTCTTGCAGTCTTGGATCAGGCTTTATTCCTAGATTAAATAACAAATTAAAAACACAATGTATTGATGATACTATGTTAGAAACTCCTGTATTATATGTGTTAAAGAAATTGAAAATACTAAAATCATTATGTTAATAAATATTTTGTATGTTACATGTCCTTAGCAATTAATAAAATAATAAGTTAAAAATAAATTATAAAAATAAAAAATTATGAAATTATACTTTAAGATAAGATGCAACAAAAATGTTATAATTTAGTTTGTCTTAATAGAAAACTTTTATTAATGATAAGATTTATATTTTGAATATTTATTTATTTAGTTTACTTATTTAAAATTAATTTTATTTAACTGGAGATAGAGGCGGGAAACAAAGTTTTAAACTTTATGATAAATTGTTACATGTCCCTCCAAAAACATATTTTATTAGAATATAAATTCTATAGTAAATTTTTTAGAAAATTATTAAATTTTATACAAATTAAGTATTACTGTAGTTTATTTTTCAATTTAGCATGAGAATTAAACATTCCCACTTGGAAATGAATGTTTTTTAACACATCTCAATAATGTTAGCTCACAATACAATCAAGTTTGTAGTTTCATTTAAGCTGCACGTCTTCAAATAAAATCAAAATTAAGTTTAGTGTTTTACTTGGGGTACCCTTATAATGATAGATCATGATTTAGTTATTTATTGTAATGGTAAAATAGCTATGAATTTAAACTATTTATCAGAAAATTGAAGATACCAATTATGTGTTGGAAAGCACAATGTAAAGACTGGTTAGTTGTGTTACTTGGTTGCTTAGGATGCTAAAGAGTTATATATACATGAGTAGAAAAATTTCAAGCTGTTAAATTTTTTTAGATCCTTTCCATTTTAGGCATCTAATTAATAGTCATCGATAGCCAAAAGAAGATAAACAATCGAACGCAAAGAAATTGAACCCAAGGGACCAGTAATGACTAATACAAAGACAAAAACCATAATAAGCATACACAACATGGCTCATATATTATTTATAAACCGATGTGACTGCAACACGCGTTGCAAGTGAAAAAGATGTCACTCGCCATCCTCATCTATGCCACGCCAAACAACGGTCCATATCACAGTCATCATAGCCAAAGAAATATAAGCAACGGGAATCGAGTCTCGAACGATGTATGGTCACATTCATTATATCAACAACTTAGGGTTCATATCAGAAGCCCCAATCACCGCCGTGATGTAGCCGGAAACTGAAGGTCGACAGCCTGATATTTCTGGCACCCAAGAGACCCAATCAAAGCATCCATCAACGACGGCGCCGACGTGACAAGGCGCCAAGCCGCGCTGGTAGAAGGAACCGACACCGACACCGGGCAACCACCACCTGCATGTTGGCGGCCGACGACCACCACAAAGTAAAATAGCCACCATCGCCCAGACTGCGCCGGTAGTAGGCACCACGCCAACACCGATATCGGGGCAGCGGAGAGGAAGATCGGGCCTCGAGGAAGATCGGAGCGCAAAAGACGCAACCAACCATGCTGGTGGCAACCGCCACCGCCGACCCACCAGTGAGACCTACCGGAATCGGAGGTCAAAAACGCGACAGAAAGGCGACCAGGCACAGATCCGCGCCACCGCCATCGCCACCGCCGACCCACCAGCGACATCTAGCCAACGTCTGTCGCTGCGGAGATCCGCGCACAGAAAGGCGAGCAAGCACGCCGCTGTCCACCGCGGCCGCGGCCGGCGTCCGGCACCGCCACCCCTCTCTCTTTAGAACATTCACAAAATGTGTCAAAAGAAAACCCAGACACACTTTAAAAAGGAGACAAGATGCATCAAGCAACAGACCAGTACATCAGTCGAGGAAGAAAGCAAAATTCTCATAATATCCCTGGTACTGTTCATGGGTTTGTTTTTTTTACAATAGTATAATATGAGCAAAATCGTAGTTACTTTAAAAATTAATTTGGGCGGGTGAGAAATGTTGTAGATGGGCAATAATAGATGACATGGTGACCAACCCGTGTATCATGTATAATAATATAATATAATATTCTTCTTCTTTTTCTTCTTCTTCCATTCCGTGTGTAAATCTTGTTGATTTCTTTCCTTAATTGTTCTTTCTCAAACCAAAGCCACCTGCAGATTGTGCGAATCCCTTCCGAAATCAATGATGCTCCCAATTTTAAAACCCCAAACCCTAATTAACCCTCACGACTCTGTTCTAGAAAACCACCACCACAATTGATTGGCCGCTATCTCTTCTGCGTTTCAGGTAACAAATCGAACCGTCTGTCTGTTGAAAATTGAAATAAAAGCCACTTCCATTCTTATATAAACTGCTTCTGTGATTTGCCCAAACCTTTTTCATGATTGATTGAGCCATTTGGACATTGGATATATTTGTCTTTTAAATTTTGATGTGCTTTGGACCAGCTATGAAGGCATTCATGGGATCCAAGTCCAAAAAGGATGAATATCCAGCATTCACGGTTGTACACTAACCTTACCTTTCTGTCACTACTACGCAGGATCATACTTCTGATTAATATGTTTTCTTATTGTTTTAGAACTTCACCATCAAGGTGCATCTTAAAAACTCATGGCAAGATACGGTGAACATGGTCGTCAAAAGTGTTCAAGGTATGTTTCTATTCTTTCATAAAGTATAAACTATTTATTTTAATGATGATTATTGTTTGTCCCTAAGATTTCATAAATTTCTCCAAGCAGGAGTAACTACGTTCAAAATGCAGGACGATGGGAAGATTAATATTTCAGGTTACATTGACCCAGCCCGACTTCTAAAAACTCTGAAGAAGGCTGGAAAAAAGGCAGAGATGGTGCATTGGCAATACGGAGAGTGTTCAAACAACTTGTTTGAAAACACAGAACAACCTGTAAATGACAACGCAAAAGAAGCGGGTGGCCATCACTTATATCCAAGTTATGGGGGCTATAATCGATACGGATACGGGTATGGGAACAATTATGGTTATAACTACGATTATCCTACATATGGAAGGAACTATGCCTACAACCATCTAGAATGTTCTGGAAATGCAGAAGATTGTAATGGACATCATCTGGAACAACCAAAGAACTCAGATAAAGCCTCTTTTACTATCCCCAAAAAGATTACGAGATGTTCTAACAAAGACCAGATACAATGTGAAAATGGTCCAAAATGCTGCCGTTTGATGTGATTCAATTTATAGGACAAAATGCCTTCTATTTTAAGGTTTTATTTTATATATCCAGTTCAAGTGCTCATGTCAGTAGCATCTTACTACTAGTAGCCTTTCAATTTTCAATCATCTTCTGGCTTCTGCATCTATCAACATGCAAATCATATATAATTGTGCTAGAAGCTTGAAATCATAATCAACTTAATAGCAACTCTGTATTGTACTAGCATAACAAGAGATATCAATTACCATTGGACCAGATAGGTCTACGGTTAAGATCTCAAAGCCGTATTTATCATAATCAGTCGAACAATAGGTTGGACTGAAAGAAGTGTGGTTGCAACCTTGATAAGAATATGACAATACATACATGGTTATTCTTGCAAAGGTAGCACATAGGTGACATCACAAGGTGTGAGATTGGTCCATATGTGGCAAGCTAATTTCATTAATAAATTATGATTATATATTGTGTTAAATAAAGCATTAAAATTAACAATCCTTATGATTTCTAAAGGATAATAATGTATTTTTATATAGTCCTTGTGACCTTGTCCTTTCAAATAACTTGTATTATGTTCTTAAGGAAGATAAAATTCTAAATAGGATTTGATAAGTGATAAACACATCTGTAATTAATTAGTTATTCCAAAGTGATTGATGATTAAATAATTAATACATATTTTTAAATATAATTTGCCTATTTATATTTTTGCGATTAAACCTCTTTTAAATATAATCTTGGATTTTTAATTAAAGTAATTATAAAAGGTATATGATTGACTGTTACCCAATGGGAATTGGGAAGGCAGTCTCATTTCTAATATATCGGGTTTGTTATTAATAAACCCACTAGAATTTTGAGACGTTACTTTCTCCTTGTCTTTCTTTATCCATACATATAGACATATAAAAAGATAAAAATTAAAAATAATATTCTAATAATAAAAATAAATGTCCATATGTAATGTAAGCCTATATTTCCTGTCCACGTTAGTATTTTTCCATAGTCTTATCGAAAACTATTGACAAGTAAATGGTTTGTCACGCACTTAATAAGTCAAAAAGCTTATCATTTAATTGCATCGTCATACTAATTTTCCTCGACCATATCTTAATTTTAGTCTTCAAATCAATATAAATTTGAATACTTTGAAAAGTTCGAAATGTACGTAGATTTGTCAAACTTTATTTTAACGGCATTAAAATAATATATTTAGAAAATACATTCTAATAGTTATTTATTTTAGACAAGATTACATAAAACATACTTTAAGTTTGTAGAAAATTGTAGGTATCGTCACTTTTTATAAAAACATTTTAATAATCTTTTATGTATATTTTTTATAACAGATTTCATCATTTAGAGTAACAAGCGTTAAGTTTCTTCGTTAAGTGCAGTTTGGTCTTTCTACCATACTAAGGACTATTTTTGTAATGTTAAATTCAAAGGGTGTTTTCTGTAAATATGATATTTTACTTTAAACTTTTCTATAAATATAGATTTTTAATAACGTAAACTATTATTAGTTAATAATTATTTTGTAAATATAAAATTTTAAATTTAAAGTAAGTTTTCATTGATTTAAAAATACATTACTCCTTAAAACACCATTGAGTCTTATAACAATACCTTAGAATCCTAAATTTATATTAAAACACACTTAATATTAATCGATCATCCTTCGTTTAATTAAACAACATTATTTAACCAACAAGCCTTCCTTTTGAGGCATTCTTAACATCCTTACTAACCTGTTAATAAAGACGAAAGTTCATGAAATGAATCAAAATTGTAATATTAAATGCGTCATACGCGCATTCTAAGAAAGTGTAACAACCCAATTTATGAAAAGGTTTTAGAGAAGACCCTTCATGTCATATGGGATTTAAAACCACCTATTTATTAAGAAAAACGAACTTTAAAATCGTGTAACACCACCAATTTTTAGTTAAACCTTTATGTAAAAGAGTCAAACAAGTTAAAGGTGTGTAAACTGGGGTTTACATGTTAACAAATTGTTATCTTCCTACTCTAATAAAAGAGTATCTTGAGATGTCATGTGGCATCACCACAATCATACTCACCAAAATTTTCACGCCTCTCTCTCCTCTTAAAAATTACCTTAATTACTAATAATATTATTTAACATTCTTTTACATTTAATAAATTAAAAAAGAGATCTATTTATTAATGTTGTTTCTAGATAAACAATTTTTTATAAATAAGTAATTTTTCTAAAGCATAAAACTTTTTTACAAATACGAAATATTTTAAAAATGATATTTTTAAAAATCAATTTTTTAAAACAAAAAATAATTAAATTTGGGAGTTATAATAAGAAAATTTTTAAAAATGACATTTTTATACGGTTTGTTTTAGAACCAAATGTTTATTTTTTTAGAAAAAAAAACTAAAAACAAATTTTTATAAAGTTGATATCACTGTTTTATTAGTTATAGTCATTTCTCATACGTAATTTCAGTCATATCATATCTTATAAAATCATTTTATAATTAATAAATGTTATTATATTAATATTTTATTTATTCAACCCGTGTAATACACGGGTTTACTAAAGCTAGTAAAGTTATAAATGAGTTTACCTTGTGTATTTTATATTTTAAGAAAATAGATGACTTGACATATCAAATAGTTTATTTACAATCAAAACCAAACATGACTAGTTTTATTAAATAAGATAAAGACAAGCTTGTTTTTAACTTGAACATGTTTAGATTTAACTCAAAATCTAATTATTTTCGTGATTTGTTAATGTTATTTTTAAAAACTTTATTATATCGTGAAACTTTACCAATCGGGATGAATCTAAATTTGCCAATTAGTTATCCACTTTTGTTGGTACCATTACATAACGATTTCAGTTGAAGTAAACCAAGTTAAAAATCATATAAAACATTTTTCATTATAAAATAAAATTACGAACGGAGTTTAACTGGTCATCGTATTCGGTCAAACTTTATATTTGACTGCTTAATTGTGGGAGTCACAATCAAGCCCATGAGCTCCACAACCCAACTGGCCAATCTAAGAAAGTCTCCCAAATTAACTTTAGCAAAGATTTTGTTCGTTGCAAATAGTATGGTATGGATAGGCATCAACTCTCTCATATTTATCCTCAAAATTTCATATTTCTTTATGGTATTTTTAACAATAAACGAGCCCATAAAAAGTGATCTTATTAATTTTAAACCGGATCCAAATAGAGAGCAATGATTTCAAGTGGCCGATGTGACAAAACAGCTTAAAAGATAAAGAAGTGTCATTAATATTTTTATATTTGTTTCAAGTTTGAAGTATCAATTATACAACGATGACAATTCACTCAGTTAAATGATTTCTTTTTGTATAGATATATACAGGATCCATGGAGCAAGTACTCAAAAGTGCATATTATGCTACAACTCTTCCTATCTCAATGACACACACGTATTTTTAAACTTTATACACACATAGTTTAATTGTTTATAGTTTTTGATATATGATGTCTTACATATAATTTTAATATGTTATTACAATATATTACTATTTTAATACAGACACTTTGAAGATTAAAAGGGAAAATACTAAAGTTTTGAAATTCTTATAAGTTTGCCACAAAACTAAGTAATTTTATTAGTTTGCCACAAAAGATTAATATGTTTTTTTCTTTTTCATTTTTATTCCTCATACTATATATAATTTACATTTTAAACCCAAATTTTTTATTAATAGCTTCACTTAACCACCCCCACCCCCTCTCTTCTATTCTAATTAGTGAGGATGGCACATTCCTATCACAAAAGATTCATTTCTTTTTTTTTCTTCTAATATTAAATAGATTGATTTTCCGTTGTAAATAACAATTAGTTCTTGAACCTTTTGGTTCATATTTTGAATCTCAGAAGCCTATGAATAAATTATTATTCTTTGAATCATTTGATTACTTTCTATCACAATCCAAGTTAAAAATAAATATTTTAGTGTTTTACTTTTGAATACAGTGTGTTAATAGGTTATATGTTTAATACATTATCTTCTTCTAAATTACAGTATATGGATCTGTAAACTATCGTTTACAGACACTGTAAACTACAGTTTATAATGTAAACTACCGTTTACTTTTTTGTAAAGTACAGTTTACTTTTTTTAAAATATTACACGGTGTAATGGTGTATGAATCAAGAACCTCTTGTTTATTAATCACTTTTGACATATAATTTGTTGTGAAATTCTAACATGTTGTTATAATATTTTTATTTTTTATATGTGTTTCATGATAAATTTTATTTATATCTTAGGAGTGCAACAAAGGTTTCTTGGTGTATCATGGGAGCCATAACCTACTAGTTTATCTTTATCTACAAACTTTATCATCAACATATTAATATACAACTCAATTTGTGGTTTAACGTTTATGAAAATATAAATACTAAATATATTGCAACAAAGTATTTTAATTTAAACAAAATATATAATAATATTATACAAACTCAATTGGTGATTTAATGCATATGTAACTATAAGTAAAAATAAATATATTGCAACAAAGTATTAGAGTTTAAATAAATATATAATAATAAAAGTTATAAAATTTAAAATTATATTTAAAAATAAATAATATCATCATTAAACTATAATTGTTAATATTCAGGGTGTAAGATGATTTATCAATAGCTCACCCTTTCTTTGAATCGTGTCAATGATCGAACTTAAATCTTCCTACTCTAATAGAATGATAACTATGAAGACACATGTCAACATCAGATTCTTCTTTGTGAAATGTTTCTCGCTTCTATCTTCTATTAAATAATTACATTAATTACTAATAATAATATTTAATTATTTTTAGATTAAAATAGTATGTTAATAAATAAAGAAATAAATCTCTTTATTAATGTTACTTCTAAAGAAATAAATATTTATAAAATGAGAAACTTTTCCAGAACATAAACTTTTTAAAAATACGAAATATTTAAAAATTACTTATTTTTAAAAGTAAAATTTTATAAACAAAAAGTAATTAAAATTAGGAGTTACGATAAGAAAGAACTTTGCCCTTGCTTTAGTTGACCCGAAAGCAGTTTTTTAAAATTATATTGTCAAAACATTTATTTTGAAATAATATAATTATTCTATTTGTAATAAGAAAAATTTCAATCATATCTATCTTAGAATATCATTATATAAATAATAAAATTTTGATTTATTTAATATTTTATTTATTATATGTGTAATACACGAGTTTAATAAAGCTAGTTAAATATATAAAGTGAGTGCCATTAATAAATTAAAAATAGAAATCCCATATGAGTGAGACGAACATGATTTCCATCAATACATTTCATATTCATTTGTTATATATAAAGTTCTTTAAGTTGGAATTTTATTTCGAATCCATATCTATTTAATATTTTTCTATTGATATTGGCATATTAGGGTAATTATTTTGTTTTTAAACAGATTACTATTTTATAATTATTTTAAAAATCTTATTCAATTATGTAATACATGTTTTTAAATTTGTTTATACGTGTGAAGAGTAAATATTAACAAAAATATAAAAAGCTAAATAATAATAAAACCCGTAAATTTAAATATACTTATGTTTCATGTTAACTTTTGGTCTATTTTGGTGTATGGCCATGGGACATGGGTTATTATTATGGGATTGAGATCTGAGAAGAATAATAAAAAAAGTAAAAATAATAAATAGTAAAGGTGGACGTGGCCTCTTAAAAACCAAGTGCAAGAGGAATGGTGAAGAAAAGTCGTTATAGGAAAACGACATTGTGCAATTGCTTTCATGACTTGGCAAAACCTTAGTGGGCCTGGATAAAACCAAATCAGCCGTTTTCTTGGGCCTACTACAACGAAAACGACTCCACTCCAGCCCACACTACGCGCTTTATACTTATATTTTAATATATATTTCTTTTCTTTCATCTCATTACTTTATACTAGAAAAATAAATCATCAGCAAGAAGTAAGTTTTAGTAATAACAAAGTTAAAAATCTCAAGTTGTAGCAGGAAAAATCTCGAACCCACTTTCAGCAATGTATAGAATTAGACATTGTATTAGCGATGATGCATGCATGCATGCAATAGGTCGTTAAAAACTAAGAAAATCACATAAAACATGCACATATTGTTTCAATAAAAACAAATTCTGAATGTATACAATTGATTTGATTGAGAAGAATCGAAGATGGAATTTTATTGCTGAAAATGGGTTCGAGTTATGTACAAAGTTATATGTGAGCAATCCAATGGCGGATAACCACTTAAGAAATGAAGTCTCCACTCGAAAAACTAGAAATATAGTTGTGAGGTGCTTGTGAATAATCAGACAATGTTGATTGTTATCAAAAGGTCAGATGTTGCATCCATACACACCCATATCACACTTGAAAACAATCAGCCCAGTCGTTTCAACACAAAGCATCTATAGGATGATAGATCGATTGACATACTTAAATACGTTAGAAATTTATTTGAAAAATAATACATATATTATTCCAACATAATTCTTTCTAGGTTATAATTATGTGTTAGTCTTCTAAGACAACTTTCTCCACGTGGATTTTTTTAATTACTTAAACAAAATTTAGTTAACTTCTCCTAAAAGAATAAAAAAGTAATTTATAAGGATTGAGACAAAGTCGTGCGACACAACGTTAGCTATTTACATGATGAAACTCCCTGGATTCGCCATATTTGCACTTTTGTTGATATTTTCCATCTCCGATATTAAAATAGAAAGATATGGGCCTAAAAGGAGTATCCAATTAGAAGCTGCCATGTGACGAGAAAAGGGCAATTTTGTGATTAAATAATTGTGGGGAAACAAAAAAAAAAAAAAAAACAAAATGCTGCATAACTATACCCAGCTAGTGCAGTATGGGAAAGGTCATCCAACAAAAGTGTCATCTTCAACATCCAGTGAGATTTACGCACAGACAAAGCGGGATATATAGATATTAACCACTATCCACTTTAATTAAATTTAAATATAAATATATACACATATTTGATATTCCTCAAGTAATTTATGGATAATGTTGTCTAACCAGCAACTTATCCCACACGATATAACGAAAAATCTGCATATCCCAAAATAAAAGTAAATATTTACTGAAGTCATAACACAACATAAAACATATCCACAAGCCTTTACATCTGATGGCATGATTATTGTGAAAAAAAACTTCGAATATGTTAATCCAATGACATATTGCTACATATCGATCACTTAACGACGTTAACTTTTCTAGTTATTACTTTTTTCTTTCCAATATTATACGTATGTAGAAGGATCATATCATTCTTTGTTTTTTTGCTAATATGATATCTATACATGATCTATGATGAGTCTTCTTTTTAGAAGTCAATTTGTGATCAGACTAACAAACATGTTTTATAACACCAAATTTGTTTTTTTTAATATATTAATCTAACATTAATTAATATATGTTTTTTATGATAAATATGATTTTAGAAATAGGTAAATTTACCATAAAGGATGTTAAATTTATGCATATTGTTGATACATATAAAACTTATGTAAATTTTTTTATTGATATATAGGCGTATTATTATTTATATTTAAATAAAATAGGAAACAAAAGTTTGTCATCTTAATATGGGGAAACATGCGTAAAGGATTACAACTTTTGAGTGAGAAAACTAAATAGTCATTTTCGTAAATTTAGCAATCATATTTTAGGATATATATAAGTTAGCAATAATTATTAAAAGTTGCAATTATTATTACATGGCCGTGTTCGCGGGTAAACGCACATCGACAGATTGATGAAACTAGATATATACATATGCACGTACATCATACTTGAATATGAATGCTTGAAATTTGAAATGTATGGATTCTATATTTATCGTTTTTTTTAGCTGCGGAAAATTTCGTTAAGAATTAGCAGGGAGCTAGCAATAAAACATTACATAAAGAAAGAAGAAATATTGAAATCACATCAATTGTCCCAATCTCAACGATTAACTTTCTCCTATATTTATCCAAATGAACGATGATACAAATAAATTTTCGAATATCGCATCCACTCCAATAGTGTCATCCTTAAAAACACGATCATTCCTCCATATCCATATGTGTCAAATGGTAGCATGTAGAATCACCAATATAATTTTTTTTAACCAGATATAAAACATAAAGCATGGACAAACTTGTATAATAATATGAACTTAACATCTATTAAATAGATAAATACTTATTACATTTTACGTTAATGGTTACAATATTTTGGTATAATCAATAACATACATTCAAAACCTACATTCCATTGTGTTTAGAATTTTGGTATCTAAGCAAAATTAATCACTATGTATGATTAAATGAAAAAAAATGAGCATATATATCGTTTATAGTATGTGATTAACTATATAGGGTGATTAATTGTATATGGTTAAACGAATTAGAACTTATTAAATTATACGTAAAATAATCAAAATTCATTAAATCTACATAAACTGTTACAATTTTTTGGGATCAACAATTTATTAACTAACAGAACACTCTTTTGCTACTAAAAGTTATTTTTGGCTCTGTCATGATACACGGGTTCCCCGCTAGTTGTTGTAAATACATATGGACGTTATAGATTCAGAAAATTGATACATGGATATGATGTAGTCATATCCAGGGTCGACTTTATAATGTAATTTGTGATTGGGCCCCATAAAATTAAGGGCTCCCATTTTTAAAAGAAAGTATAACGGATTTTGGTATTTTATGGGTCAATGAAATTTTGAAATGGAAATAATACTTGATAGTTGAGTCTCGATGAAAATTTTGATGATTTGATATGTTATTGAATAAACACAACCACACAATTCACAAAGCAAACGACTCTTCCTAAGTTCATTCCTCTTCGATCAATCTGATCGACATCGGCTAACCCTTTTTTACCTCTTTTTTGTCCAAAGAAATTAACTATCAAGGAGTCACGGTTAGTATATCAAATTTTCTTTGATTTATTGCTTCTGTTCAAAGAAATTTGATTAGATTGCTTTTGTTTAGATTGTGTTTTACAAAAGGGTCTCATTTTTATAGTTCGATTGGGCCCCTGAAAACGTTGAGCCGGTCCTGCTTATATCGTAAACGCTCTCCACACCTAATGATACCTGATGCTTATTCACATCAAGTTGAGTATTATAGAGTGAGCAATAATGTGATTTTAGTAGTAAAATGATGAGTGTGTTTGTTTGTCATTCAAAAATCTGCATATCCCAAAATAAAAGTAAATATTTACTGAAGTCATAACACAACAAAAAACATATCCACAAGCCTTTACATCTGATGGCATGATTATTGTGGAAAAAAACTTCGAATATGTTAATCCAATGACTTATTGCTACATATCGATCACTTAACGACGTTAACTTTTCTAGTTATTACTTTTTTTCTTTCCAATGTTATACGTATGTAGAAGGATCATATCATTATTTGTTTTTTCGCTAATATGATATCTATACATGATCTATGACGAGTCTTCTTTTTAGAAGTCAATTTGTGATCAGACTAACAAACATGCATGTTTTATAACACCAAATTTGTTTTTTTTATATTAATCTAACATTAATTAATATATGTTTTTTTATGATAAATATGATTTTAGAAATAGGTGAATTTACCATAAAGGATGTTAAATTTATGCATATTGTTGATACATATATATAAAACTTATGTAAATTTTTTTATTGATCTATATAGGCGTATTATTATTTTTATTTAAATTAAAAATGAAAGAAAAGTTTGTCATCTTAATTATGGGGAAACATGCGTAAAGGATTACAACTTTTGAGTGAGAAAACTAAATAGTCATTTTCGTAAATTTAACAATCATATTTTAGGATCTATATAAGTTAGCAATAATTATTAAAAGTTGAAATGTATGGCTTCTATATTTATCGTTTTTTTTAACTGCAGAAAATTTCGTTAAGAATTAACGGGGAGCTAGCAATAAAACATAACATAAAGAAAGAAGAAATATTGAAATCACATCAATTGCCCCAATCTCAACGATTAACTTTTCTCCTATATTTATCCAAATGAACGATGATACCAATAAATTTTCGAATATCGCATCCACTCCAATAGTGTCCTCCTTAAAAACACGATCATTCCTCCATATCCATATGTGCCAAATGGTAGCATGTAGAATCACCAATATAACTTTTTTTAACCAGATATAAAACATAAAGCATGGACAAACTTGTATAATAATATGAACTTAACATCCATTAAACAGATCAATGCTTATTACATTTTACGTAAATGGTTACAATATTTTGGTATAATCAATAACATACATTCAAAACCTACATTCCATTGTGTTTAGAATTGTTGTATCTAAGCAAAATTAATCACTATATATGATTAAATGAAAAAAATGAGCATATATATCGTTTTTAGTATGTGATTAACTATATAGGGTGATTAACTATATACGGTTAAACGAATTAGAACTTATTAAATTATACGTAAAATAATCAAAATTTATTAAATCTACGTAAACTGTTACAATTTTTTGGGATCAACAATTTATCAACTAACAGAACACGATTTTGCTACTGAAAGTTATTGTTGGCTCTGTCATGACACACGGGTTCCCCGCTAATTGTTGTAAATACATATGGACGCTATAGATTCAGAAAATTGATACATGGATATGATGTAGCCATACTTATATCCAGGGCCGGCTCTATAATGTCGCCGCATGTTTGGGACCCCATAAAATTAAGGGCTCTCATTTTTAAAAGAAAGTATAACAGGTTTTGGTATTTTATAGATCAATGAAATTTTGAAATGGAAATAATACTTGATAGTTGAGTCTCGATGAAAATTTTGATGATTTGATATGTTATTGAATAAACACAACCACACAATTCACAAAGCAAACGACTCTTCCTAAGTTCATTCCTCTTCGATCAATCTGATCGACATCGGTTAACCATTTTTTACCTCTTTTTTGTTCAAAGAAATTAACCAAGGAGTCACGGTTAATATATTAAATTTTCTTTGATTTATTGCTTATGTTCAAAGAAATTTGATTAGATGTTTTTGTTTAGATTGCGTTTTACAAAATGGCCTCATTTTTATAGTTCGATTAGGACCCTGAAAACGTTGAGCCGGTCCTGCTTATATCTAAACGCTCTCCACACCTAATGGTACCTGATGCTTATTCACATCAAGTTGAGTATTATAGAGTGAGCAATAATGTGATTTTAGTAGTAAAATGATGAGTGTGTTTGTTTGTCAGAAATAAATATTCATATTCTAAACTATATAACGTTTATCCAAATTAATTATATCACCTTCAACTGAGGCAAATAAATCATCAGGTGGTGTTTTAGGTATCCCTACTGTGCATACCATAACTTAGTATTTATAGGTCAAAACTGAATCTATTTAAATACAATTAGAATTGTTAAACTTTAGAATCTAATTATTTTTTTTTCTTTTTTTCGTTTGAAATTCCAAACACTAGAAAGAAGAAAATTCAAAAACGCCATTCACTTTAGTTTGTTAGATACATATATTGTTGAGATACAAATGAGTGTTTTGAAAAAGTTAATGATGGAAATCTATGTAACAATTGATAAGATGTGTTTGTGGGAGTTTGTTTCTACTATTTTCGTAGATGCTCTTATACAAGATAGATCACAAATGGCTATATTTCTTGTAATTAGTCAAGTCAACAAAATTTAAACAAAAACAATATTATATATTATGAAATGCGGTAACAATTTATCGTGTAAATAGGTTATTTATTTGTTTACGTGTGTTGGTACAAACATTATCTAAATTAATAAAATGACATGGGAAGCAGACTACAATTAGTTGGGGTCCACGGAAATCTAATGAATAGAAAGGCAGCCAATAGAGAAAGGAGTTGAAGGATGGAGTTGAGAGCTCATCCAATTAAATTAAGATAAGGCGTTTTTGTGGGACCATCCTGAACTACACCACTGCTATCTTCTTTATAAAACCCTTGGGTACTACCATACTGTTCTGTAAAAAGTGCACACTGTGGGTCACCCCCCAAAACCAACTAAACATTGCATATAGCATAGCATATCATACCATACCATATCATACATTATTCAATTCAAACGCTCAATAATTTCTTGACAAAAAGTGTCCCTCCGATCGATCCCACCCGATGGTCTCATCTGACAAAAAATTAGCCAACGCTGTGGGAGGAAAAACGGCTAGAGCTTGTGATAATTGTATAAGAAAGCGTGCTCGGTGGTATTGTGCCGCCGACGACGCTTTCTTATGCCAATCATGTGATGCTTCCGTTCACTCCGCCAACCCTTTGGCTCGCAGGCATGAACGGGTTCGTCTAAAGGTTGCTTCCCTGAAGCTTTCCTCTTTAGATAAACCCGCACCGCCACCGTGGCACCAGGGTTTCACCAAGAAACCCCGGACTCCACGGGGCGGGAAACATTATGCATCACGACACACGCCTAAATCAGAAGAGAGCAGCATGATCACTTTCAACCCGCTTCACTTAGTTCCGGAGATGGGCAGCGATGAGACGACCCCCGTGACGTGTCATGAAGAACAGCTTCTGTATCAGGTGCCGGTGTTCGATCCGTTTGCGGCGGAGCTTTGTCTTTCGAACGAGGTGGCGATGCCTGTGAAGCAGACGGAGGTGACAACGCCGGTGGATCAGCCGAAAGCTAGGATGGTTGATTTGAATAACAATAACAATAATAATAATAATAATAGTAGTAGTTTGAACGGGGGGTTGATACTTCCGTCGGACGTGGAGCTGGCGGAGTTCGCGGCGGACGTGGAGAGCCTGTTGGGCAAAGGTCTCGATGAGGAGTCGTTTGCGATGGAGGGATTAGGATTGTTAGAGTGCCCAGCTGAGAAAGAGTACTCCGTCGACAGAGTGAAGGTTGAAGAAGATGATCATGAGTTGATGCAGCTGCAGCAGCAGTCAGATCATCATCATCACCAGTTGATGGATCCGTGTGAGATGGAGATGATGAGAGACGAGCCCTTTCAGTTGAGCTTTGATTATGATGATTCACCCTTATGGGAGGAGAAAGAAGACAAGGTTCCCGCGGGAGGCGATATTTATATGCAGCATATCATGAAATTAGGTGTGGACGATGATCATGTAAATATTGATACTAATGTACACAACAACTTATATGATGACGAAAAGAAGAAGAGCAATAAAAGGATATTATTGAAGCTAGATTACGAAGGAATCATTGCTGCTTGGGATGAGCAGAGATCACCCTGGACCACCGGTGATCGCCCGGAGTTGGATCCTGACGATTCTAATTGGCCCCAATGCATGGTACCTCCATCCACTATTCGATCTACTTTTCTATACATACCCCCTTTTGTCTCTTATATTCACCCTTTCCATCCCCGTGTTTTTATTTTTTTTCACTCTTTCTGCCATATTACCTAGACCCTTAGCTTATTATTGCACTAGAAAACAAAATTAACCCTTGTATTTTCCACATATCAAATTCAGTATTTTGTCAAGAACAACACGCTTAAATCTTTCGACTAATTGTAGAAGAAAAATCTTAATAAGACCACTATCATTAGTTTTACTATAAATTTTATTCAACTAGAATCAAACATTGCCGCACCCTTTTTACCCATACGACCAACTTTTCCTTGATGAACTTCAAACCTCTTTTAGTTTTAAGAAAATACTTACTTACCGTCGATTGTTGGATATGAAAGTGTGGATTAACGTTATGTTTGTTTTTATGTATCAGGGAGGGATAATGCATTATAATCATCCTTGTGGAGATATGGTGATGATGACAGGGAATCCAGCAATGTTAGATGGGGGTAGAGAGGCGAGGGTGTCAAGGTATAGAGAAAAGAGGCGAACGAGATTGTTTTCAAAGAAAATAAGGTACGAGGTAAGGAAGTTAAATGCAGAGAAGAGGCCTAGAATGAAAGGAAGATTTGTAAAGAGGGCATCTTCTTCAGGCTTTCCTTTGCTTAGCAAATAATTAACAAATAACATATATATCTTGCTAACACTACTTCCAACTTCAAATTTTGTACGGTAATTAAGCTTTGTGCTTAATTAGGTCTTCCTAGTTAAGAAAGTTCATATAAATTTCAATAATTAGTATATGAAATCAATTATGCTTTGCAATTTGTGTTGACAAACTCATGATTTACATGTGAGTTTGGATTTTGCTAGTTTATGAAAATCACTTTATAGGTTGATTTCTGTACATAGATAAAGTTGTTTTTAATTATTATTGTTAAACATGTATAGTTTAATGTAAAATTTCTAATTGTAAATGGGATTTCATTTCTTTATCCATGTTTTTATGCATCAATAAGCATATAACTATGCGGGACATCATCTTGATCCAATCGAACATCCCGTTTTAACTAATTCAAAATTTAATCTTCGCTAAAGCTAGTATCATAAAAAGACCTAACCAAAGCTTTGGCAAACCGCAGATAAGATGTTAATGTTTACTGATCTTTTCTTGATTAAGATAGTTTTATATTATTCACCTGATTATTAATATTAATTAAGTTAATTATTAAAAACATGGATCAAATTAATCAAACTCGTTTGAACTAAAAGTAGGATTTAGTACCCTAGATCAACAGTTTATGTTAGTAACTAATTACTCTATAATTAATAAAGAATGAAATTGAATAGTAAACTTTTTTTTTCTTTCTATTTTAACTACTAAAGTTTGGGGTTTTTTATTATCAAAGTTTCTAATTCTATTATTTGTTTTCCTAATTGGCTCTTTATATGTTACAACTCCTTTTTATTCCCCACATTTGTTTCAGAGAGAGGCGCATAGAGGCAACGGTCTTCAACTTGTTATACATATATATTTTATTGTTCCTGATTGTTGTAACCAATTTCTAAGAAGATCCTCACTGCTCACATTAAAGTCTGTAACTTTCAATCTGAATCCTTTATAGTTACTTAAAACCTTCTAGGAAAAGCAGTTCGGGGTAGTTTCACACACACACACACGCTCTCTCTCTCTCTCTCTCTCTCTCTCTCTCTCTCTCTCTCTCTCTCTCTCTCTCTCTCTCTCTCTCTCTCTCTCTCTCTCTCTCTCTCTCTCGCTCTCTCCCTCCCTCTCCCTCTCCTCGTTTTCCCGTGTAGTCCGTTGAAAAAACCAACGATTCTCTTCTCAAAGTAATAGAGAGATCCTTTCTTTTGCCAGTATGTAGCTCTAGGAACAAGGAGAGCATCATCAAAGCGGGGCGAAAACGAACATAGGATCATGGTCTTTTTCTTCTTTCTTTTGCTGCTGATCACACATTGTGTGGAGCCCCTTCGTGTTCAGGATTATCAGATTAGAGATCTTCCTCCACTCCGATAAATTGGTCAAGCGGTAGATTACCCTTGACTTAACTCTCTCAATAAATCCTCCTCCTCGGAGGATAGCATAAGCTCTAGAATGAGTATGCCCTGGATTACCGAAATCTTTCTCATCTTGATCCACCATGAAATTTTTCCGAAATCAAAGTGAAAGGAGATGACTCGTAATGAACTTTGAAAATATCATAAGGTGCTGAAGTGGAAGGATATGAGGACTATAGGTAATTGTGATAGGGATGCTCTTCTCATGTTATTGCTGAAAAGAAAAGGCAAATTCTTCTATTTGATGTCGATTCACACACACTTCCATTCCATGTATAGGGAGGCTAACTGCATGTTAGGTGGGAACCGTATGAGTGGTAACGTCCATATAGCTCTATGAGATGGTCGGTGGACAGAAATGGCCTTATTATACCTCACTTGAGAGAGTATGCTAATATGATCTTAGTGAGGTGTGAGGTTTTGCATCTGACCCTTTCTCTTTCTCTCTTTCTCTCTTTCTATCTATCTCTCTCCCTTCCTTACCTCCCTCCCTACCCCCTATGCTACGATGGGTTTCCATTCTCCTTCTTTCTTGAAACATATGACCTTCTATGATCTCTTCATCTTTTCTAGTGAAATCAAGGAGAGAAGGTACTATTAAAACTGATGAAAACCTAATTGGTTCCTTGCCATCATATTCGAAGCCTTCAGATGTGTGTATTTATTAGTAATTCATGTTAATAATTGAGATTCTTCAACTTTTATGTTGTTTTGATTTTTGATTTTTTGATTTTGGTTTACTTTTTTGGTTCCCGATGACTTACTCGGCTCCAACGAGATGAATACCTAGAAACATAATTGCCGAATTACGATGATTTTTTATTTTTTTTGTTTTTCACAATTTTTTATATTTTTACTTTTTATAATTTTTCTAAGTAGCTTTTAACCAAAAATGTTTTTATGTATAAAAAAGTTATTGAAACATGAAACTCTTTATACTTAAAATACAGAAAAAAACTGATGCAATTATTGAAATATGTTTACAAGTACAACTCAAAAAAATTAACACAAACCAAACTTTAATACAGAATTGTAGAAATGATTACCAAATTGTTTAAAAAAACTCAGCATTATCATTGCATATCTTTTCTCATCTGCTCTTGCAACACTTCGAGTCAAGCATCAAACAATACAGTGAAGTTGTCTTCATTTTTTGGGATAGATTGTTTGTATGCTTGGCTTATGTTGATTAATTTTCTTCTCAGTTCCGTCATGGTGTCTTTAGTGCGTCCCTTCAACACGTTCACAAGTCCTTTGTAATGGAATAATGGGATGGTGCATCCCAACTATAATGGGTCTAGAAAAATAAAGCAAAGTTAATAATGTAAACTTATGACAAATAAGAATAACAAATACAAATTTTTTACTGAATAAATGAAACTTATCACTACGTCTTCTATACATTTCTGAGATTTGAACATAGGGGCCTCATTTTCAAATGGCTTGTGCCTCTACCACTAGAGCTACCGGCCCTCATTACAAATATACTAATAATTTGTTAATATATATGCCTAAAATGATCTATCATCCAGTCCTCCACTTTCCTAACGACTTGTCTTTATGTTGCATAAATTCTAAGGTGATGTTTGTTTTTTCTGCAACAAAATGTCTCGAGTCTGCGGACCACATCTGCAGACATCTATAGGAGAAGAGGTGGACCAAACCTCTGCAGTAATAGTGTCTGTTTTTAACGTCTGCATACTTCTAAAATCAACTGGTGGCGGTGCCGGATGGTGCTGATGATGGTAGATTGTGGGTGGTGGTGGTGGCAGATGATGGGTGGAGGCGGACGGTGGTGGTGCACATGGGTGGTGGTGAGTGATTGTGTATAATCCTCTGCAAACTTTAGAAGTGATTTTGCTAAGTCTGCACCATGCAGACCTCGCACAGATATTTTTTAATGAAAAGTCTTCCAAAAAACAAACACTCTGAATTCCTCAAACGTCTGCGCGTAGTTTGCTGGCGCATACAAAAGAGGTTAAGGAGAGCTTTTCTGAAAAAACAAGCACCCCCTAACATAAGACCCATAAATATGCTTGTGAATTTTATGAAATTATAAAAATATGTATAGTTGGGACAACTCGAAAACCGTACAAACTCACTTTATGAGTTACACATGTATATACGTATAACAAATCGTTACTTGGCTTTCAAGGATTGCTGCTTAAAAATCACAATTAATAATTTTAAAGTTTTGAATTAGATTATATAACACTAGCTTTAGTAAACCCGTGTATTACACGAATTGAATAAATAAAAAAAATTATTAATTATAAAATATAATTCTTAGATAAGATATAATTAAAATTATGTATAAGTAAGTAGTAAGTACCATAAATAATAAAATAATGATATTAACTTTTTAATCTTTTTTTCAGAAAAAAATTAAACATTTTGTTTCAAACAAACGTTTAAAAAAATACAATTGTTAAAAACTTTCTTATTATAACTCACAATTTAGATTCTGCTTTGTTTATGAAAATCTTACTTTTTACCAATTTTAAAATATTCGTATTTAAAAAAAATTGATTTTTATAAAACTTTTTTATTTTATAACAATTTGTTTATTTAACAATAATATTAATAAGATGATCTTTTTTCTTAATATATTAAAAAACTATTGTAATATAAAAAAAATTAAATACTATTATAATAAGTAGTGTAATTATTTAATAGAAGAATGAATCGGGAATATATTGGTGAGAAAGAATGTGATGCCGTCATGTGTCATTACTATTTATATTTTTATTAGAGTATATAACTTTTTTTGCTTTTCATGAATGGCATAGATTGAAATGTATCCATCAGATTTTCTAAGTGTGGACAAGTGCAACAATAAGACGAAAAGGTATGTGTTGAAATTGATGAAGGTTGATGTGTAAATGGTCCCTAATGTCAACTTTTTGGATATCAAACTTATCAAGTGTGCTCTTGCCTCACTTTCAACTTATTAAATCTAGCGAATCCTTTTATTATTATTATTATTTAGATAGAGGGACACCTCTTTTTACCCACATATACCCACCATCATCTTTTATTACCTAAAACCTATCATGTTCAACTTTTAAAAGAAGAGGGTACAAGTTTATATGTAAATATATAAGTGTGATATGATAATAAAGTTGCTTCAAGCGCAAGTTAATAAACCTAATCTTTTTACCTGAGCCGGCTACCCTTGTGATGGTGCACTTGGGCTACCTGTAATAACCTGCTCTTGTTGTATGAAGGCGTCTCCTTCACATTTATTATTGGCCGTAATAACCATAAAATCTTAAATATAATTCTAGACCGCCTGCAAACAATTGTTTCACCTTTCACCAAACGGACGTTTGCAAGTCAAATAGTCATTTGAAATTTTTGTCAAGCGATTGTTTGCATTTTATGTCAACTCTAATTGTTTGCTTGCCTTTTAAAGGGTCGTTTGAGTTTTTGTCAAACAATGCAACTATGATAATAGACTAAATAAGATCTTAAAAATATTGAATTATGCCTAAACTAACGTTTTTAGCAAGGAGTGTCTTATGTGAAGTTGTATTAGATATAAAACATTCTTTTTGTTAGATGATACAATCTTTTTGTAAGCAAACGAAACATTTTTCTTAGAAATACAACCTTGTTTTTAAATGTTGCATCAAACTTATTTTTTTAGTTTTATGTTAAATCTCATAGGTCTCATAGCTTCTAACTACCTTTTCGAGTCGCAACTCAAATGATAGTTTGAATATGTGATTAGATGAGTGCATGATATAGCTATAGCGGGTCCAATTTTATATCTCACTTCATATTTTAGACATTTCATGTTTTCATAAAAAGAAACTTTTTTTGTCAAACTACAAAACGTTTTTGATATACAAAAAAAGTATTAAATTTGAATAAGAGACAAAAATATTTTATATAAATATAAAAAAACTAATTTGTTATTTTTAAAGTTTATAAAAGATAAAACAACTATTAAAGAAAAACACAAAAAAAGTTATAATTTTTTTAAAACCAAATATATAACTTAGATGTAAAAATAGGGCAAACACTTTATAAAAGTAAAAAAAACATTTTATAAAGATAAAAACAAATACAAAAGAGGAATTTAAAAGTATAAAAGTTAATTATCCCTGTGAGGCATGGGATATAACTTCTAATATAAAACTTTTATCAAAAGCAATTGTGTTTTCAAGTTTACTGAAAAGAGAAAATAAAAAAGAAAACTATTTTTTATCCTTTTTTTTTCTTCTTCTCTTATGTTTCTTTTTTCCTTTTCTTCTCTTGTTTACACTTCTTTTCGATTCGAAAAGATTGATTTTACTATTTTAACATTCAATTCTCTCCTATTTACTTTTTTCCCTTTTAAAATGAACTCTTGATATAACGTTCTTACTTTCCTTTTACTTTTTTCTTAGAAAAAAACTTTGAAATATAATTATTATTTTTTATTTCCTTCCACTACCTTTCTCGTCTCTACTTAAATAAACCCAAGAATACATCGCAAAAAAATCGATGAAGGGGTATTTAAGAAGGTTCAAGAAATGTAGACACATCATATTCAATCAATTTTAAGATGGGCTTGAAATGGTCCCAAATAGTAGCATCTTTCTGGGCGACTCCTTTTTCCATTTACTCATAAGATGTAAGTTGATACCAATTAGTTTTACGGAATTAAGGAAAAAAAATTACTCATTATTGTATTGTGTTTACAACTTACAGTACCAAACTTCTTACGTTAGGCATTTTCTTTATATACGTTTAGAAAAATAAAATATAATGTTATAACCGTCATATAAACCATTAGAAGAACTACATCTCTACGTGTATGTTCTTAAAGCATTCACAGTGGGTTTCTTATCTTTATCCATATAATAACATTAAAACTCACTATATTTTCTCTCTCCTTTTCATTTTAATAATATTTTTATGTTCTTATCATTACTTTTTTCTTTCTCCTCAACTCACAACCATTTTAAAAAATATTAAAGAATTTATAAAGATTGAACAATGATTATTCAAATATACCAATCAATAATAACATTATCTCTCTGTTTCACTCACAACCACTCAAAACCATTCCATATAATATACCAAACACACCCACATATTTTTAAGGACTCTACTATGAATGCTCCTAGGGCCCGAAATTTTTAATTTTTTTATATTATATATATATATATATATATATATATATATATATATATATATATGTGTGTGTGTGTGTGTGTGTGTGTGTGTGTGTATATGCATGCATTTGAAAAAAGAAACTATAAAATATTAATAAACCCATTAACAAATCCAATAAAATTTTGATTTTTTTAACTATTAAACCGTATCTTGATGCACATTAAAATTTAACAAAAATAGCACAATATCACTTACCCAATCTAAAGCCAATTTAATATAATAATACCTAATTTTAAAATAAATAAAAAAACCATTCAAGATTTCAAGGGTAGAAGTGAATTATGAAGACTTAATCGAGAACTTTGCTTTTAAAAATGGTAGGAGTCTATCAGTTTGCTTAAGTAAATTAGACCATTTTGCTACAATATTTTCTTTTTCTTTATTGTTATAACAATTATTATCGTATTATAAAACTTTTTATATGCAAGTTATTTGGTTTATACTTTTTTTATACGTCGTATATAGATGTTTATTTTCTATTCTCTCCTCGAGCAAAGGATCTCTTGAGAATGCTCGGGGCCGAACCTTATCACCGATCTTTAAAAATAAGAATGAATAGTGTTGATAATCTTAGTGATACACCCGATTATGGAAAGACATATTATATCCGGTCTCATAACCGTAGAATACTTATTAATTGATACCCCTTAGGTTGTTGGTGCGATATCAGTTTACCCTATTATGTCGCATTAATTGTTATATTTATCACTTCTATTATTTTTATATATTTATATATATCTATACTACTATATAAAACATTTAGGGATGATACAATTGTAATTTTATTCAAAGTGTAAGACATTTAAGACAACTTTTTAAGCACAATATACAAGTGTGTTATGCAATAGTTCCTAAATTGCCCTCATTAAGTATACTTCTTCTAATTAATACATTATTTAATTCATTAAATTAAGTATTATCTTATTTATATACATAAGTATATAATTACTAAATATTACATAGTTATAATAATAATAATAATTATAATAATAATAAAAATAAAAATAATAAAAATAATAATAATAATAATAATAATAATAATAATAATAAATAGTAATAATAATAATAAACACCCAAATATAATTAATGTTTATGTCAGGTCGAGTTAGATTGCGCTCTTCAAGTGAGACTCGGTGACACACATCGTATCGCGCGAGACAAACCACTATATGATAAATATATCTTAGGATAAGAAGATAGTAATTAAATTCAAAGTGTGAGACACCTAATACAACATTTTAAGCATAGAGTACAATTGCTTTGTGCAATATTTCAAGCTTTGCCCCCTATTTAATTAACTTTTTTTCTAATTAATATATTATATGATACACTTTATTAATACATTATTTTATATATGATATTATTTAATTTGATTAAATTTTATTTTATTTATTATACTATAAGTTGACATTTAATTTTATTTACTAATTATATTTATATAACTAAATACTATTTAAATTAAGTATTATTTTATTTAAATATTTAAGTATATAACTAATATATATATCTTCATATTTATAATAACAATAATACTAATATTTTCTAGGGGCATATTGTGAATTTAATAATTATAATATTTATGTAAAATAAGTTAGTTAATGACATATTATTTAATATGTTTTGAAAAATGATTACAATAATAATAAATATTATCATATCAATACTACTACTAATTATTATTATAAGGTTAATAACAATAACAACAACTACAATATTTGTGTTATTATTAGTTACAATATAATATCGTGTATATGTCATGTTATTATATTTGTAACAATTTAATGTTCGATAATTTAATATCATGACAATATAATAATGAATCACTAAAACATGTGTAGTGACAATCCGAGTGTATATATAGTTGAACTCACCGAAACCATGATAATCCCAAAACTATAATTATGACGTTAGTTTATATGCTTCAAATCAAAACGCGGCGAAGCGCGAGTCTAACGCTAGTATAATTATCAATGTTTTTAAAACCGGACCGGACAGTGAACCGGACGTCTTACCGGTCCGATGGTCCGACCGGTTCAACCGGTCGGACCGTATATAAGAACCGGATAAAATTATAAGTATTTTTTATAAATATATTTAAAAATTACAAAAAAATAAAAAAATATATAAAAAAACCGGTTCAACCGGTCCGACCACCGGTTCAACCGGTCCGTTTCCCGGTCCGACCGGTCGGACCACTGGTTCAACAGTAAAACGGTTTTAAACACCGAACCGGACCGGTTCGGTGACCGGTTCCCGGTCCAACCGGTCGGACCGGCCGGTCCGGTCCGGTTTTCAAAACCATGATAATTATATACATCTTCGGATATAGTATATTAGGGACACCATGTTGGCTTGTTATATTTCCGCCATATAGATGGTAATGGTCATGGTCATGTCTTGGCTGTTATCTCAGAGTTTTGGGTCTAGATAAGGTTATTTTTAATTTTTATGCATCGAGTTACTTCATGTTTGTTTTCTAGATAAAGTTCGGTGTATTGTTTGCTTCATGTTCATCACTACATTCATATATTGGTTTAAGGTGGTATTGCTTTCCTAAATAGCCAACCCCAAAAGTATCAGTACTCTATAACTAATTAAGATGTTAAAATGTCAATCTAACAAAAATAACTCTAGCTATGAGTAAGTTTAGTTACCTGCTTACGGTGGAGGGGGATAAGGTGCGGGCTCAGTTCCAGCGGGTTAACCACCATTGCCTCGGGCTGGCATTGCGGATAACGTTTCTGGCTTCATGAACCCGCAAATTAACTGACAGAAGGGTTTTATGAATTGCAATTTTCATCCAATCATATTCCTTTTTTTCTTACATGTAGGCTCAACCAAGATGGAATTAATTGAAATAACCAATAATCATAATTCATATGCACATATAATTTAACTTTTATTTAAAAATAATAATAAATTGATGCAACAATCATTTAGGGTAGTTTTGGATTAAAAAAAGGTGTCATGTTCTAATTGGATATGGGTTGGGGGCTAGAGTAGTTACCTCCAGGCCCCACCGATATGATTTTACAACTCTTGTAATCTATTTTTGCTACCAAAAATTAAGCTGATGCTCACCATAGAATGAAATAAGCATATTAAATTTTCATATCAGGAATTTCACCACCATCTCATCTTCTTTTATAAACTAATTACATAGCACATTCAGAGCATAACTCATCTGCACAATCATATATATCATTTGTCCAAACACAATCACACATTAAGTTCCAAAAAGACGTTAGCATGCAAGTGCTAAATGATTAATACGTCTGAACAATGAAGTTTGAAAGTCTAAAACAAATTTATGGGACAAAATCAGATAAATAAAAAACAAAAACTAACTAGTAGCATGCTTTACAGTCTAATCAGATGTATCTACATCATTATTAAGTATACTTTGTATTTAAAGGATGTAAGTTGAAGTGTTTGGTGGGTCAAAATTAAGACGTGGATATTTTGATAAATAACCACTTCCCATAATTTGGGTAAATGTACAAGTTTTACACCACGGAGAAGATAATACATAGTATGGTCTAAGCATAAGCAGTCATACCAACAGTAGAACTAGAACGGTTGGTTTTGTGAGCAGGTTGAGTTGTAGCCATGGTAAAGTACACGTAGTAATAAACATTCAGAATCATGGTTGCAACAACAAACACCGCACCTGCAACAAAAACACCTTTCCTTAATGTGTCACATGAAAAGCTTTCGGTCATACTCTTGTACTTTGTGTGGTAAGCATTCTTCTTTGCCCCAGCTACCAGACAAGCTTCAGCAACCAAAAAACTCAACCTGCATGATGTAGAATGTATCATAAAAGGATTTTGGTTGATGGTGAATAGGAATGATGAACCTGTAGTGCATTGTTGACACATACCTAATAAATTGCTTTGATAAGAAAATAGATGATTGATGTAGTAGTATAGTTTCAGCAATCATCTTTAACAGGTTAATTGTTTATAAAGATTGACAAAATTTTGTGTAGGTCAAAACCAACCCGACTTAATACACTATTGGGTTTGCCCATTTTTCCATATGAATCCAAAACAGTTTAGAAGTTCAACTGTACATTTCTATTGCAATGAAAGGCCAAGGATAATTGGTTACAGAATTCAATTAAACGTATCGCACGCAGATTGTAGATGGTTCCTATTCCACTCATTTTTTACTAATTTTCTAGTACTTGCCATTTTGTGGGTTTCATCTTCGGTTTATCCTATATCAAAATGAATACAGCCTTAATTACTTATTAACTGGAAGGATATGTGTGAATGTAAAAGCAAGAGTTTATAAGTCAATGCTCCCTGAATACAGATAAGGATATACAAGAGAAACAGTTTTATGATCCTATGAACTTAAAGTTCAATTCTATTTGAAACAGTTTCTAGAAAAAAATTTCGCAAAAAAGAATCTGTCATTCATTTCAAACTTATAGAAACCAGTACCAGAGAATAATAGTGCTAAAGAGGTAACGTACTCCCAAAAGAAAAACAGACTTACAAAGTAAAGAGTTTAATTGTTTAACATCTAAAGTCAAAGATATCATGAACATTGTATTGGTTCAGTTCATAGGATTTGTGTATAATGCTGACTATAAAATAAATATAAAAAGGTTCCACAAATACAGTTTATTCATACCATGATGATGTAAAATAGATGATGGTCCAAGCTCGATTTCCACCAGGTGCTAAAGGCCTTCCAAAACACATGCATTTGGTCACACCCATGAGCAATGATTGACCCGAGAGTAGAAACAAAAAGGCCCCAACACCATATCCGGTTGCAACATCTGAATCATATACACAGTATGTAGAATTGGTCCTGTCATCTGTATGAATGGTTCCCTGTCATCCAAAAGAATAACTAGATGAAACTAAAACACAAGGTGGAGCTTAGGTTGGTACTATAGGAAACATTTCCATATGTAATCAAACACCAAACCAACAATGATATTAATTGAATCCAGTAATGCAAGTTTATCAAGAATTCAAGAATGTTTATTCGCAAATTGAATCTGGCATTAGTTTTGTGGATATCTTCAATAAGTTATCCATGCGCCCCATTACATAGCACGCTATTCAAACATTTACATTTGGATTTTAATTCAATTCAGCTAGGTTTCCACAAGTTGAATGCCCCACGAATACTGCCGAAAGAATTCAGTGTTTTTTTTAATTGATGAATCATGATTCACCTCTATAATATAAAATAATCTGAACTAACAACTACTACAGTCCCTACCTCACTAACAGGCATCATGTTTATAACACACACAAGCATAGGAATTCAGGTAGAATGAAAAGACCCTAAGTTTTTACAGTAGAGACTAGAGGGACATGAAACTGGAGTGCTACAAAAGAAATGATGTACAAACAAACATCCCATGAACAATTTTGATTAAACCAAGTTAAAGAAAAGTGCATTATTTTGATTAAATCTAGTGAGGGAAACTCATATTCCATTTCAGTTTACATAGTTATTACAAGTAAGAGATAAGATTACAATAGATCTCCTGATTAAGTATTTTCAATTCCTTTGGTTAGCAAAAAGCAACACAAGCATTTTCAGAAAGTACAGAGCTCTAGCCAAAATGACAAGTCCAAATTCACTCTTATGAGACTCGAAATCGTGTAAGAGTTTGCATGTGAAAAACCTAGATCTTAAGAACAGAGAGAGTGAATAAGAGTTGGATTAATGTGAGAGAAATACAGTGCTGCGACGGCGTTCGGCAGCAATGGAGAAACCAAAAGCAACTAAGCATAAGATGATGACAAGTAGATGAACTAGTGATGACCCTTTTCCTTCGCCCATCTCTCTCTCTTCTTCTTCTTCTGGTTGCTGTTGGAGAAGTGACAAAAGTTATGCTTCTGCTGCTTTGCACGGAGTAACAACGGAAAAAGAGCGGTCACTATGACTCCTTTTATTCCTTTCCAATAACAAAGATTAATTAATATTATAAAGTTCCATGTGTTCTTACTTTATAGCGTTAGATTGTCCTTGTATGATTAATTATATTATTTTTGGTCATGTAATTTTTTTTTATAAAGTTATATCTAGTGACTAGGAGTATTAGAGATGACAAAGTGAAAAACCACATCATTTAAAGAGCGTCAAATGATGTTTCATGTATAATAAGACCTTAGACGATCTTGCAAGCTCAAAGTGTATATTTAGTTTTCTTAAATGGTTAACAAAAGAAGGTTTATGTTACCGCGCAGTGTCCGAGTATGGTTCGGAATGTTCGTTATGTTTTAGTCAAGCAAAAACCATCGATCATTTACTTCTTAAATGCACATTTACAACCTAAGTATGGTCTCATATCTTGGATTGGTGCCAACCTACGTATAATGTTAAAAAACAATATACTTGGCAAAAAAATAATGTTTATCGTAAAGATGTAAATTACCCAACTTTACTTTTGCGTCAAAAATGAAGCTTACACTAGCCTAAATTAAAACTCTTTTCATTGAAAACAAACTTTCATTTTTCACGAGAGTTATTACCAAATTAAGGAAATATGTATAATATTTTTTTAAACCTAAAATCCACCTAATCATTTGTAATTGCCATGTCATATGCTTTAAATAAATAAATAATTGAAAAACTTTGATACGTCATCACTAATCTGCATGTAATTTAAAATTTTCATAAGATTGAAACAAACTTAAAATTTGACTGGTTTTTGAAGCAAGAAAAAAATTAGAGTAACTTATTTGGAATACTGATAAAATTTTATTACTATTCTATGACTTTTTGTTAAAAAAACTCTTTGCTGTTATACGGAATAAAAAACAAAACCGGCGAGTAAGGAGGTAGCGGTTCCGGTTTTAACGCAATCAATCCCAATTAAGTATTGCTTTTGCCGTTCAAGAAAAAAAGCATTGCTTTTACCGGTCAGAAAGTGCGACCATCTTAGCTGTAAAGCCTCACCTAAAGATCCCCTGTTTTGACTAACAAACACACGCCTACCTCCATTGTATCAATCTCATTTCTTTTTCTCATGCCATTTTGAATTTTAACTACAACCTGAAACCAACTTTATAGTTTTTTCTGCTTTGTAATTTTTATTTTCTTGCCTGTAGAGTCTTATATACTAAAACTAGTGAATTAGAATGGTTTCGCATCGTTTACTATTAAAGGTTAAATTCACTCATCTTAAACATTTTCAATAGATACTATGAACATTCCACGCCTATCTTCTCTTAAAAGTTTAGCACTAAGTCTGCTAGTCTACTAATTTAATAACAAACACAACAACGGTTAGTCTCATTTTTTTTACTACATCATCTATAGCACACTTAATGGATTTCCACTTTATAATATTAGAAATCACAATTATAATACTAGAAAATCACAAAGATAACTACTTCTAAGACATGCTACACCTTTATGGTCATTTCAGAAATTAATTACGCTTATGCTCATGATTTCTTAGATATCTTTGTTTTAACTGTTTATTATGTTTAAGACTGTAACAATCCTCACATGCCAATACCCTTATAACAGTAAGTTGCACGTCATAACTAGCATAATAATATGATACATATAAACATCTTTAGGCAAGGAGACGCAAGATGAAGAATTGTATATTAATATATTATACATATGCCAAATTGCTGAAGATAGCGGACTTCTGCCCTTTGGAAGCGTATAAAAGGTAACGTATGTAAAATAAATATCATATAGGTACGTGTTGATGATGTTGATGCAAACCAGAAATATATTACAAAATGATATTATATAATATTCACAACCTTAAGACGCTACAAAAAACCAACTCGATAAGCGACCTTAAATTTTATACACATTTTTCTCATCCATAAAGTCGCAATCCTCTGCTGCTTACAACCAAAAACTTGAAAAAAGGAATATTCTTTTTAAGCTGTGGAGATTACCCTCTTGATCTCTTATACTTACAAATCATGAACTAAAGGGTAACACCTTAAATCTAAACCAAGAACTCGACAATAGACAAACTCTCCCACATTATTTTCGTCATGAACTCTCTAATTACTTACTTACAAATACAGATGACGACGATTTAAAGACGCTTGTATTTACACACTAAAAGTCACCCACTTGATGCTTGCTGGGTGTATCTCTCAATCTCTTCAAAATTCCTCCTTAGGAGACTAAAATTAAATAGGCTGTTGGAATAACTGATTGCTGATTTAACCTCCTGCTGACTTTCTACAACGGTTGTTTTATTATGTACTTGATGATGATGATGATGAAAGTGAAAGTATAGGGTTTGATTCAGGCCAGGGTAGGGATGCTGCAATTGCGACGATTGTCCCTATCAAGGCAATCAAACCCCTCGATCCTCACCGCTGGTTTGTTACCAAAATTGGGAAGAAGGCATCCCCCTTTCCTTGCAGATGAAGATGGGGACGAAGACGCCGGATTGGGGATCATAGATCTCGGTGAGACAGGGGAGATCTTGTCGTCCCCGAAACGAGCGTCTTGTGTTAGTGGGTTAGAAACTCTACTCGGCGGTGACCCACTGAAAAAAGGGGGCGACGAGGCTACCTGTGTACATGATTGGTCTGATGCACCATAACCACCACTCTGTCAATCAACAAACATACAAAAATCCTTTAGATATCGCACAGATAGTTGAAAATTCCTTTAGGATAACATCCATACAAACATCAATCAAGTGTCTGTCTACCTTTGCAAAGATGATGTCCAGAAGCTCAGGCCCGGCTTTTGACTCGTAACCTTCAGATTGATGACTGTAAAAGAGAGAAAGCTCGACGTAAGTTACAGATCCAAGATCTACTGAAATTAAAGCGAAATTAGTAGCAAAACTTACCACATCTGCCATCTGAGAGGCCTAACAGGCTCGTTGATGGTGGTGCTGAACAGGCTGAGGCGCCTAGGTTTGGGACACACCATAGGCACACCGTTATCGAAGGATACAGAAACTGAAACAGAGCTCCTCATCTCGTCACGGGATGAAGCAAAGGTGTTCTTCTGATGGATTCCGCAGTGGTTCATATTCCCTTTCTTCTGTCTGTTTGGACGGAGTTTATGAGATGAGAATCAAATCATATATACACAAATTCAGACACACAAACCCTAGATCTGAAGAGATATATGTTGACAAGTTTTATATTTAAGCAGATCTGAAATCGAGAACATGAGTTGGTCAAAAAAAATTGAGTGAGTGGTCTGAAAGTAAAACTAAACGGCAGGATAAGAATTACTAAAATATGAATATTTCGGTTTGGAATATATTCAAAGAAAAAGGGAAAAAAAATATGCAGATCTGTCGTGAAAATCGATGAATTTGATCAATCACGGACACATAAAAACAAAAACATAAGAGATTATTACAGATCTGTAACAAAAATTATGAGCAAAAATTATGTTGATGGAATTGAAAGAAGGTTGAGTAAATACGTCACCTGATGGAGCCGGAGTGTTGCAGATTAATATATACGAAGGAAGGAGGAGGGAGACGATCGAGCACACAGAAGACGAAGAAGAAAAGGAAGGAGGAGGAGATGGGGGTGTGATATATAGATGAGGTGAACAATTAATTAATTAATTAATTTAAAAAAGAAAGAAAAAAAGAATAGGGGAAGGTGTGTGTGTGTGAGAGAGAGAGAGAGATGGTGGGAGACAAGAAGTGTGAGGCCTGCAAAAGAAAGCATTTAAGAAATGGGGATCACGTTGGCGGTGCCTGTGGCCAGCAATCTCATCGGTATTCTCACCCGCTCTCTATAAATATCGAATAATATTTATTTATTTATTATATTTGAAAAAATTATGATTTGAAATAACATAATTACTTGTAAGATCTTGATTGTGATGAAGTTATACCATGATTCACTTTGTATGCTACAATCAAGATGTTAACTATCCAAACGGAAAATACAGGAGAATTTTATAAAGCTTTTATACATTTTTACCTTTTTAGGTGTGCGCATAAGTTAGCCCAGTTAGATTTCTACAAATCATCGAAACCGATAAACGATTATTGGTTTTTGGAAATCCACCACCAAAATTTTCAAGTGACAATCGCTTCGTTTATATCGGTTAATAACACACGTAATTCACACTAATTATGCTCCACTCACACCTGAAAGAAAGCTAGCTCGCCTCTCAAACTAGATCTAGTTCTGGAGAATGATTAATCTAAGGTTGTCCAAATAGCTCGAAGCTCGAAACTCGCTTGAAAAAAACTCGAAAATATGCTCGTTTGATATTGGCTCGGTTGTAAATGAGTCAATCGGCTTGATTCGGTTTGTAAACTAACAGAGCACGAGCAAAGGTGCACAAGCTCGTCGCTCGCCCGATTTCGCTCGAATTATTCTTATTTAAAATTTTATATTTTATATATATAATATTTGTTAATTTATTTATTTATGATTTTGACTCAAGGTTAAATTGCCGCTTAATCATTTACCCTAGAGTTACTTAAAAACCCATAAGCTTTACCCTATAATCCTTTATCACAAGCCACTACATTGCGACCAAGCTGCTCTTATCATTTTTGTCATCTACAAGTCGCTTGGCTTAAGGTTTGTTTTTTTTTTTTTTTTTTTTTTTTTTTTTTTTTTTTTTTTTTTTTTTCTTTTTTTTCAAAATATTTTTTTTTTACGTTTAAACTAAATGTTCAATAACAACTAAAAATGTTTTGTCAAGTTACATCAAAATAGAAGGTAAACGGGCAACAAGTTGCGCCGCCACCCCTTTCTGAATAGCAAATCCTAACCTTCCAAAATGTTTTGTAGTTTTGTACTTTGTTAAATTTAAGTTGAAACTCTTGAATGGACGATAATTTGTAGTTTTGTACTTTGTGATCTAAAACTAAACCAAACTGAGTAGAATCAAGTGTTTGGTTATAAACCAAACGGAGTTCGAGCATGAACTTTTAACTCAAGTATGTCTTTTCAAACTGAACCGAGCCGCTCGTTTTGTAAACGAACCGATTTCAAGCAGATCTGCATTCGATTCAATTTGTAAAAACCCGTGGATTGATCGGTTCGTTTTGTAAACACCCGTATATTGTCACCACCTTCTTTGTTCGAACACACATGAAGAACACAAAGAACACCAGGTGAAACACAACCTAACATGATGAAACACAACCGCAAAGGCTGAAAACACAACCTTCAATATAGTTCGCATTTTAGGATCATTTCTAGATAACATATATCGAAACTGATAAACGATTTATGAGTTATTTTTGTTTTTAATTTCATTGTTTTTCAGTTATTTGTGGTTCGATTTAGTTGGTTATCGTTCGTCCATTTCGATTTATGCACACCCGTACTTTATTTTTGATTGAGACGTGGTGGTTTGAATACACTGTTAGTCGTGTAGCTTGACTTAAATAACCCTTTTAGCCCCTTCATTTTATTCTTTAGCATATAAATTAAAGTCCAACCTACTCCCCACTTGAATTTTCTTTTTAACTTTTTATCAGAAGACCAAAATACATTGGACCCATTTAAAATCTTTAGGACCCACTGAGAGATTTAATATATTAATACCATAGGTAGAATATATCAAGTATAACATACAAATCTTTATATAAACTAAAAAAATTAATATAGTAGAAAAGAAAAGAAATAAAAATAGTAAAAATAAAAGAAATAATAGGAAAACAAGTATAAAAAACTCCCTCTACCTTATCTATTTCATTGAGTTTGTCACTGTCAGACAAACAACAGTAGTTAGCATCACCCACCATCATAACTGCTTCAGTACACTCTCAAGATCCATTTTTTTCATGTGTAATCTACTTTTCTCGTTCTCCTCCTCCTACTTTTTATCAAAGGTGTTCATCTATTTGGTGGAGGGGTGAAAAATGAACGAGGGATTCCATTTTTTTTGTTCAAACCTTGTTTTGGTTAGTAGATTTGGGTTTGGGATTTGTAGTTTTGGTGGTTTGTTTAAGAAGGGTTAGTCACCGTACAACGAGGACGTCGACAAGGTTCAAATGGTATATGTCGTAGAAATAATTAGGTTTCATGCAAAATTGGACTTATGGCGAAGAAAAATAAGATTTTTTTTTCTTTTTTGCTGTTGCAAGTGCTTGAGGTGTTTACTAGGTGTTGCTAGAGGTGTTATTATGACTAGGTAACACAAATAGTTTAAAGTATTTTGGTCTCTAAATGAAGAAACTAACATAATGTATAAATATTGTTAACATGATAGAGTTTACCTAATACAAATATGAAACTATTGGCCTAAAAATTAAAATAGAACCATTGGACTAAAAGAGTTATTTGGGACTAAAAATTGTATTTAACTTAATCTAAAAAAGTTTAAAATATTTATAATAGTTTCTATTGAATTCAAAAGAAATTATAAAAGTTATCCCACCACAACCACGTCTTCTTGTTCGTGTGATGTGCTATATCATACATAACATGAAAGAAAAAAGAATTTTATTAAAATGATAAGTAAGAGCGGATTGGGATAAGTAAAATTAGAGTAGGAGCGTGTTTGACCCTATATCATACATAACATCTTCAATTATAGTTTTGTTTAACCTAACAAGTTTGCATAGATGCCATATAGATTATACTGTCATTTGTTACTAGAAACATTTTAAATTTATCTTATAAAGTTTAGATTTCTTTTATATTTTCCAGGTGGGTTTTTTTAACAATTTAATATATATTAAAAATCAAGCTGACTTGTGAGAGACTTGCATAATAGCAACAGTGTAAGTTTTGAAGCTTGTTGTACTGCTCCTTCCACTCATCACCTTTGTGACATCCGTCACTTTAAGGTCCGTCAATTGACGTGTCTGTCCGTCATCCCTTCTATATTTGGTCATTCCTCATCATTATTTGACTCATTATGTGGATATCATGTGTGCAATATTATCGTTGTGTGTGCATTCGTTAAAAACTGTGTGTGAACCTTAAAAAGACCTATAAAACTTTCATTTTTGAAAACGTTAAATATATCATTTTATAAATATAATAAATGTTTTAATATAACCATTTCTTCAGTCATAATAACATTAAATGAACTTTTACAATTAATATAAAACACCTAACGAAGTCGTTTTTCAACCGAACAAAATTTGGGAAAACTCGGGGGTTAAGTGCAGGGACTAAACTTGTAATTTTGGAAACTTGAGCTGGGTATAAATACCCCATTTCCAGCCCTAAACCCCCATTTCTATCCTCTTCTTCATCTTCATCTCTTTCACACACAAAAACACCATTTTAGCACCAAATCCGACCCGAGAGGTCTCGTTTTCTTCGTCTTGACACCGTCTACAGCCTACACTACCCCTCTCTAGCAGGTAGTTGTCTTTGGTTGTCCATTTCTTAGCCTTTTCACGGCTGTCCAAACTAGGGTTTCGGGTGTTCGGGTTCAACCCGAACACACAAGGTCGTATGGGTGCGTGTGAGGTCTCTTTGCTTGTGTTTTATGCTTGGGTATGTTTGTTGAGTGTTTCTGGAGGTCCTTGTGGTGTAAAACCCGTGTTTAGAGCGGCTCGGGGGCTGCTCCTCCCGACCACAGTCGCGGTTCTGCAGATTGGGCGACTGGGTCATCCATGCGATTGAGTCATGCGTGCGAATGAGTGTATGCGAATGAGTCATGCGACTGAGTGTTTGTGTGCGATTGAGTCAGGTGACCGACTGAAGGTGTGCGAATGAGTGTGATTCGCACGACTGGGGTCCAATCGCACGAATGAAGGTTCAGTCGTACGAAAGTAGCTAATTCGCACGATTGAAGGTTGATTCGTGCGCATGGAAGTTGAGTCGTGCGATTGGGTGTTGTGTGGTACGACTGAAGGCCAATCATACGAATGAAGGCTCAATCGTACGAATGAAGCTGATTCGCACGATTGGGGGTTGATTCGCACGAATGGATGTTGAGTCGTGCGTCTGGCCTTGTATGCGACTGAAATTGTTGCGTTTGACCCCTTGTGCGTGGCGTGAGTATGTCGTGTGGTGTCGAGGTAACACTAACACAATTATGCCATTGTTTGGCCACAAAGATTAATGTCAACGTGAGAAAGGGCGCAGAAACTATTTTGAGCAAATTTAACTAACGCTTTACGAACGACTAAATTGACTTATAACTATTGACACTTATTCAATATTCTTTCGATTAACAACGACACTTTTACTTAAATAACATCATTAGTGGCAACAATGACTGGTACTTGGATCTACATAAGATCTAGTACGTGTGTCAGTCTGTGTGTGTTGTACGCGACCCATCCGATACGACCCGAACCGACCCATCATTATTACGCGCTTATACATATATCATATCATTAATGCTATACAATAACTGTCAATAGGTGTTTGACTGTTTATTTGCATTCAACATTTGGGATTACATCGCTCATACATACTTACCACCTAACAAGTGAGTTTCGTGGCCCCTTTTTACGCTTATACAATATTTCAATCATTTACAAATTGGGGGAAAAGTATGCTTACACAATTTTTATGCTGTACAACTTACATACATTTTACATACAAGGAATCAACGTGATACTGTGTTGCAAGTACTATTTGATACATGCTTGGGTCTGCTGTGTGGTTCTATCTTTGCAACTATTTAATTCCAGTGTGGGAACCGACGGTTAGGTATTGGTAGTACTACTGGGTTGACACCCCCACCCTCGTTCGATGGTATACTAGTTGGTACCATCAGTGGCCAGGAACGGGCCCTTGGGTGAATATATGCCGACAATTTCTTTGTGTACGTCGCTAGGTTTGGTTGCAAAGCTCATGTCATGTGATATTTACTTGTGTAATAACTGTATTCACGGTATTCCGACGCGCTACTTATTGCAGCATCACTTACAATTTTATTACATAAACCTGCGAGCTCACCAACAATTTTGTTGACCGTTTTAAGCATATCTTTTCAGGTGATCATGCAAGTCCAGGAATCTAGGTGTGCTGCCTTAGTGGAGACCCTAGGATGCATTTTTGGGACTTAGCTCATGTTTTGTTAAACAATCTTTTTGAACAATGTTATCGCATGTAAACAATTATCAACTATTGAAACTTGTTCCCGGGTTGTGGGAATTAACATTTATATTTTCATCATATGTGTATATGTGTTATCATTATCATGTTGTTTATGGCTATGTGTTGTGGACATTGACTAAACACGACACAAGTCCCCTTGTTGTCGGGTGTCGTCATGACACGCATGTCATCATTTATATATATTGCTCTCTATCGCTTACCATGTGTTATGACGATCCCGGTCTCGTTACATCCCCGTGTTTCCGCTTTTAGCGGGGGTGTGACAGATTGGTATCAGAGCCATTGGTTATAGAGAATTAGGCAATACGCTTGACCTAGACTATAACCTAGGAACCTTCATGTAGATTTGCATGCTAGGACTCTGTATGCATATTATATCTCGTGTATGTGTTCCTCGCTGCTTGATTTGCTCATCTATTTGTTATGTGATCTTTCTACCCTATGAGAGAGCCCTTGTGCTCACTCTTTTATGGGGATGCTTCTATTAGATCTTCCGTTCCCTCTGCGCGCCGAATTAGTTTATCAGATCCGGGTATTAAACCCGAAGAGATCATCACAGATCATGTTATTGCGCTTGACCTTGGACATTGATATTAACCCTGAGGAGGTATATGTCTGAAACCTCGAAAGATGAGGAAATAGACAACCTCCGCTAGACTAAACGTGATTGTATACATGGACTTACAACTGTTGTGATGTGTGATGACAATAAGCATGATATTGACATGAAATACATGGACTTGATGGATATGATGTAAAGGAAAGTCGGATGTCATGTAACCGGATCAGGCATCATTCTCGGTACATCGTGGGTGTGGTGGGAACGCTGCGGGGAACCCTATATATAAACACCACCGGTATACCGAGAATATGCTTGAAATGGGCTGCATGGTGGTCTGGCTGACCGGAACATGAACAATGGAATTTGTTAAGTGGAAAACATTTGTATCTTATGGTGACTAAAGCTGATATGTTACCTCTTTTATGATTAGAACATGCCGCCTCGAAGAGTCACCCGTAGCAGTAGTGGCGGGAGTGAAGCCCCAAGGGGCAGAGGCCGAGGCAGAGGCAGAGCACCAAGAACAAACGATGCTCCTGCTAGCAACAGTCAAGGAACAGGGAATGCCGACATGGCAGCCCTGATCGCTCAACAATTGGCCGCACTGATTCCTACTATCGTGGCCCAAGTGAGCGACGCACTCCAACAACACCACCCTCACGGGGATGGTGGCAACGATGATGGAGCCCAAGGAGGGATTGAAACTGAAACGGGAAACGGGAACCCGACTGGAAACGAGAGCAACCAGGAAACCGGGAATGGTGGTACTGCCGGTATTGAGACTGGTGTGGTTAATGCTCGTCGGGGATGTTCATACAAGGAGTTCGTGGCTTGTAAGCCAAGGGAATTCGACGGGAAAGGTGGGGCGATAGCCCTAACCAGGTGGTTGGAAAAGATGGAGGCAGTGATCGACATCAGTGAGTGCCTCGACAGCCAGAGGATCAAGTATGCTACTTGTTCTCTACAGGGTAAAGCCCTAACCTGGTGGAACACTCAGATTCAAGCTAGAGGGAGAGAGTCCGCGATGCAAATGTCGTGGGACGAGTTCAAAGCCTTGATTACCGAGGAATACTGCCCTCTCAATGAGATGCAGAAGCTGGAGCATGAGTTCTGGAATCATGCTATGGTGGGGGCAGGGCATGCAGCTTATACTGATCGTTTTCATGAGCTGGCAAGGTTGGTTCCGCATCTAGTCACGCCGGAATCAAAGAGGATTGAAAGGTACATTTGGGGACTTGCGCCTCAAATTAGAGCGATGGTTACAGCAGCCGCTCCTCCTACTATTCAGAGCGCAATTCTGAAAGCTGGCGCTTTGACTGATGAGATGGTTAGAACAGGGGTATTGGGCCGAGGGGCCGAGAAGAGGAAAGATGTTGGGGAATCGAGCCGGTCGAGTGCCGGAAGGTTTGAGAAGAGGTCTAAGCCGACCAGGAATTTTGTGGCCGTGTCTCAGGCCAGAAGGGAGTATGTGGGGCCGCACCCCAAATGTGAAAGATGCAATTATCATCATCCCCCAGGGACGCAGTGCCGGGTGTGCGCTAACTGTAAGCGCCCGGGTCATTTGGCCAGAGATTGCAGGACTGCACCAAATCTTGTAGCACCCGTCAACGCGATTAACCCCGCCGGGAATGCAAGGGCTTGCTTTGAATGTGGGAGCCCCGATCACTACAGGAATATGTGCCCCAGGCTGAATCGGGCACCGGGTCAACAGGGAAACAACCAGCAACAGGTGTTGGCTATCGCTGGGAATCAGGGCCCGGCTACTCAAGGGAATGCAGCTCGGGGACGTGCATTTGTCATTGGAGCCAATGATGCTCGTCAGGACCCGAATGTGGTCACGGGTACGCACTTACTCAATCATCACTTCGCATCTATATTATTTGATACTGGAGCAGACAATAGTTTTATTTCTTCCGAGTTTGTGCAATTGCTTGATTTGAGTCCTAGTAGGCTAGAAACTAGCTACTCCGTAGAAATGGCCAATGGTAAGGTTGCTCAGGCCGATGAGATTATTAGGAAGTGTTCGTTGACGTTGGAGGATCATACATTTGACATAGATTTGATACCCTTCGAGTTAGGGAGCTTCGATGTGATTGTGGGTATGGATTGGTTGTCGCAGAATGGAGCAGAGATTGTCTGCCGAGACAAGGTAGTACGTATCCCTATGCCAAACGGGGAAGTACTCAAGGTCCAGGGAGAACGACCGGGTAAGAGCTTAAAGATGATTTCCTGCATGAAAGCACGCCAGAGTCTACGAAAGCAGTGCTACGCTTTTCTGGCTCATGTAGTTGAGAAGAAAGACGAGGAAAGGAAACTGGTGGATATTCCAGTGGTACGGGATTACCCAGAAGTATTTCCAGATGACTTGTCTGGTTTACCTCCTCCACGACAGGTGGAATTCCGTATTGAGTTGGTTCCTGGAGCTACACCGGTAGCGAAAACGCCTTATCGACTAGCGCCATCTGAGATGCAAGAGTTGTCTAGTCAGTTACAGGAACTACTGGAGAAGGGTTTTATTCGACCGAGTCATTCACCGTGGGGAGCACCGGTACTATTTGTCAAGAAGAAGGATGGATCGTTCCGTATGTGCATCGATTACCGTGAACTGAACAAGTTAACGGTAAAGAACCGATATCCTCTCCCCAGGATCGACGATTTATTTGATCAGCTGCAAGGAGCCTCGTATTTTTCAAAGATCGATCTTCGTTCTGGCTATCATCAGCTAAGGGTTTTTGAGGACGACATACCGAAGACTGCGTTCAGAACTCGTTATGGGCACTATGAGTTCTTGGTCATGCCGTTCGGGTTGACCAACGCACCAGCTGTGTTCATGGATCTAATGAATCGGGTGTGCAAACCTTATTTGGATAAGTTTGTGATCGTGTTCATAGACGATATACTTATCTATTCCCGATCAAAAGAGGATCATGTAGAACATCTTCGGGCTATTCTGGAGCTGCTACGCGAAGAGAAACTTTTCGCCAAATTCTCAAAGTGTGAATTTTGGCTGCGAGAAGTGAAGTTTTTGGGTCATGTGGTTAATGAGAACGGGATTCACGTAGATCCCGGCAAAATCGAAGCGGTGAAGAAGTGGGATACGCCCCAGACACCATCAGAGATACGACAATTCTTAGGATTGGCCGGTTATTATCGTCGCTTCATAGCGAATTTCTCAAAGATCGCGCAACCGTTGACCCTGCTTACTCAGAAAGACAAGAAGTTTGACTGGGGATTTGCACAAGAACAAGCGTTCCAAACGTTGAAAGAGAAGTTGTGCAACGCACCGATACTGTCTCTCCCAGACGGAACAGATGGTTTTGTGGTCTACTGCGATGCGTCACATCAAGGATTGGGATGTGTATTGATGCAGAAGGACAAGGTGATTGCCTACGCTTCGCGACAACTTAAAGTGCACGAAAAGAACTACACCACTCATGATCTTGAGTTGGGCGCTGTAGTATTTGCACTCAAAATTTGGAGGCATTACTTGTATGGCACCAAATGCATCATTTTCACCGATCATAAAAGCCTTCAACATATTCTGGATCAGAAGGAACTCAACATGCGCCAACGACGTTGGGTAGAGCTTCTTAGCGACTACGATTGTGAAATCCGGTATCATCCGGGGAAAGCTAACGTGATGGCTGATGCCTTAAGCCGTAAAGAACGTGTGAAACCGCTACGTGCACGAGCGTTGGGATTGACTATTCAAACCAACTTGAAAGCTCAAATTCAGATTGCACAGAGTGAGGCATTGAAAGAAGAGAACCTTGCGGGAGAAGAATTCCGGGGGTTAGACAAACAGATGATACGCAAGGATGACGGTATTCAGTACTTCATGGATCGCATATGGGTACCCAAATGGGGAGGTGTTCGAACCTTAGTCATGGATGAAGCCCACAAGACGCGATATTCTATTCATCCTGGTGCAGACAAGATGTATCATGATCTTAAGGATCTGTACTGGTGGCCAGGCATGAAGAAAGACATTGCCTTATACGTCAGTCGATGTTTGACGTGTTCGAAAGTCAAAGCTGAACATCAAAAGCCATCGGGATTATTACAGCAACCTGAAATTCCCGAGTGGAAATGGGAGAACATAGCTATGGATTTCATTACCAAACTCCCTAGAACAAACAGCGGTCATGATTCGATATGGGTCATTATTGATCGAATGACGAAGTCAGCACATTTCTTGCCTATCCGAGAAGATTACAAGATGGATAAGTTGGCAAGATTATACATCAAAGAGGTCGTGACACGGCACGGGGTGCCGGTGTCAATCATATCCGACCGTGATAGCAGATTCACTTCACGTTTTTGGCAGACACTACAGAAGGCAATGGGTACTCGGTTAGACATGAGTACAGCCTATCACCCTCAAACAGATGGCCAAAGTGAACGCACTATACAGACGCTAGAAGACATGTTGAGAGCGTGTGTAATCGATTTTGGTGGTAGCTGGGATGCTCATCTACCGTTGATTGAGTTCTCCTACAACAACAGCTACCATACAAGCATTGGATGTGCTCCATTTGAAGCGTTGTATGGAAGAAAATGCAGATCTCCCGTTTGTTGGGCCGAAATTGGTGAGAGTCAACTGACAGGCCCAGAGATCATCCAAGAAACAACAGACAAGATTTTCCAAATCAAAGATCGACTTAAAGCCGCGCGAGATCGCCAAAAGAGCTACGCCGACAATCGTCGGAAGCCTCTAGAATTCAATGTTGGGGATCGTGTGTTACTCAAAGTTTCCCCTTGGAAAGGAGTCGTTCGATTCGGAAAGAAAGGGAAGTTAGCCCCAAGATACGTTGGACCATTTGAGATCACTGAAAGGATCGGTCCAGTGGCTTACCGGTTAAGGTTGCCACAAGAGCTTAGCGGTGTGCATGATACTTTTCACGTGTCAAACCTCAAGAAATGTTTGGCCGATGAATCTCTTCACGTGCCAATTGAGGAAATCAAGATTGACGACAAGCTTCATTTTGTTGAAGAACCCATTGAGATCATGGATCGAAAGGTCAAGCAACTGAAGCGCAGTAGAATACCTATTGTTCGCGTAAGGTGGAATTCAAAGCGAGGGCCAGAGTTTACATGGGAACGTGAAGATCAGATGAAACTCAAATATCCACATCTTTTCGAGGATGACACTCTTGGACCTAACTCCAGCTGAATTTCGGGACGAAATTCTCTCAACTGGGGGATACTGTGACATCCGTCACTTTAAGGTCCGTCAATTGACGTGTCTGTCCGTCATCCCTTCTATATTTGGTCATTCCTCATCATTATTTGACTCATTATGTGGATATCATGTGTGCAATATTATCGTTGTGTGCGCATTCGTTAAAAACTGTGTGTGAACCTTAAAAAGACCTATAAAACTTTCATTTTTGAAAACGTTAAATATATCATTTTATAAATATAATAAATGTTTTAATATAACCATTTCTTCAGTCATAATAACATTAAATGAACTTTTACAATTAATATAAAACACCTAACGAAGTCGTTTTTCAACCGAACAAAATTTGGGAAAACTCGGGGGTTAAGTGCAGGGACTAAACTTGTAATTTTGGAAACTTGGGCTGGGTATAAATACCCCATTTCCAGCCCTAAACCCCCATTTCTATCCTCTTCTTCATCTTCATCTCTTTCACACACAAAAACACCATTTTAGCACCAAATCCGACCCGAGAGGTCTCGTTTTCTTCGTCTTGACACCGTCTACAGCCTACACTACCCCTCTCTAGCAGGTAGTTGTCTTTGGTTGTCCATTTCTTAGCCTTTTCACGGCTGTCCAAACTAGAGTTTCGGGTGTTCGGGTTCAACCCGAACACACAAGGTCGTATGGGTGCGTGTGAGGTCTCTTTGCTTGTGTTTTATGCTTGGGTATGTTTGTTGAGTGTTTCTGGAGGTCCTTGTGGTGTAAAACCCGTGTTTAGAGCGGCTCGGGGGCTGCTCATCCCGACCACAGTCGCGGTTCTGCAGATTGGGCGACTGGGTCATCCATGCGATTGAGTCATGCGTGCGAATGAGTGTATGCGAATGAGTCATGCGACTGAGTGTTTGTGTGCGATTGAGTCAGGTGACCGACTGAAGGTGTGCGAATGAGTGTGATTCGCACGACTGGGGTCCAATCGCACGAATGAAGGTTCAGTCGTACGAAAGTAGCTAATTCGCACGATTGAAGGTTGATTCGTGCGCATGGAAGTTGAGTCGTGCGATTGGGTGTTGTGTGGTACGACTGAAGGCCAATCATACGAATGAAGGCTCAATCGTACGAATGAAGCTGATTCGCACGATTGGGGGTTGATTCGCACGAATGGATGTTGAGTCGTGCGTCTGGCCTTGTATGCGACTGAAATTGTTGCGTTTGACCCCTTGTGCGTGGCGTGAGTATGTCGTGTGGTGTCGAGGTAACACTAACACAATTATGCCATTGTTTGGCCACAAAGATTAATGTCAACGTGAGAAAGGGCGCAGAAACTATTTTGAGCAAATTTAACTAACGCTTTACGAACGACTAAATTGACTTATAACTATTGACACTTATTCAATATTCTTTCGATTAACAACGACACTTTTACTTAAATAACATCATTAGTGGCAACAATGACTGGTACTTGGATCTACATAAGATCTAGTACGTGTGTCAGTCTGTGTGTGTTGTACGCGACCCATCCGATACGACCCGAACCGACCCATCATTATTACGCGCTTATACATATATCATATCATTAATGCTATACAATAACTGTCAATAGGTGTTTGACTGTTTATTTGCATTCAACATTTGGGATTACATCGCTCATACATACTTACCACCTAACAAGTGAGTTTCGTGGCCCCTTTTTACGCTTATACAATATTTCAATCATTTACAAATTGGGGGAAAAGTATGCTTACACAATTTTTATGCTGTACAACTTACATACATTTTACATACAAGGAATCAACGTGATACTGTGTTGCAAGTACTATTTGATACATGCTTGGGTCTGCTGTGTGGTTCTATCTTTGCAACTATTTAATTCCAGTGTGGGAACCGACGGTTAGGTATTGGTAGTACTACTGGGTTGACACCCCCACCCTCGTTCGATGGTATACTAGTTGGTACCATCAGTGGCCAGGAACGGGCCCTTGGGTGAATATATGCCGACAATTTCTTTGTGTACGTCGCTAGGTTTGGTTGCAAAGCTCATGTCATGTGATATTTACTTGTGTAATAACTGTATTCACGGTATTCCGACGCGCTACTTATTACAGCATCACTTACAATTTTATTACATAAACCTGCGAGCTCACCAACAATTTTGTTGACCGTTTTAAGCATATCTTTTCAGGTGATCATGCAAGTCCAGGAATCTAGGTGTGCTGCCTTAGTGGAGACCCTAGGATGCATTTTTGGGACTTAGCTCATGTTTTGTTAAACAATCTTTTTGAACAATGTTATCGCATGTAAACAATTATCAACTATTGAAACTTGTTCCCGGGTTGTGGGAATTAACATTTATATTTTCATCATATGTGTATATGTGTTATCATTATCATGTTGTTTATGGCTATGTGTTGTGGACATTGACTAAACACGACACAAGTCCCCTTGTTGTCGGGTGTCGTCATGACACGCATGTCATCATTTATATATATTGCTCTCTATCGCTTACCATGTGTTATGACGATCCCGGTCTCGTTACATCCCCGTGTTTCCGCTTTTAGCGGGGGTGTGACAACCTTACCCATCGCTTATACACACACATCTACACAACCGAGAGAGCAACCCCATTTTTCACTTGAATCGGTCAAAATATGCGGATTTTCTTACTTTTCGTCGATGGCGGTGGCCGCTCCGGCTTCTCGTAGTTAGAGAGAGATTGTGCCTTTGCTGGCGACTAGTAGCATGGAGGGTTGGTCGCCGCCTTTTAAATTCCGACCAGATCAGGTCAATGCATGGTGGTGATGGTCGTAGCCCTCCTGTTTCCGTAGTGGTGCCGACAACAGTAGCCACCAACCTTTCGTTTCTTTTCAAATCTAGGCGAATCAACGGTTGTTGTGGTTCCGATTATCACATCATGCCAGGAATCAAACTTTAGTAAGAGGTATGGACCATCATCATTGTCAACCCTATGATTACATGGTCGGTTTCGCGGCGATTTTAGATCTCGACCTTCGTGGATGTTGCCAGTACCATTAACTTCTCCTTTGGCTGTGGATGTCGCCACATGCCCATTGTGATCGCATGTAATCTCTGATATGTTATCTATGCTTTTACAGTTATGCCAGCGGTGCGTTTTGTAGGTGGCCCTACATGTACACCTTGGCGCTGTTTATGTCGGTTTTTCTTACTAAAATCTTTGTGGGTCAATGATGTTAAACTTAGGTTCGTTTGAAACTGTTCGGGTCGGTGATGTTAAACGTATGTTTATTCAAGGTTGTTTATTGACGTCTATGTCGGTTTTTCTAATTGAAATCTTTGTACGTCTCATTGTAATTTCTTTGGGTCAAGGATGTTAACCTTAGGTTCATTTGAGACAGTTTGAGTTGGTGATATGAGCAGTGGTGTATACGAGATCATTTATTGTTAGGGCGTGTCGCTCATTTATAGTTTTGGTTTTCTTGTTATTGGTGTTGTTGGAGTTATTTTGAAGTTCATAGATCGATGATGGTGCACGCAAAATTATCCGAGATAACTTTGGATCAAACAGTTGTGTGTTGGAATACCGTAGCGAAGCACATGTACGATTATTAGTTAGTAATATAATCCTTTCTTTCAACCTAACTAATAACGCTAACAATTTATCTTTTTAACAAGTAACTTTGTTCAAAAATATTAGTTTGAAATTCACCAATTTTTTATATATAGTAATCGAGAAAATATATTGATTACAATATAAGTGAACTTTTAATATATAATAGTATATTGTGTTAACCGACTTAAATTCACATTTTGATTTTAAAAGGACCACAAGTGAAATAATACTAAAGAATAAGTGGAAGTTGGAAATATCCACTGGTTCCAACGCTAACGATATTTTTGGGAAGCGCTTTTACTAAAGTCACATGCATACTCGCTTGTGGGCAGCTGCCACGTGTGTGATTAACCATTACCCTACGCCAACATCTTTCACAAGGCCGGCTTGATTTTTTCAGACGCTCACTGATTTTAAGACGAACAATTAATTTAATTTTTTCCAAACATATAATTTAGAATATCTTAAACAGTATAAAATAATAAAACAACAAAAAACCATCCATTTAGCAACTTCGTAATGATGGTTAATTAAACTTTGTACAAAACGGGAAAACATCAAACAAAATTAATTTATAAGATCAACACAATAATTAGGCTAGTTATTCAAATGTTATTTCATAAGATCCCAGATGCAAAACTTTGTAGTACTAGACCAACTATTAACTATTGATGATGAACCTTTGTTGGATAGTTATTTCAAAACTACAAAATTCTTTTATTCATTTGAAATTGAAAATAATAAAACACATTACAAGTTACAATTGAAATAAACAAAAGTACCAAACAAAACATCAAGAAGAAGCCAACACAATTCTTGATCTCACTCTAGTAGTCCTCTGTCTCGCATGACACACAATTGAAAGTCAAGAACCAAAAGTTTTAAAGCATTTAATCATATTAAATATGATAAATAAATTGTATTAAACGGCTTTAAAATAAATTTTAACGGTTAAATAAATGGTCCCTAAATGATAAGACCTTCCTTTAAAACAACCGAATCAATGTTGTAATTGTTATAGATCTTCCTACCAAAGTTACCGCAATCGATAGTTTTTTTAAATGTCAGCAACTACCCGCGCCTTGGTAGGAACTAAAGTCGGTAGCCCTCCCCATGGTATTACATTAGTTTTTTTAAATGTCGATAGTTTTTTTAAATGTCGTCCTTACATTATCATTGGTGATTACCTTAACAACAGAAGTATAGTCATCCCAATGGTCTGTGTACACTTTGCTAAGACAAGCGACATACTCATAATCCCATAGCCCTCCCCTTGGCGGATCATGTGGTTTTCGTTGTTTTGAATGGCCTTCTTTTATTCTTTTTTATTTCTCTAGTATTTTTCATATTTTGGTTTTTGTTTTTTTTAAGTTTTAGAAAAAAGTTTAGAGGTAAAAATTTTCATTTTAAGAAACTTAAGTAGGGTTTCTAAGGAATGAAAACGTAAAAAAATTCATACTGCCACCAAGATTCAAATCCAAGTCTCTGCAGTAAAAGAATATGAAACTGTTGGACTAAGACGAAACTTATTATTTTAGTAATGTAATGTATATCAACCGAACTTTGTAAATGTGATATAGTAATGTATTAAAAAAAGACAAATATAAAGTTTTATATAATATATTTTTACTTATTTGTATTTAATATATTTACTTTCTGTTTTTTTTAAACTTCGAATGTAAAGAAAAGCAACTGATTACCCACTAGTGAGGTAGGTTGGGCCATTTGGGTGTTGGGCTGGGATTTTTCAGGTTGCTCTAGCACCGGTGTGGAGATGATAATCAAGTACTTATTAAAGGTTCTTCAATGCGGAATGTTGATATGCTGTTTAATCAAGATTTGGGGCGCCAAACCTGTTGATTTTGAAGACCAAAGCACTTGGAATGGGCTGATATTAAGTATTCCTGCTGGGCTAATGTATTGGAGCACCCTTGATCTTCGGCTCTTAGTACTCGTGGGCTCTTGCTACTTGTGGGCCAATGATTTGGCCTCTCATATATGGAGTTGCTACTTGTGGGCTCTTGCTATTGATCCATATGATGAATTTGGTCTCCCTGATCATAGTCCTAGTTTGGGCCTGATTCTGATTTTAATTAAAGGAATGTTGGGTAGGCTGGCTTGCTGTGGCCTTTATAGATTATTGTTTGAGTTGTTTTCTAATTTAGGCCCATGTATGGATTTCTTAGTTTCTGTTGCCATTGTTTGGGCTTCTTTTTGTACTTGGTATTTACTGCTAGTACTTATAGTTTTTAGTCCTTTGTGGTGGGGTAGTTTGTTCATTGTCTCGGGGTTTGTCCGAGCTTGGACCTAACCCATCTTCTCTTGTATTCTTTTATTTTATTTTATTAATAAAGTTTCCTGGGGTACCGTCCCCTTTACCAAAATAAAAAAAATAATACTATAAAATGATAGAAATTGATAAATTGTTTTCATTTATACATGTATTTTTAAGCTAATAACTTTGACAAGAAAACTTGATTTTAGAATATTTTTTATAATAATTTTAAAATATTGATACAGTGGTGGCATGTTTTGTGCTGTATGGTGTTTCCCCATATGAAAAAAAACATGTGTAGGGAGCGATCTACGGGTTACTCCGTGTGTATTACACACACACAATAACGATTAAGGAAGGTTCATTAATAAACCATAAATAAAATTGTACTAAGAAATTGAACTTAATCATTATTCACTTATTTGGTTTGCTAGTATTATGAAAAAGTGGATTGTTAACTATAGCTCTTCCACTCTCTCCTTCAATGTATTTTTCTCTTTAATCAATAATTTTTTTTTCTTTTTTCCTTCACTTTTTCAAAACTTGGTTTGAACTTTCGTATTTTCATTTCAGTTTATAAAGTCAATATGTTATGCGTTCGTATGTTTTAGTCTGTAAAAAATTGTGAAATCATCCCTTGTTTTCAACACGCTGACATATATGGTTTTTAATTTAGTGATGTAGAATAGAACTATGGTATCCGATTGCAATATGTTTACTTTTAAGCTAATTGGGGACACTTTCATTGAAATTCAAAAATACTCATGGCGGAGGAATAGCAATTTTACGTAAACTTTAAGAATCAATACATAAATTAGTTATATAAATGGTCAAGAAGCAAATAAGGCTTGTAGCAGAAGAACGGTTCCCGGTTGTAAGTGTCGGGGATCAAATTCAATGTAAAAGAGCACGCAGACTGTTCACAAAATATTTGGACAATGGTTTATTTATAAACGGTAAAAAAGGTTAAAAAATCTCAATACAGTTTTGTATAAATTTATATTAATAATATGTAGACCTTTATAAAAACTTATAAAATGAAAATAATGTAAACATATCTATAAAAGGTGTAGAACTTTATTACAAAATTTGTAAACTATTAATTATGTAAATTATTTAATTGAATAATACGAAAATAAAAAACTAACATTTTCATTATGATAAATAACATATTATGAATAATAAATGTTGTATTATGATAAATAACTTCTTTGCTATATAAAATAAATATAAAAAGTGATGGTAATGTTTAAATGTAATAATGTTTGTGAATAATGCACCATTAAAGAGATAATATGGAATGTGACGATTTAAACTCGTGTTTAGCTTCTTTTCATGGGCGATGCTCTAAGTTGAGAAGAAATAATAGCACACAAGGTGCTATCTATTAATCTTTACACCACCAATATCATTATAACTTATTACACAATCACACACTTAACCATACATGTTTGTACTTGTGGAATTTTAAAGTGTAATGCTAATTGGTTTTGGTGGCGATCGCAAAATCAAATTTGAAAAGACAAATAAAGTTTAAATAAAGCCTACCACACGATATCAATCTACACATGCGGTTTTTATTTTCTTATTTAAGGTCAAATTAATTATATCATTTCAAAATTCGTATTACATGCTTTCCCACTTCTATTTGAAAATGACGTATAATTTATAAAACAATAATGATCATACCAAAATAACCTCGGCTTTCAAAATCAATATAAATTTGAAAAATGAAAATATAAATTTAAGAATGACGTGACTACTTCCCATGTGATTTAATTAGGTGTTTGAAATTCAGGTAACGTTCATCAAGTAAAATAATACGATGAATAAAACCTTTCATATACTTTGAGCTATCATTTTCTTGCAATAACACCTCCAACTTTTTAAAATATTTTCATAATGGTTAATCTATTGAATTATTGTATTAAAATTTACTAGATTTGAACCCCGCATGTTGCCGCAGGGTTCTTTTGTAGCATGTTGATTAGTTTCATCGTCAAAGATTATCATCTTCCTCCTCTTTTACCATCAAGGTCTGTGAAGACCTAGCGACCTAAGTGAATAGATTTGAAGATGATGAACATATTCGGAAAATAGAAGAGTGTTGAAAGACGAAGTAGGAGCTTTCTTGCAAACTCTCAAAGATTGATGGTTAATTTTAAAAACTCTAAAAATATATCCTATAGAAACCGACATAAATAGTCAATGGAACAAACAAATCCCTTTGTATATCAATGTATGTTTTAATTTTATTTTGATCTTTCATTTATACTTAGGGTATTATAGTAAAAAAAGTACTTAATCTGAAAGCCTAAAAAGGATTGTGTGTTATACACATGTCAATTTATTGTTTTTAAGAGTGAGCATTTTGGTTATTGTGTTAAATACTTTAACTCATTGTGTCTTATACGTTAATTATGTCAAATATCAGTTCATTGTGATATATATTTTACATCATTTGTTATACGTATTCATCATTATGTTTGTGTTGTTTTTGTCATTATTTTTATAGATTATATAAACTTGTTATTTATCATTGTGTTACAAATAAAAGTTAACAGTGATATATTTTCATCAATATAATTTTCAAAATACATAGTGTTAAAGATAATATAATATGATGTTTTTGTCATTGTTTTTTAATAAATTATGTAAACTTATTACTATTTATTATTGTGTTTTACAAAAAAAATACACAAACATTGTGTTATTCTTATCATTCTTTTTTATACTTTGTTGGTATTATATCAAAGAGTTGTATAAGTGAAATAAAAATAGTGTTACAAATTATATAAATTGTTGTTTTTTAAGTTAATACATAGCATATTTTTATTATTCTACTTGACTACTATATCTGAAATGATTTAAAAATTTAACAATAAAAGTAATGTAAAAGTCACTAATGCAATTAGAACTTAGAAACTCAATAAAAATCCACTATACGTAAAATTAGAAGAAAAAACAAAGAATAAAAAAATTCACCGAGTGCCACCCTTCTCGTATGAACATGCTTGTGGGCAAGGGCGCCATCTCCACCTTAACCCAAGTGTGGCTCAAGTGGGCGGAGTTGGAGGTGATCCTTATATCTCCGTCGAATCATAACTTCATAATAAATATGGTATTTATTTTCTAAGATCATATAAATTAAGTTTTTTTTTTCTTTGAACTCTTAATATTTTTAATGACAACGAAGGTTACATCTACTTGCAATCAAGTGTATGAATTTATAATTTGTATATTCATGACAATATGCTGTGTATAGTTGTGGGTAAAATTTTCTTATGTATCAACATAAAAGTGTGATACATATAATAAAAGTTTCATGTTTAATTAAATGAAAATAGAAAACAAGAATTATATTATATTATAATATATATTAAAAACATGTGTCGGTAGCTACAGTACTGGCATATGATCTGTACACGTGTGAGATTTTTATTGGATCACGTTGTTTCTTTTCTAATTTTTTTTTTGTTAAACTTTTTCTGCAAACAAATAAAAAAAGAGAAGACATCACAGGCCACCGCTACCTCACCGTCATCACCGCGCATCATCACGCTACTATACCACTCTACGAATCACTGATCTAGGTTTAGTGATGCAAGAAATGCTACGCTTATTAGAGGCAGATCTAAGATCCTAGATCAGCGGTGAGGAAAGAAGATGAGCGAAGATGTAAGGTTGCTACTGATTTCATTATGCAAAACACCCTATTAAGAAAGGAATATAACAAACTGGGAGGTTGTCGTACATCTGAATCAGTCGTCGGGTACGACCGTTTTGGAGGGTGAGTGTAGTGAGAAAGAAAAATAATGAGCAGAGGTGGAGGTTATGACAGATCTATCATTAATGTTGAGGAGGAGAGATGATGGAGGATAGGAGGTTATCAGGGATCTAAAAGACTAAAATGATGGTTCAAGGCAGAAGAGGTTGACATGCAGAAATATATAAAGTAATAAGAATTGGTTTAAGGGAACGCATTTGTAGCTTAGTTGAAGAACTAAGGTGGGTTGGGCTTAGATTGGATACAAGTTGGGCTATGTCATGGACTAAAATGTATAGTAAGCAACACTTTTTGGATATCCATAGTAAGCAAATGCATGAATCATCAACCGAACATTCAATAAGCAAATGCAAGGTAAGCAAATTTCATCAACACCTTCTGTTAAAGAAGTAGTTCATTTGGATTTCCATGAATCATCAACCAAACATTCAATAAGCAGATATATATATATATATATATATATATATATATATATATATATATATATATATATATATATATATATCACAACAATTGTTCTTAACAACACTCTGTGTTAAAATAGTAATTCATTTGGATATCCATAGACCATAGTAAGCAAATGCATGAATCATAAGCTATATGAAACACAACTAACATGACAAATTGCACATGATCGTTATGTTACTCCTGTTAAAATGATACTACATGTGTGAATTTATTAGTTTTACATATACGTGTGACCTCCAGAAACACACAACTTTAAATCACCAAATCAAGATCCAAGAGCACCCCAAGTCTAGGCAAGTACCTCTAATTATGTTTTATAATTCTATGTTATGAACTTAAGAATGTTTGTTCATTATGTTTTATGAACATTGGTAGCGGCGGAGCCAGAATTTTCTGGCACGGGGGAGCAAAATTAAAGAGCTAAAATTTAATTTGAAATTTAAACAAAGTGTACCCCTAACTTGTTAAAAAAGCCTGCTTTTACGGTAAAAGTGCCCCAAAATCTAGACAGTGGTGGAACTCGAACAAAAGTAGTAGGGGACGAAAGTCATGAAACCCAAATCAAGGGGCGAACTCTGTATATATAATATTTTCGGACGAAACACATGTGAATTTCCGCATGATGACAAATCTATTTTTTACGTGTAATACATAATTTCAATCATAAGAAGCATATATGACAATTTATAATTAATGTACATTTTAATTAATATATGGTTATTTGTTTAACCCGTATATTACTCGGATATATAATATAATATAGATAATTTGCAACCTCTGAGATTTATGGAAATTTTTTTGTAGTATATGATGGCCTCCACATGTAATATATCAAGATGACTAACTTTCTTTTTGGTAAGTTACAAATAATACCTCGTTTCTTCCCCTAGATATAATTAACAAGCAAAAGTATTAGATTTATATCAGTCTAATTTAATTGAGTTTTACTCGTGGTTTGTTATTTTCCACACTTCAAATTTATCTAAGGTTTTACATTTCAATCTTTTTTGTTAAAATTGATTAGTTCTCAGTCATTTCTTTTACCGTGATAGTAATCTAGTAATTATATAGACTGACCTAAAAAATAGTCGATCATAACACACATACCAAATCCAAAAGGGAAGATTATGAGAAAATTAGTAAATCGTAATATCATATGTTAAATACTAAATGAATTAATCTATTTTTAGCTTGATATTTTAGATTTGCATGTCATTTTGTAGTAATTGTGTTAAGCTTGTATTCCTCTCCTATACATGTCTTGTTATGCACATAAAATAAAACATATATAGTATAAATTATTAAATCACAACCAACTACACATAGTAACAAATACATTAAATTAGTATGTAATAATTAATAAAAACATTTAAACTAACTAATCATTTTAATTTGATATTTAGAATTAAAGTTTGATATCTAGTTAAATAACTTTGAAATTAAAAGAATGATGTTCAAAAGCTGAGTTCCATTATTGTAAAGAAGAATTATATGTTTAAAAAATTGATTTTAATTACAAAAATATATTATATCCAAACCATGCACTCAGATTTGTACACTTAGTTTAATGAGTTCAAACTTGATTACCAATTGAAGAAGTGGTGTTATAGGGACTTAATGTTGTTTTACCGACTAAATGATCCTTAAATGAGAACATTATAATAAGTTAATGATTTCAAAAGGACGTCTCCTCTAGTTGTTTTAGTTAAAGAAAATATTTTATTGTACATGTCTCCCACCCTGAATACAAGTAACATGAAAGAATAGTTATTACCGACAATTTGAATCATAGTATTTGCTTTTCTCCCCCCTGTAAATTAGTTACTGTCAAGTAAAATTCTTAATGAGTATCATAGTTTGTAAGCATCATGACAGTATTGTAACGCTACTCAAGTATAACACGACCCACGTGCTTGAGTGTTCGGGCAACGTCCGCTTATATTTGAAGCACAAAAGAGAACTCTTACCTTGTCATGAGGTGAGATGTTTAGCGACGATCAAGCTCTAGTGTATCGTAATTTATATTAGTGGAAAACATAAAAAGAGAAAGAGGTGCTAGTAAAAATTGTATTGTTCTTTGTACATGATCAGTACTTAAACGGGTAGCGAGACTATGTATATTAAAGATTAAATCATTAATAAAAGAGTAAGCTTGTTTTGCGATATATTTACTTGTCCTGTATGTCTATTATTAATCGACATATTCGTGAGGGAGGATGTTATTGTTCTTTTAGATATTCGGATGTATATATATATCGTCATGATGATCAAGTGTTAATACCTTAAGTTGAGTTAAAAATATATTTCACCAGACCCCAATAAATAGAGCATTTTCTCCTATTTAAATTCTCGAGTTGATCCGCGTCTTTCCAACAAAAGAAACAGCACATTCGGCCATTATCCCACGGCGGAGGAGGAGCTGCAGAATATAATAAAACATCCATCATCATCATCGTCCTCTCCTTCATGGCGGCATGCATGATCAAAACACATTACATTCATCTACCATTGCATCACCACCATCATCGTCATCCTTGCCACGCATTCTCACAGGAGACCAGCCAGTAAGAAAACACCATATACACACATACATACTGCATACATAATATATATATATATAGAGAGAGAGAGAGACTGACAGACAGACAAATTAGAGAGAGAAAGATGCAATATATATATATATATGTAACAAATTAATTAAGTCTCTCCTACTATACCACTGGTTCTGTATCTATTTTCTGCTAAATGTCATCCTTAATTCCTTATGAGACCACCATTTTCACTCATATCGTCATCATCATCATCTTCGTTTCATCGCTTCAACCTTTTCACTTCTTTTGTCTCCTTCAGACGGGTTCATGCGAAAGCCACCATCGACGACTGTCGCCATCCAAAGATTGTGGTCATCATGGGCGCAACAGGAGCTGGAAAATCTCGTCTCTCCATCGACCTGGCAACTCGATTCTTCAAAAACTCAGAAATCATCAACTCGGATAAAATGCAGGTGTACCGTGGGCTCGATATCACCACCAACAAGATCACCACGCAAGAACAGCAAGGCGTTCCTCACCACCTCCTCGGACTATTCGACCCGACTCAATCGGTCGTCACCCCACACCACTTTCGAAAACTCGCATCCAAAACAATCTCCGATATCATATCCCGACGGGGGTTGCCTCTTGTCGTCGGAGGTTCGAACTCCTTCGTCTACTCGTTGCTTACAAAACGGTTCAACCCGCAATCGGATGTATTCAACGGACCCGACCCCGAGCCGATCAGCTCAGAGCTCCGATATAAATGCTGCTTCATTTGGGTGGACGTTTGCTTCCAAGTGTTGAACCAGTATCTGTCCAAACGTGTGGACGAGATGCTGGAGTCGGGTATGGTGGAAGAGCTGTGGGAGTTTTTCGGGTCGGGTCAGCACTTGAGGGTGAAGCGGAGAGGGTTGGGTCAGGCGATCGGAGTTCCGGAGTTGGAAGGGTACTTGAGCACCGCCGGCGATGGAGAAGATTCCTTGGAGACGTACGATAAAGCAGTGAGGAAGATGAAAGAGAACACGTGTCAGCTGGCGATGAGACAGGTGGGTAAGATCCAACGGTTGAAGGAGGGTGGATGGGATTTAAGGAGAGTGGATGCAACAGAGGCGTTCAGAACGATGATGGATTGCGGTGGAGAAAGGGTGCCGGAAATATGGGACAACCAAGTAGTCGAAAAAACCGTAAAGATCCTCAACCAGTTTTTGGATGACTAGCTTTTCTTTTTCAGTTTCTTTCTTTCTTTCTTTTTTTTTTATAAATATTTTTGTGTATCATATTTTTATTGTAAAAGTATTGTGTTTTTTTTTTATTTTTTTTGTTTCTATAAATAGAGGGTTGGATAGGTTAAGCCTTGGTCCATGGGCGACCAGTTTTGACTCCTGCAATTTCATATCCTACAAACTTTTATTTTTGTCCGGATTTATTTCTTGGTTTTTCAAAGGATCAAACCAGACTAGACCTATTGGACTATTTGTAATAAAAATCTTAGGGTGCGAATAAAATTAGCATGATATTGTATGATCTGTACCTATGATGTATATATTAGAAAATGTTTCCTAGCTTAATTAAATGTAAGCTCGCGATAGACTAATATCAGTGGACTATGAACATAAGTTTTACTATACTCTTATGAAAGATAATATGGTTAACGCTTTGTATTCTAGGTTGTATTAAAATATCGAGATTTAGTTTATCAGCAATATTTCAACTAAATTTACCCTGTTGATCAATATCAAGAACTCTTGATAACATCGGTTTGATCCTTAAGGAATTATATACAACTAAATTTGTTTATCTTTTTGTGTAATTAACTAGTCGATTCATGCATTTTTATCATTTAAACTCATCTTAAATATATATTTGTATATACACACACAAATTAAAATTACAATATACATCAAATTTATCCATAAATATATTATAACCCGTATATCTTTTCTTATCAAGAGCTTATGTCCTATATCCATACTCCATAGACCTTTAAAAGGTTTATAAATATTTGGTTTAGTCTAAGAGGTTGATTTGATCCGTACAAGCATTAAGGCAAACTTGAAAGCAAACAAGTACAATAATAATATTATATACATAAGCATAAATATAAAAAAAATACATGACACAGACATACGACGTATTGTTAAATGAGTCGCGGGTAGTCATTCTGTTCCGCGTGCGGGTTGCATGACCTTTGCGCATGATCCTATACAAAACATTCTATTCTTATTTTAATTGCATGCTTTTTATATTTTATTCTTTTTAATTTTATCACTCTCTTGGGATTCTTTGTTCCACCAATTTTTTTTATATTTCACTACATGCATCCTAAAACAATTTGGTTTAGTTTTGATATATTTTAGAACAGTTAATTGTTTTTTCATCTTCGTGGTTTCATAAAAAATACAATCAAAATTTAAAAGTTTAAAATTTATCAACTACATCCAAATGTTTAACTAAGATTGTCATTTCATCCATTTAATTACATCTAATAACATCGTTAACTTTCCTACAAAATAGAGATATATTAGTCAAAACAAATACAAAATAAAAAAAACAACCCTACGTAAGGTGTTTTATACGTTCAGTCTATTTTAGTAGTCACTATTGCGATTTGAATCCACTTGTTACATAGAACAAGAATAACCACCTAAAAGACTCATTTTTAACTTTATAAAGCATACAACATGATAGAATATAAATAAAAAAGTCACACGGCACACACTTTCTGAATTATAGCCATAAAACACAAACTATTATAAAACAATAACAATATGACACTAATGGTACTTGAATAATAATTGTAAAAACCAACCATCGTAACCATAATTAACCTTTAAATCAAAGAATAAAACCTAATACGTGAGGTCAGTTCTTTATTTTGTAATTGTTTTGAGTAAAATACCTCTAATATAGGAAAATTAACGGAAAAAGTTAATGGTGTTAGTGGGGTGCAGTCAAATATATTTTAATGACACTTTTAATGAAACTTTTGGATGCGAATGATAAAATTTAAACTTTTGAATTCAAAGCACAATATTTATGAAACAATAAAGATGAAAAATACATTTTACTCTTTTCAGAAAGTCTGTTTATAAATCTATTATTAATCATTTGTTTGATAGTCGTGTATATATTAATTGTATATATAACACGTTTACTACGTTTCTAAACCACCATAACCAAAAATAATTACTTAACTTGTCTAGAAATTATTAAATGTTAATTTGGCTGGGAAAGTTCCATGATTAAAAAGGGTTTTGTAAATGTCTGTTCTTCTAAATTTTAAAAATAAATAGTAACATTTCAATTTTTACAATTCAAGTTATTTTATAGTAATGACACTTGCAATTTTTGTTTTATAATTATGAGTAAAAATACCAAGCTTAAAACTGAAATAAATATATCAAATTCGATCCGTAAGTAATATAACATCTTTTGTTGGGCTTGGATCTGCTGAGTATTGAGATACTAAACAGACACGTACTAAAGGACTAGTCGGCCTGCAAGTGACTTGTACTAAAGAGATACCTAATTCAGCCCACTAGTTTCCCTACACTACATCTATGACGTATCACATATGTGCTTGTGTTATGTTAAGAAATTTATTATCTTATATTAAACACTCATGTTACCCTCAGAATTTTAGTTCATAGGCTAAACTACTTACGTAACTATACTATATTAAAAAACAATTCCTCAAGAAAAACCGTACATGGTGTTATTAAACGATAGAGGCACAAACGCTCTAAAGATAGAGAGCACTCCTCTTAAAATTAACAAGTACACATCAATTGTTGTATTTTACTTGTACATAGACAACTATTCTTGAACCCCTAAAGCTAATAGAAATAATATTATACATTTTTGTAGGATGCACTAGTAGAGAAATTGCTATCGGTAACAATATAAAGTTTACACTAATTTAACAGTCAAAATTTAGAATATCACACAATCTTCATATCATTCATTAGTGACTAGACCTCGAAATATTGACGTGAAGTAAAGCAAACATGTTACTATGGATTATGTTAATGTATTCTTTACTGAAGTGAAAACTTTATAGAGAAGAGGTATATTAAACATACAAAAATTCAATATATTCTAATTACCAACTTTTATGGGCTTTAGAGTTTGTACATTATGCATTAATGAGTTGTACATGCTATTGGTTTCTTTCTTCTTCTTTTTAATAATTTATGTGTGTGGTTCAACGTTGTTACGCCTATTTTTTTCCCCGTTTAATAGCCCCGTCGCGATGTGCGGATGGTCCTAAATCGACATAGTTATTGTTTATAATGTTTTACATATCACATGTGTGGTTTAAACATTTTTACGTATACTTTCCGTTTGGTTTTATTTTTTGCGTTCTTATTTCTTTTATAATACGATCTTTTCCGGTGTTGGTGATCACTGACAGTGGTTTGAAATTGGTGCTTGGCATGGTATTACGCCCCCGCCTCAACGAGGGGGCTTAATACTAGTTTGATTAAATTATAAACAGGTCGGGATGTCTCCAACAATGATACAATGAGTTCATATGGGCAGATAAGAACGGTCAGAAAATATATAAAAAACCAATAGCAAAACAAAAAAACAACCCTTTACAGACAAAATGTAAAAAAAAAATCATACTATTTGCTTCGACATACCAACCACCATGTCTAGTTGCACATACGCGCCATCATCTACATTCAACCAAAATTCGACATCACAACCACCACCTATGGTCGTTAGTGTCAAGGGCTTGGTCTTTTATATACCTTAACCGATAAAAGATAAGTATAGAATCAACATTTTATACAAGGAACCTATGGTCGTTAGTGTCAAGGGCTTGACGAGTCGAACCAAACGGTCAAACTCCTACTTAATTGCACGGGGAAAGCTTGACAGTGATTGACTCACCACGAAACGCAGTAAGTAAAACTAGTTAAAGAGTAATAGTCTACGAAATTGAAAAATAGCAATGGTAATTACTTTGTTCCTTAGAATCAATCAAACTATGGTGCACCGACTTAACTAAATAACTTATGAGTTTGCATAATGGTGACACAAAAAGTCGTAATGCAAGAATATGTTATCGACAAGGAGAACGTCACCTTTAAGGTTGGAATCAAAGATATTATGATTAACTTTTTAGACTGAGTGTAGTGATTGATATTAATTTTTTAGTTAAAGTGACACCTAGATGTCATGTCAGCATAATTAATTTCACTAAACTCTCTTTTAAATCAAGTGTAATGGTTTAACCTAATTGCAATGATTACTCAATTACTTTTTTATTTTAGTATTCAATAAACATAATCATTTTAATTAAATAAAATCACACAATAAAATAGTATAACATTTTAATAAAATAAAAGTTATTAGAATACATAAATAAAAGACAATGTTTGAAATAAGAAAAAAATATACTTGAAATAAAAATAAGATACTAGAACATTTTAATTAAACGTCTTTCCTTTAAATCGCCGTCTACGCGATTCCAGTCGTGACGTTTGAACGTGCTCAACTAAAAGTTTTACCCCCACTTGAACACCCTCAATAATTACCGATTTATCCACCTCCCAAGCATCTAAATCGTTGGGTAGTTGATTTATATTCTAGAAAAAATAAAAAAATTATAGAGTGAATTATAAAGAGGATAATTAAAATTATTAAAATATAAAATACTTATGTATATAGAAATTTGTGATTACCTCGTGCCCGTTACCGCAATAACGTAAATAAAAATGGCGCCTGCTTTTAACAAGTATGTAGTGGGGCTTGGAGCCCCCTAACCCAGCCACATCATCATTTTTAAAGCCTCACGGAAACCACTACGAAAAGTCTTAGAATAATTTACGGAGATAAAGGAAGACTTACCAAACATAGGTTTGATTTTAAGGCATGTGAAATTGCATCCAATTACTACATACAACTATTAGTTAATATTTGAAGTCAACGTCAACGAATAGCTTGACTTTCACAACTATACATTGATTGTTTTAAATAAAAGCATAAAAATTCAGATAATAGAATATAATAAAGAAAATTTTTATTCACATTAGTGGAAGAGTCAAATGAAGTTCCTTTTCAACTGAAATCATGAGAATTGAATGTATAATATCAGAGAAAATGAAAGACGCGTTTACATTAAAACAAATGCGCGCATACTCATCATAATGGAGTTGTCAAACAAAACAATGCATATCATGAATATATATAGTTCTTAATTACTACAAAACTTTTGATTTCAAAAAACCAATACTGGCACACCCTCCACCAGATGTCATGAAGACTTTTCGTCGTACAAGATACTATTTTCTTTAATTTTACCATAAAGAAATTATACCCAAGGCAATAAAAAATGGAGAGGTATTGTGTTCGAGTCTCGCTCGGAGCAAAAGATTTTTCGGTTGTGCCAGAGGTTTTCGCAGTTGTGAGTTTTCTTTCGTGGGGGTTGAGGTGCAGTCCTGACTATAAAACGAATATGTAAGCTCGATTAAAATAATAATTATCTTTTAAAACATGGTCGTACATTTGTCATTAAAATTAGATGGATAACTATGTAACAAAGAAAAATGTAACCTTAAAGAAAATAAAGCAAATCCGTTGTTACAAACGGGGTAAAAGTTTCCAACTTTCGACTCTTTTTATTTGATTCTTAAATTGGGCTTTGAAAACAAAAGCAAGAGAAAAAGAGAAAGAGTATGTGAGCCGCCATGTAGTCAACCTTCAAATCGTAGTTTTGAAAGTTCAAAGGACATTACAATAGTATTCTTTTCTATTTAAGACGGTGTTTGTCACGTATATTTTAATCTTTTAAAATGTGTTTTATGTCGAGTTTTGAGGTAAATTAACTGATTTTAAATTTTTCATCATATGCTATATGAAGAAAGTATGTGATTATTGTTACAATATGTTTCTATATATAAGTGTAAATCATCACAATATATTATTACAACCAAGTATAATTGAGTAATGAAAAGATAACAAGATATAAAAAATAAATTTATTGATATTTATGATCATTAAAGAAATTACATTCACTCTTCTAATTAGAACATCTTCTCTAGTGCCTTAAGATGGATCAGACTTTGATGACGTAAATGTGATCCTCTACTGTTTTGTTACGATGTTGCACTACACTTCATGTGCTCTTTGTGTCAACGTCATTTGGTTGTCACTCGTCTTGTATTCAAAATTTCACATCTAATGTTTCCAATCCTTCAAGATACATCAGAACCTCCAAAGTATGTCTAACCCTCAAAGTATATCCGATCTTGTTACGCATGTTGATTCTTTATACCTCATCAACTATCTATTTAGAAAAAAAACAATTATGAGTTACTCAATGTATTTTTCAAACATGTCATATACACATAAATCTTAAGATGTATGAACACATATTTGACTGAGGCTATTACAATTTTGACCTTTATATACGTCGTGAGTTTTAAGCACTACACTATGGGAGTTTCAAGGGCGCATCGCCTCTAGCGGGGTCCATGAGGAAGCAGAGTGACAACTTATCATCTATGGTAACATGGTCCAACAACCACATCAGTTGGGTTGTCACTATCACCGACCAGCGGTGACTAACACATCAATGGTAACTTGATCTTCGGAACAACTAAACTATCATCGAAGGTTTTCAAGCTAATATAACTTAATAATTCCTGATAATTATAACCCTCAACTTATGATTAAAACTTTGTGATGGTTCATCAAGTCCAAGTATAAAAGGAAAATCTTCAATCTAATTTGGTACAAAGTTTTCATGCAAAGAATATTTCATAACCGATCTTACTTAATTTTGAATTACCCAGTTAGAGATTTGGAGTACTATAAAATATTGTTTAATATAAAAGTGAAATGTATGTGATTTAAATATACAAAACCTACATAAATACCCCCAAAACGGTTTGAAAGAAACCATTGTAAGAGAAACATGATCATTGATCATTTTAAAGAGAATTTTTCTCAATGAAAATCAAAATGACTATCTAGTACGTTGATTTTACTCAAGTTGTATAAGATGGAAATACATCTCTTTGGGTTGTTTCTTGGTTGTTTCCCTTCTCTAGATATATACACTTGATTGTTTATATGCAAGAAAGTAAGATACAAAGTAATCAGTCTACTTTTTAGTTTCTTTTCTTATTAAGAAAAGAGAAAATTACAAAAATTGTCCCAGTGGTTTGATCATATTGCAAATTTGGTCCCAGATTTTAAAAATTGCAAATTTAGTCCAAACATTTAAAAGTTTGTTGCAAATTTAGTCCCCACCGTTAGTGTCCGTTAGTTTTTAACGATCTAGCGACTAAATATGCAATATGGTCAAACCATATGGACCAATTGCGCAATTTTCACAAATTAAATAAAAACTAAGAAATCATATAAAAATTAAAAATTTAAAAGTTCATATGTCATGTTTAAATCAAAGAATACAAAAAAACGTGAGAAAGTATAAATCCAAAAAACGAAAAATGAAATCAAACCGTTTTTTTTATTTTTTTTAACTTTAATATGATTTTATCAATATTTAATTTGAATTTTATAAATGTTTATTCGATTGTATTTTTAATTTTTATTTGATTTTTATTTAATTTTTTTACTATAATCACATTCTTATTTTTCAATACTTTTCGCTTTCTCTTTTTACATACATATTATTTGTACTTTTATTTAGTTTTGAATTTGATTTGATTTTTTAACCTTTATTTTTTTATTTTTTAAATTATTGAAATTTATTATTGATGTTTAATTGAATTTATTATGTTTGATTTTAGTTTCTTTTAAATTTTATTTGATTTTCAGTTTTGTTTTTAATTTTTTGAGCAAATTGCACAATTAGTCCCTATGGTTTGATCATTTTGCATATTTAGTCTCCAGATCGTTAAAAACAAACGGACACTAACGGTGGGGACTAAATTTGCAACAAACTTCCAAAAGTTTGAACTAAATTTGCAATTTTATAAATCTCCAGATCAAACTTGCAATATGATCAAACCATGGGGCTATTTTTGTAATTTTCTCTTAAAAAATAAAAAGAAAAAAGATATATTAACTATGTTCGCATCAAACACTTTCAACTTTCTAAAAACAATATGCGCCAAGGAGGAACCTATGGGCATTCTTGCATGGCAAAATGATGATAAATTCAAATATATATACCATACAAAAGTAATATATTTTATTCTCCTAATATGACTCTGAATCGACGGACTAAATTGTTAAACTTTAAGGCTTGCGAAATAGTCAACACGATATCTAGTAATTGGACTTCTAAGAACATTTACAGTAGGTTCATTATATTATTATAAGTATATTTTTTATATTATAAAAGATGGTTGTAAAAGATGAGAAGGAGAATGTTAATGTTAATTCGTATATTTGGGATGACACTGTTCACCCATATAATTTTTTTAATATTTTCTGCAAGTAGTTGATAGTGAATGAGAAAGAAAACGTAATGACAAAATATTAAGTAGATATTATTTAATTAAAAAGAAGAAAAAACTAAATGATTGAATTTAACTCTAAATAAGTAAGATGATTTTATGCTCAATGATGTGTATGATGAGTCGAAGCACCATTCTGACCTTCTCATAGGTATGGTATGTGCTTGTGTGACATGTGAGTGAAAGAGAAGGAAGGTGAGGAGAAGAAGGAAGAGTGACCAAGGGTGTGGACCTAGTAGCCACCACAAGTCTCAAGATACTAGACAAATTTCACATTTATTTTTTAAATTATATTATTAAATAGACTTAAGTGCCCTGCTCACACAAAGAGCACTAGTTTCATTAACTACTTTACAGAATTTTTATATGTCAAACATAGTGACAATTTTACCCCACGCCTTGAAAATTCTCATTTGGCTTGTACTTCTACCTATCTAACCCAATTTTTTTAACATAACTAAAACCTTTCACATGTGTATGTATATATATATAAATCCCCACTTGGTTTCCTAACACCCCATCATTCAACCATTACAAACTCTTCAATTCTCTTTTCATATTCCTCTCAATTGGGTTACTTTCTTTTTAATAAACTTTATTGAGTATTACCAAGAATATGACTAATTCTTGCAAAGGCGAAGAGTTTGATCAACTCAAAAGAGGGGCGTGGACACTTGAGGAAGACAACCTTCTTATCCATTATATCAACTGCCATGGTGAAGGCCGTTGGAATCTGTTAGCAAAATCCGCAGGTAGAAACACGATAGCATCATAAACAATGCGATTCATGTTTTATTAATTGATGGTTTTTGACTTCTGGTTATCTTTTGGTTTTTTCAGGACTGAAAAGAACAGGAAAAAGTTGTAGGTTAAGATGGTTGAACTATCTAAGACCGGATACCAAGCGTGGAAATCTCACGCCACAAGAACAGCTCGTGATCCTCGAACTTCATTCCAAGTGGGGTAATAGGTAAGCTAATACATATATTATACATGATTTAATATATAAGGTTTTTTTTCCTGCAAGTGTTCTTTAAATCTTATTTACTTTACGTATATGTCAGGTGGTCCAAAATTGCTCGTCATTTGCCTGGAAGAACAGATAACGAGATCAAGAACTATTGGAGAACAAGGGTACAAAAACAAGCTCGCCACCTTAAGATCGATTCTAGTAGTAAAAGGTTTGTTGAAGCACTGCACCGGTTTTGGATGCCAAGATTACTTGAGAAAGTAGAGCAAGCTTCATCATCATCATCATCATCATCATTATCGAATTCAATCACTTCTACTCCGGTTTTAGAAGCTGATCATAACAAATCAAGCAATCATCTACAAACCGAAAATACCCTATTTACATCATCATCCCCACCACAACCAAGCACCAAAGGATATATCAACTCCAACTCAAGCATTTGTGCATCAGATTATTGTGGGGAGATGTTGCCACAACTACCTGAAATGTCGCAAATGTATGAAGACACTGCATTTTATAACTCGTCACTCCAAAAAATTGATTGTTATAATGTGAATATTAATGAGTTAGACGTGATAGACTTCGGATCCGTTGACATATCAACCTTGAACTTCCAGTTGGCAGATAACGGTGGGATACAAAGCGGTGACATGGCAGCTGACATGTATTGGAACATGGATGGAATATGGTAACAAAGAAAGTATACTATGGCCACAATTGATTTATATTACCAGTAGGAGCTTCCCTGATTAATTCATATCAATTTATCCACATACCAAAAAGCTGCTAATTTATATGTATATGTATATGACCTTTTAATTTAAAGACAGACCAAGTTTATAATCCTACATGTATAGTTACATATGGTGAATTATGTTTATTAATTAATTTGTAGCATAAATTGTATTTGTTACGAGTCTTGGCACGTCTTAATCAAAATTTACAACTAGACCAGACCGGCTAGTTGGATCGACAAACGACCATAGAATTTCTCCAATTGAGTGTGTTTCAACTATCTCGGTATAAATCAGTTGGTTACCGGTCCAAATTGGGTGGTCGGACAGTAATTTAATATTATTTTTTTTACTTTTTCTTTTCTTTAAAGTCATACTAGTTTGCTTACTACTTCAGGCTTCAAATTTTATATATTTAAAACTTTATATTTTACTAACATAACACACTGTAGCATAAAATATATATCTCTTTGTATTTAATTTTAAATTAAATAAATCTTTGTAACATTTTTTTAAATAACTTATGAAATCATTCGATGTTAAAAACCAGTTTAACTAGTGGATTCATAAGACTACTAGGGTGATAATAGCATTACGTTATAAAAACACTAGTCTTTCATTGCTCCCATGTTTATCCAAGTACCATTCTACATGTATATCTTTTGTACGGCATTTCACTTGAAGCTTTTAACGTTGGTTCAATTGTACCTTTTGATTTTTTTAGTGAGAAATATCTTTGCATATCAAATATGCAAATAAGGACTTCCACTTTATGATGTTATTCGCGTATGGATTTGCATCAAACATGTTATTAAATAGATATTGGGTTTTAGATAATCACAATTGTCAATAAACAAGTCAAGCAAGTTTATTAAAATGGCATGACGTGACGACGGCTCTCTCTTTAATGTATTCGTTTCACATGTGAGCTTTGAATAAAAACAAATTAATATCTTTTCCGATATACCATGAGGGAAAATAATTTACTTTTCTATTATATCTTTTTAATCATAACATAGTAACATTCAAAATTTTATTTTATCTTCTTTTTTCTTGATTTTGCGTATAGCTATTGCTCAGCTAAGAAAAGATCGAATCAAATCAGTCTTAATTAAAATTATGAGAGATCCGATGAGTTGTTTATTGGAATTTTATGGGTAAAAAGTTCCCTGAAAATGAAAACGACATATAGATGATAATGACCAAATACAAGTGTAAAAGATTTGGCACCAAGATTTAATTGGACAAGTTGTAAAAGGGTTGATAGGTTGTAAACATGTCAGAAGGGATTGTGTTATTATTGTGGCTTGTAATATATAAGGTTAAACATATCATAAATGGGTTGATAAGTCGATTTATGTTTAATTATACAGGTTTAACGTGATACTTTTAATCAAACATATAAGACAACTTGACCCGAACATGACAATTTTATTAAACATGTTACATATGATAACTTAATTAATTACTCTAAATTATTTTTTGTCGTGTTTCTAAGAATCCGTTTGTTGGTTTCATCGTCTCCGACCATGATCGAATTGAGCGAAGGTTTTCTGGGTTAAACCTTGCTCTGATACCATCTAAAATTCGATGGTTTAGAGGGAACTTTGTATGTTTCATATATATTAAAAAAAGAATGATACATCGGAATATATAAAACGAACAGAAGGTGATAAACTTGAAAATAGATATGCATGGCAATACTAAAGAGTAGGAGCTAATTGAGGATGATATTGGTGGAGAATATTTTATTTCCAATAGAGATGTCTACTTTACGATCAACTGATATTCTTGTGCTCGGGTTGGCGGGGAAACATGCCTGTATAGGTCATATAGTAGTGTCCCCTTTTGTTGGGTTTAGGGACAATAATTTCGTTGCGGGTCAAACTGCCTTAAAGATAGAATCATACAAAGTGACTAAACACGAGAAAGTTAGTCTAGATAATCAATATATGTCTATCCCTTTTACTTTTGATGCATTTGGTTTCCTAGCCTCATAGGATGTGAACTTTTTGAATAACATTCAGCGGATCGTGCATAGTAATTTGTAGAGGTGGCAAAATGGGTGGGTTGGATTGGGTTTGTTGTTAGGTTAGGATGGATTTGGGTCAGGATGGGTTTGGGTTAGGATAGGTCATTTAGAAAAAAATGTCAAGATGGGTTTGGGTTAGGATGGGTTCGGGTCAGGATGGGTCATTTTTTAAAAAAAGCCAATACTATTTTACTGATTTTCTACAATCCAACAACACATATAGACAGATGCTTATACGAGCTCAAAAAGATACATATACGACTTCATTTATAAAGGGTGGTACCTTTAATAAAGCGACGATGGTGCGATGCTGAAGCGGAGGCCCGACCGTAGGTGTGGTGGTGGTGAGCGATGAAACTCAATGAAGGTGGAGACTAATTCGGAGCCCGACTATAGGTGCGGTGATGGTGAACGATAAAACTTGACGGAGGTGGGAGGCTGTAGATGTGGTGGACCGGTGGTGGTGCGGTGGACCGGTGGTGGTGCGGTGGACCGGTGGTGGCGCGGTGAACCGGTGGTGGTGGTTTGGTGGTGGTGTGCGATGAAACTCGACGAAGGTGATCAATTTGAGTCAAAGAAACCTTGACTTATTATGACTTGAAACTCTAATTTTAAAAACCCATCTTGACCTATGTTTATTTTTTTTCAAATTTTTTTTAACCCATCTTGACCCCCTTGTGTCTTTTATTCAATCCATTCTAACCCATCTCTATTTTTAAAACACCCATTATGACCCAAAATCACATTCTTGGACTTCTTTTGCAACCTCTAGTAATTTGTCAGTCTTTTAAGTCCCAAAACTTTGTTTTAAGTAGGACCCATTTTGCTATCCAAAAGACGATTGCGACGCAACTTTTTACATATTTATTTGTCATTTTATTGTAATCGTTCGTTTCTTGTTAATAATAAAGTGTGATTCATGTGATGTGAATCGCTACCCTTCTAAAGGATTCGTCCTCTTTGCCATGTTGCAATCTATTCATTGTTACATCATTCTAGAAGCATGAAACGTGAAGGAATCAATCTCTCTATATATACATATGTGCACTAGCAGGTTCTCCACGGAAAGTATAGTAATATACTATTAAGTTATATTGTATACAAATATTATTAAAATGATACGACTCTTTAGTTTGAAGAGGAGTATGTGGGATTCCCTGGGGAGATACACTATTTTTTGTAACGATAACGTTCTAATGAAAGTATCTCCTAATACGCGCTATCATTTTGATGTTACACATAATCCATTTAAACAGATTGATAATACATATTTAATAGAACGTACATCATATTAAAAATAATATAATATTTTTACTTTAATAAAAAGGTAAATGAGATGCCACGTGTCAACACTACATTCAATCTCAATAAATTTTTCTCGCATCTCTCTCCTATTAAATAACTACATTAATTTTTAATAATATTATATATTTATTTTTACATAATAATTAGTTTTTTAATAAATTAAAAAGAGATCTTTTTATTAATGTTAATTCTATAGAAATAAATTTTTATAAAAGGAAATTTTCTAAAAAATAAACTATTTTTACGTAAGAATATTAAAATTAGTTTTTAAAGTAATTTTATTTATGAAAAAATAATTAAAATAGAAAGTTAGAGTAAGAAAATTTTTAAAAATGAAATTTTTTTAAAACGTTATTTTAAAATAAAATATTTACTTTATCTTTGAAAAAAACAAAAAAAAAATTAAAATGTTCATATTATTGTTTTATTACTTATAGTTAATACTCATAAGTACGTAATTTCAATTATATCATGTCTTAACATATCGTTTTATAAATAATAACTTTTATTTTATTTTGTAATACACTAGTTTATTAAAGCTAGTATTTAAATAAAAGGACTCTTTTTTCTAAAAAACCTAATAGAGAATTTCTTTAACCGCTTATAAAGTGGGTCAAACAAACTCTAACTGAATTCATTCCAACGTCGTTGAAACCAGCTTGTCAAACTTTACAATCTTAGCTTTTAATGGTTTAGTTTCTAAGTTTTTAGCTTGTAGATCATAACTTTTGTGTTTTTAACACATTGTGTTTTCTCTTCCTCGTCGTTGTGTTTTTCTTGCTCGACATTGTATTTATTGCTCGTAATTGTTTATCATTGTGTTTTTTTTTTCGCTTCATTGTGTTCTTTTACCTTTTTTAAATTATAATTTTATTTAACTATATTATTACCCTAAAAATAATCAAAGTAAGTTTATATTAAAATCATGATCACGATCGCTAATAAATTTCACTACATGTAAAAGTTGCATCAGTATTACAGCAAATATTTTTCCTACGTATAATTTTGGATGGGTTAGGGCGTTAGGCTAAATAGGTTTAAAACTTGTGATGTTCTATCAATCTATCATATGAAAAGTCTATATTTTAAAAAGGTTCATAAACACTATTTATAAAAAAAAATTAAAATCATATATAAAAAAATAAAAAAGGTTCTAATGATATAAACGTTTTTTAAATTTTTTAAAATAAAATTATATAAAGTAATGCATTTAAAAAAATAAATAAAAAAGTTTATTTTAAATAAGAAAATTCTTTTTAAATAAATAAATAGTCTCTAAAGTTTTAAAATTCCTTATTTGCAATATATGTTGAACTAAATTAGAAAAATATCTAAAATTCCAAATATGAGCTCTAGCTTGAAATTTGAAGCTCATGCTCGAGTTCATTTAAGGTTTACTTTTTGTTATAAATATTCATATGAAATATATAATATATTGTTTTGACATATTTTGTTTTTGTCTATGTTTACAATATTAAACCGAGCCATGTAAACATTCGTCAACACCAACTTAAAACTTTTTTGGATAAACACAAACCAGATTTTTGTACAATTACACATGGTTCTACATTCGTTCGAGTGTCAATGACGACCTTTCTATTGTTTTGTGCATGTATAGAATTCTCGTCATAACAGTTCAAAAATTACACTAGTTATTTTAAAATTTTAAGTAGAGGATAGAACAAATAAAAATAATATGAAAATGTATATATAAAATCACTCTTTGTAGGTATCTTTTTTAAATAATATTATAAATTTCAATATATCATAAACCGGCCAAATCTTGACCATAGCTAACGTCCCTTTCCTCCTTGATATGATCAAATTAATAACGTAATATTAAGCAGCCACACAAAACTATCATGATTTCATTACAAATTCTTATTTTCATAAGCCGACGTTATATTTTCATACATTATGCCGGGGTGATAAAAGTTCGTCTTCTTTACAGATGTTTAAATTCAGATATTTAAAATTTTAAAAATATATACAGAATTTATTTTTTTAGATTATTAAGCAATTAAAAAATTAAAAAACCCATTATATATATATATATATATATATATATATATATATATATATATATATATATATATATATAATATTTATGGTTTTAATTCAAATTTTCTTATATTTAAATAATAGATAGGTATAATTTTGGATAGTTCCTGAAGTATTTGAATTTCCTTAAATATTATCCAAATCCAAATTCGAAATTTAGAGATATGAAATTTCAGATATCTTAATTTTTGAATAATTCGGGTTCAAAATTTTTTTCTTTTCATTCGAATGAATACATTCGGATATTTTTACACACCGCTAATGTCAATACTTAGATTGATGTACTGATGATTAATGATTCATATTTGTAGCCAACTTAAATAACTTAAATAAACTGATCAATCTCTTAGACTATCCCCATCGCGCGCCCTTCTCCGGCCCGTCGCCGACGTGGATCGCGCCCGCCGGTAGGGAGGCGATGGGGAGACCCGCCTGTTGATGGGGTGCCCTTCTCGAAGGGCTAGAGAAAGATGGGGTGGTCAGTGGTGGGCCCCACCACCATAAATAATTAAATTAAAATGTTTTTAATTTAAATATTTTAAAATCTTTTAATTAATATAATAATTTAAATATAAAATTTTAATTAAAATGATTTAATTAAATAAAAAAATAAATTAAATTTTTTTTACATGTCTAGTATTAAAGTAATTAGTTAGAGTTAATTAAATAATAATTTCAAATGAGTTAATAAAATAATAATTTAAGTATAATATTTTTTTATTTTAATTAAATATATTTACAATAATTTAAATATCTTTATTTAAAGTAATTAATAAAGAAAATATGAGGTCAAAAAATAAAGGTGTTTGTGGGAAGGATAGTGTTGAGGGTAAAAAGTGTTTGTGGGAAGAATGGGTGAAAGTGAGTGGAAAGTTGATGTGACATGCTGATTAATACTGTTTGTGGGAAGGATGGACTGTAGCGTTGGGAACAAATCTTATATTTTGATTTATGTTATTTTAATTATTAGACTGAATAGTACCTGTTTTGTAGATTTGGTCTTCAAGTATAAGAAATTACAGAATTGACCCTTGTTGTTTACTCTCTTGTAACATTGTTTTTCAAGTAGATGTAATTTTATTTTCTCCGTTAGTTTTTTTCTTTAAATGACCAATATAACCTTATCAATAAATGCAAAAAAACATCTTAAAAATATATAAAAGTAAAAATCACCCTCCAATCCTTCTTCTTCGTGCCCTTACCCTCATTGTCCACTATCTATGCAACCAACCCCCCTTTCCATGTATCTATGGCGACCTCTCTACCGATGTTGAGGTATTCAACCAACTTACTTGACGTAAGCCTTTGATATGTCGATAAGGGTTCACCAGAGTGATAAGCATAGACACAAATATTGCTATAGTGAAAAGGTATGTGAAATGAACAATTGAAATGCACATACACTTCTTTTAATATCCTAAAAAAATCTCATATTGGATGAAAATAAGAGATATGTTGAGTTTTTAAGAATCATCCAGCCTCGAATACCGCTAAGTATTTTGGCACTAATGTTGAGAATGATACAAGAACTCACAATTGAACATGCTTGGGTGGGGACAAGCCAAGATAAATGTTATTTCGGTAAGTCATACAACCAAAAACAAATATATGAGATCTTTACGGACAAAATGGACAATATGTAAACAAGTCTCAAATTACATAAATAAAAACATTTGAAACGGATAATGAAAACAAAAATAGATCTCACATGTAACAAAAAACATAAAATTTAGGCCAACATATCCAACAAATATGACAACAAGTCTCATATAATTTAAATGAATAAAAACTCATGACTGAAATTATAAACATGAGAAAGGGGAACGCCTTTATGGTGTTTATGTTTATATTTTTGTTTTATAAGTAAAAATATAAAGTTGTTATCTCATATTATATTAACGGTTTCTTTAATTTGTTATTGAATGGTGAAATTGTTTGGTAAACAACAAGGGGCCATACTCTAGTTTTTATAAAGCATTAACCAAACATTTAATATGCGTATACTACAAAAAAAATAAAGGAAATAAAAAGACCATTCATGCAATTAACTCTAAACTATATATGGGTTCACGTCTTGATTTCCTTGGCTTAATCAATTCGGGTTGCTTGACTTCAAAATTCTGGCGAGACAAATGGAACACCAGTCATAACCAAATCATCAACATATATAAAAAAATGTTAAATACATAACTAATTTTATTTAAAATAAATAAATAACTTACCTGCATTCAAATCTTGGGAAGCAAGAACTCCAACGGCTATTTGGGCACTAGCTTTTCATGTTCCGATCGAATCTCCTAAAAGGCAAAAACACCTTTTGACGTACAGCCTAGCTCCCACACCCAAATGCCCTCCTCTTTCAGTTTATTACTTACTATTAACTAATTAAGTCCATACTTCAATTGACCTAGCTACCCTTTTCACTCCACTATAAAGACTTCAATTCCACTCCATTCAACCATCATTTTCATTGCTCAAATCTCCATTTTCATCAAAATGGGTAAAAGAAGATCAGTACTCATGCTCCAAAGAGTCTCAAACCTCATCAAAATCTCCATTTTCATTGCTAGAATGAGGTTGATTCATTTAAAAAGATCAACCAAATTCATCAATTTCAAGCTCTTAAAGCACCACAACAGTTATGGGTTCCTTCAAGAACGTCAGTTCTCTCCTTCAAGCACCCCGCTTATCAGTTTTCGTCGCCGGAAAGCAAACGGAGGAAGCTCGTTTTATTCTATTTGCTTCCTTTCGTGTTTCAATGGGGGGCATCATCATGGGGTGGTGTTGGACGAGAATTACTCAATGCAATCTGCCATTTTTGAAGGGGACAAATGTGGTTTAGATCAGTTATTATATGGTGTAGAAGAAGGCGAAGAAGAAGAAGGTTCAGTAGATGAAAGGGCCGAGAGATTTATTGAATGGTTCTATGAAGAGATGAAAAGGCAAAGGAGGGATTCTTTAGGAGCTTCATCAGCTAATGTGCCTTTCAATAGGATGATCAAATATTGAGAGTTTGGATGTAATGATGTCATTATTATTAATTTTTTTTTTCGTTATACTTCCAAGGTGAATTGTGGAGATTGGGAAAGAATTGAGGGGTTGGTGTTTTTTTTTTTTTTCTTTTTGGCATGTATTGATTGATTGATTCTTTTACATATATATGATCATTAATAAATATTTGTTGGGTTTTAGTTTTTTGGCAACAATATTACTAATTCATGTAATCATGTGTGATTCAAATGCTTTTAATGAAGAAAGTGAAAGATACTAAAAGAAGTTATGATTTAATACCCAAAAAACAGAAACTGTCCACTCTTTTTTAATTTTCAACAAACTAAACCTTACGGTCCAATTTAAGTTGGGTTGATTAGAAAACCGAATTATATATAGTATACAATTCACAACTTCATGTACAAGAAACTTTCTAGCTATTTAGTTTGACCATAAAAGTTTGATTATTTACAAGTAAATCCACCTACCTACTTTAAGCAATATTATTTTAGGTTCTTTTATAATATTTTGATTATTAGTATTATTTAAAATGATTTGAATATCATCATAAATTTAATAATATTGTAACAAAAGATTTCAACATTATAAAAAAGATATTTTAAAATATAATTTATCGTTTTGTATGATTCTAAGTTTTGATGATTCAGTTTTATTCAAAACGGATCATATCCACATCCCTGCGTAATTCTCCATATTCAACTCCATATTCAACGTACTTATCTTAATCAAACAATTAACGAATCGGCGTCACTTTTATTCACGTCACGTTGCCGCCGCAACGCGCGGGTCTTTATAACTAGTTAAAATACAAAACGGAAACGTTTATATGTTTTTGTTATTGTCACTTTATTGCAATTATTTTATCTCAAATATGATTAACCCCCAAGGGTTCTATTTCACAATTATGCTTGTTTATTTACCTTCGTTCAATAAATTTATTAGTTACATTCGTTCATTTTGCATCAACCTATCAACCAAATCAATTTCTAAACACCCATGCATTAGTAATCGACTAATGAACAAACAAGAACATTTTCTCTGTTTATTTTTTTTGCGTCGTTTATGTTTATGTTTAAAAAATTAATATACAAACATAAACGAACAAGTACACTTTTATTTTCTTAAAGAAAGAATACGAACAAGAAAATTTATTTCTTTAGATCTGGTGTTAGTTGTTGTTTCTATTTGTTTAATCTAAACAAACGAACTCTTACAAATATACATGTGCATCTTCGTTTATGGTTTGAGATAATTTAAGCTAGAATTACAAAAAATAATATGTAATGTTTTAATGCATGGATTATATGAATAATCTTTTAATAAGAAATCTAAAATGAGTTGTAAAACTTATAATATTTTTTAAAAAATAATTAATATAAGTTAATTATAAATATTCAAGAGCGAAATAGAAAATCTATGAATTTAAGACAAACGAAATATAAAAATGAAAAGAAAAAGTAGGAAACGAAGAAATAACAAAATGGTGGAAAAAGCAAATGAATTAATTGATATACTCATATACATGCATGTAATCAAATTGCCTCTTTCCTCATAGTCCATGCATTTCTAACATATTGGTAAAAAAAGCAAATGAATTAATATACATGCATGTAATCAAATTGACTCTGTCGTCATAGTCCTTGTATTTTGTGTATTACGTAATCCTTCACCGTCAATTATAAAAAGCGGAAAAATCAGTTTATCAGTGTAAGTTGAAAGCTAAAATATATATATTTGACACTAATATCTTGTTATTCGCTTTAAATAAACTAGAAATGGAGACCCGCGTTGCCGCGGATCTCTTTTGGGTTTGGGTTTTTTTATAAAATTATGATTCCCGCATTTGCTACGCGTAATAAAAACTATGATAAATAACGAAAAAGTAATTGTCTTAGACGAAATCCTTTAAGAAAAACAACAGATAAAAAAACAATTTAATGATTTTTTAGGATTATTAAAAAATTACGTTATATATTTTGTTAGTTGATAATGATAATAAAATCATCCAATGTAAATTTTATATTATCTATTTTCTTTTTTAATAATTAAGTATGATTTGTAGTTATTAATTTTACTAAGTGCATTAATAGAAATATATATTTAATGGATAGAGAGAATTTTTCTTGTGTGAAATTGGAAGTGGAAATGTGGATGCTTTTATTATCATTTTGGGGAGATGAGGTGATTAATATTCTTAAATAAACATTTCTAAAACTTTTGTGCTTAATATGAAAAGCAATAATTCTTCAATGCACACACCGACCAAACATTTTAATAAGTATTATAATATTAGAGTGTTCAATAACCCCTTCATGTTTTGACCCACACGAAAGCGGAACAGTCAACTGATACTTGTACTTGATTGCACCATAACCGACTTGTGGTTTTCCACTAGTTCTTAGCCGACCTAATTTAGCTATACGATAGCCGAGACTTGACAATACCCTACATGGCTATACTCTAGCCGGGTTAAGGTGACATGTCATAACCCTATGACTCTATTGATTTTATTGATCGGCTACCCGAGTTTGGTAGGCTAAGGACTATCCAGGAGGCCCACAAGTTTGTTTTGATTTGACCATTACATGTGTTAGTTTTTTATTCCATTTAAAGTGAGCCAAAAAAAATCGGTTCGGATGGAGAGTAATCGGCCTGGTCGAAAGAAGGGTATTTAACGCTACTCTCTTGTACTGAAAGTGAATAAAGGATGATAAATATCAAATGTTGATTTTTGCTTTATCAAACATTCATTCTTTTTGTTATATTTTTCTGATTCATCATCCAATTAATATCATCATATTTGTTATACTCGTTTTATATTTCCTATAATTTACAACCTGTCTTGATAATATAATTATAAAAATTTACACATGCAAAGATTTTTGAAGAATATATAATATTGCCCAATGAAATAAATAGTTTGTCAATTATGAGCAGCAAGATATAATCTCATTGTATAACATGCAGCATTAATTTTATTTAACTAGAATTAAACATATAGTAAATATATTCTATAACTGCATGTAAATATAGAAAGCTCTGTATAATTCTGTGATCATTAATTACAAGATCCAAACAGCTTTATTTGATGAAAGCTCAAAGACTCAGACGCAAATTTATGTGATCAAAGCTGGGGCTGGGCAAACTGTTCCCATTGCACAACTTATCATCAGCATTGAGCTGAGGTCCAACACTTGACATCCTTACCCCGTCGGTGCACGATAAGGACCCTGCTCGTCCGCCACCGCTCGCCGCCGTGGAAGGGAAGCAGACCCACGGAGGAGAAGCGGTGGCCGTGGGTGGACCAGTAAGTCCATCGGAAACATTGTTAAGTGACGGATCAGCGACATGATGATTTTCAGTCTCAATTACAGCCTCTTTGTGCAGTAGATCATGACGGGGGAAGCTTCTGTTGGATTGCAAGTGTGATCGCTTACGTTCTTTCTTGTGAGCGTTCTGATGGCCGCCCAAAGCTTGTGAATTTTCGAAGTCGCGAGTGCAGTAGTGGCACTCGTACCTGCGGCCTTCGAGAGATGGTCTTTTGGAGGGTGGTTGTACTGCTTGTGCTTCATCTTCATCGTCGGAGACGATGATGATCCCAAATAGCTTCATCCTATTCCTAGCTGCTGGTGACGGAAATTAAAGACTTTAATTGTTTGGTTGATCGATGATATATAGCTAGTGATTATATATATACACGTTCAACCATATTATCATGCATCTCAATCTAAATATGCACCTATATATAGATGATTAGGATTGTTGACAGAGTGTCTGTAAAAACAAAATATTAAATGCTGCATGAAAGAGAGAGAGAGAAGGGGGGAGAGAGAAAGCAAGGTGAAGTATGCAAATATTAAAATAAAAATGTTGCATGTATATTACATTGGTGTGGATATTAGGATATCCTAAAATTATAAATCAATACCTCAAATTTCTATACGAGTCGTATAGACTCATACGCGTCGTATAAGAGGGTCATACACTCCTATACGGGGCGTATAACTCCTATAACAACCCCCAGAATTTTTTCTCGTATTCAGTTCGAAATTTACTATACGTGTCATATAGTCTTATATGTGTCGTATAAGGGGTAATATAGAACTATATATATGGGGCGTATAGCTCTCTGAAAGACCCTCTGAATTTTCCTCGTTTTTAATGTTTTCGACCTTATACACCGCGTATGGTACCATACGAGACGTATAAGATGGTATCGATTTATAATGAAAGTTGTTTGTATATTACGACCCATATTACACTGGTATCCTGTGTCAATTATAATAAATATTGTATGTCATAAAGTTTGGTTGTGTTATGTTGTTGTATCATTAATGTTAATAGAATGTAATCTTAATTTTTATATCTTAAATAAATAAGTGATAAAACCTCTTGCCTTTATAAAAAATAATAAAAGTTAAAATTCAGTTAATGATTCAATTCAACTAAAATAAAATAAAGAACCTAATTGATGCTTTATAAGGAGCAAAGAGATGTATAAAAATAAATTAATCACGAATTACATTTCGTACGTAACTCAATATACAAATTTACAAAATAAAAGATAGCATATGTGTAAAATGTTGTCTCTCTTTATGAGATCGATGGTTAATTTGAGGTCTCCAATAAGCATTGATATAGTATCAATGGTAGATTAGAATATTGTTTAAAATAAAGTAAAGACATAATTTATTTTTAGTTTTAAGAATAACAAAATTTAATTAAACTAATGTATTAAAGCATTAATAGCTCGTTCTCAATATATATGTGAGTGGATGTCATATATTATGGGGATGGTTGTGGGTGATTGTGAGTAAAAAAGATAAAAAATTTATGAGCATTGTAGTGTGTTTCTCCTAATATGAGGAAACATGGTGTAACACCCGTCCACTCGTACCACCAATATTGTCCGATTTGCTTTCGATGAGCTTATGAATTTGTTTTTAGTTGACCGGGTGAAACTTCACAGGGAGGTCACTCATTCCTTGATTGTTGTCACCTGAGCACACTTAACTGTGGAGTTCTCCTCTCATCCACAGTTAAGCGTGCTCAGATGACAACGATCAAGGGATGGGTGACCTCCCTGGAAGTTTTCACCGGGGCATTTAAAAGTGTGAGTTTCTCGTGGGTAAAGCGGATAATATTGGTGGCATGAGTGGTCGGGTGTTACAAAATGGTATCAGAGCCACTTCTGTGTCGTTCGGGATGTGGGACATACCTCACCGAGGATGGTGACTTCTCGGGCTCATCGATGACAATGAATTTAAAGGGGGTGATTGTGAACCCTACATAAATCCTACATTGGTCGTCCACAGGATAGATTGTTGGTTCATAAGTAATGTCTGACCTCTAATATTACCAACGCGTTTTGGACGTATTAACTATGGATGAGATAAGAACTCCATAGTTAACGTGCTCAGGTGGTAGCAATCTAGGGATGGGTAACCTCTCTGGAAAGTTTTCACTCGTGTAACCAAAAACAAATCTGTGAATTACTCATGAGCAAAACGGACAATATTGTGGTATGAGAGGTGGGGTGTTACACATGGTACAACCCCCATATTTTTTTTAATATTACTGAAAGTTGTTGTAAGTTATTGAGAGAGGGAGAAAAAATAGTGATATTTAGTGTAATTATAAATATGAATAATGATTATGAATGCTCTTATATAAAGGTAAATTACAAGTACCGACTTTTAATGTCACATCCCGAGCGATGACGCAATTATCGGGACGGACGAATAATCTGCGGGTGCAAAACCCCTCCTAAAATTCCAATTTTTGATAATACTAAAAACTAACCAATGAAATTTTGTAATTTCTTTTAATTTTGCAATATAAAGACGGTGCGGTGCATCAAGAAAACGGTGCAACCAACAGTGTGCGGGTAAATTCCGATTACGGTTCCAGTTCTTGAAATCAACCAATGGCGACTTACAAGCTTGCTGTGATCTTCACAAACCCCATCAATAACCACGAATTTCTTATAGTTAAGCAAAATCCGCCTCCCAAATACGACGAGCAGGAGTACGACTCCTATGTTGACTCCCACCTCTGGGACTTGCCCTCCGCCAATCTGCCCTCACTCTCACCGGAAGCAGATTCTTCCACTCAATTCGTATTGCAACCCGAAGAATCGTGTACGCATAACCTCAATTTGACTCTATTTGATCTTCATTCTGCTCTTACCCAGGTATCTGTGACTTTATCTTATACGCACAGATCATCATCCTTATCATATTAATCGACTTGGTATCAATATTTAATTGTTCAGGGACATTCCTTAGCTTTTAATAAATACCAAATCTTAAACGACCTGCTTGTGAATTAATAAGTTATGATCTTTAAGATAAACTCATTTTGGAATCTAATTGTTCAATGATAGTCCTTCTGTTGTAACGCTGATGAAACTTCATACTAATTTTAATGTGTTTTTTTGGTTCCCTGAATTCTAGGTTTTGGGACAACTACAAGTGGGATTTAGATCAGTTAGTGATGTAGAGTGGAAGTTTTCCAAGTTTGTGGAGGAACCTAATTTTGGACCAGGATATACTATTGACACTGTGTATGTTACTGCAGACCTTGCTTCTGATGTTGGGGCTTTGAAAGGTTAGCGTATGGTAATCGCTAATTATCAAGTTTTGTATAGTGAATGATGCATGTTATCGGTTGACTTACCAATAAGACAGTACAACAAACTTTTCAGTTCAAGATAAACTAAGTGTTTGGTTTGTACATGTTAACATTTACCTTGACATTGTTAGTTTGTAAATTAGTTATCTGAATACAGTGGATTTCGTGCAGACCATTGTCAGTGGAGTTGCAAGGAAACCTGCTTCAATTTGCTACTTCAAGTAAAACCAGGTGGCGATCGTGTTGGGCCTTTAGTAGTTAATGGCCCACTTAAGGACTCTATGCAATCTGATTCATTGAAATTGCCTCCAACCTTGCGTTGCCAGGTTTGTAGGCATTATATACATGTAAATAGGAACCCTTTTGATGCGCAATTAGGTGCTGATCTGTATGAATATATTGCTAGTTATATTCATTTATATCATATTCATCTTTCATAAGCTTGCAATTCTCTACCCATATTTGACATCATGTCATATCATGTGATTATGGCATACCTGTTTTTCTTTTAGGAGTATCCTCCTGGTGTAAACATCGTACCTATGGGAAGCAGAACAGCAAAACCTTATCGTACAACAAATTTGATTGTATTTGCACCTGGGAATAATTGTGTCAAGTATGAAAGTAGTCATTTTGTTGCTCAGGGAGATGCAATGTTAGTAGACCCAGGATGTCAATCCGAGTTCAATGAAGAGGTATAAGTTTCATGCTTTAGTTTATGATTTAGCTCTTTAAATTCTTGGTTTATTTCTTTGGGAGCCACATAAAATTAATCATTAGTGCCAATTAACATAATTTGAAAAAAGTAATACCAAGTTGGATTCTAGCTTGTACTATTGAGTATTAGGTGTTAACACTTAATATGGAGAAGACCCAGTAGTTCTATTATTTCTTAGAAATCCCCTAATCCGTAGCATTTAATCTAACTTTTAGTTTGAGATGCTTTACCCTATCGTTTTACTTTAATTATCAAAATTTTGTATTGCTAGGAAAAAAAGACAGTGCCAAGTCTTGGTTAGTAAACCAATTAAACATTAAAATTTGACAAATGTGATAACATGATGGCAACTTCACCATAGGGGTTACAATGGTATATATAAACTAACACTACATTTAGTCACTACTTTTGGTCAAAATTTTACAGAGAAACTGCTGAAATCAACATGCAAGGTTTTTAGAACTTTTCTTTTATCTTGAAACATAATCCTTTACTAAAAATCATACGAAGTTTTGAAATAAACTTGATCTTTTGTATGAAAACACAATGTTGATCAGTAGTTTGATTGTGTATAAGTTTTAGGATCTATTTCTCACAAAATACTTTGTTTGCTTTTAAGAAATTATACTACAACTTTTATAATCTACTTAAAACCTTGCTTAAACAAAATAACAAGAACCCAATTATACTATAAGCTAGAAACAGAAACAATTACATATTTAAAGCTAAGACAAATTTGATTTCTATCATTACTGAAGTAAAATATTAAATAATAACATGAATTTATTACCTCAAATCTTATTGTTGCTTATGTTCCTCATTCCTTTGCCCTTTTTTTTGGTTGACAACTAAGGTTCTAATTCATTATAATGTTTTCAACTACGCTTAAATTCTTCAAGTTCTTCATGTCTATTCTGTTAGCAGCGATATTTTTTTTATTTTCATTAGTTTGGTAACTTCTGTGCTATTTGAATGATGAAAACCAGCTTGCCGAAATTGTTGCTGCTTTACCACGGAAATTAATCGTCTTTGTCACCCATCACCATCGTGATCATGTTGATGGTAGGCGATTGCGCGATTTAGCATGACTTAAAGTTACTTTTAACTTAGCACTTTGATCCATGATTTCAATAAAAATCAAGTTATTATGCAGGTCTTTCCACTGTCCAGAAAAGCAATCCCGAAGCTTGTCTTTTGGTCCATGAAAACACCATGGGCCGCATTAAAAAAGGTTAGGACTTTTTGTTAGTAAGAAATCACATCAATGTGACCATTTTAAAGTTTTTTGATTCACAAATGTTTTACTTTATTTCATATATTGTTGATGCGCAGAATATTAATCACAAATAGTACTTAAGCCTGATGTTTTTTTTTTTAAATTTGTATCATGCAGATGATTGGTCTAGTGGTTATACTACTGTTTCTGGAACTGAAGAGATTTGCATCGGTGGGGAGAGATTGAGAATCATTTTTGCTCCAGTAAAGATCACTTTCTTCTTTGTGTTTGATCAAATTTAGTCTTACTATTCTACTTGTATACTTAATTAATTAACATTTTTATGAACTGAAAGTCAAACCTTCGATATGTCACACAAATGTAAATTTGATAATTTAGGGACATACTGATGGACATTTAGCATTGCTTCATGTTAGCACTAATTCCTTGATTGTTGGTGATCATTGTGTAGGGTAAGATGCTGCAACTTGATATCATTTACCAGATTAGTAATGCATTCCAATTTGACCTCCTATTATCATTATATTTATTATTTTCAGACAAGGAAGTGCACTCTTGGATATCAATTCTGGTGGAAATATGAGTGTAAGTGTATAAACTGTTCTTGCAAAAATTATATTTCTGTTTCTAGGAAATTATTTTTTTCATCTATCAGACGTTAAATGCTTGAAATCTTTCACAGGATTACTTCCAGACTACTTACAAGTTTATGGACCTCTCACCTAATGCTTTGATCTCCATGCATGGGAGGATTAATCTGTGGCCAAAACACATGCTCTGTGGATATCTTAAGTATGGCAGATGTATCAATTCTGCATTAATTATTTTTTAGATAAATAGCGTATATGACTAATGGGTATGTGATCATTTTGGTCAAATCAAGTCAGATCTTTTTATAATTATTTATTTATTTCAGGAACCGGAGAAATAGAGAAGATACCATCTTAAAAGCCATAGAAGCAGGTTCTAATACTTTATTTGACATTGTTGCATATACATATGCTGATGTGGACCGCAGTCTTTGGGTTCATGCTGCGTCCAATGTAAGGCTGCATGTTGACCATCTTGACCATCAGAAAAAGTTGCCCCAGGTATACATACATATTAAGATTCAGATTTTTTTGTGGTAATACTGATATGACATAAAAATGTTTGCTAGCCAAGCCAACATGCCCGTTTCGACCCGTACTAAACATTTGCTTGTTTCGGCCTGAACTCATATTGACCTGTTACCTAGCCGCCTTGCCCACCCATGTTTCTACCTCTAATAAATTCATTTGGGATTTGCAGGACTTCTCTTTAGAAAACTTCAACAACAGTTGTTCTCAATTTACCATCCAAGTGGGTAAATTATAGTCCAATAATTTTCATCATAATATTACTTATCTTGTCCTGTGTAGGAATTTTCTATAACCAAGTTTCAGTCAACTTGCTCGGTGCATTTTTTCTCAAAGTGGATTTGGGCATACTTTAAAAGTTACATCAATGTACATTTCCAGACCGCTATGTTTCTTGGTGCTGTAACAGCTTCAGGTGTAGCTATGTTGTATTACATTCAAAAAAATCACAATTCTGAATGAAGTTTATGGCTACTTATTATAAACAATCTTATAATGTAACAGTTTATTGCATCTTTAAATAAACTGATTAGTGTAAATACGCTACTCAAAAGTGTTTCTATGTTATTAAAAGCGTGATAAACAAATAAATTGTTTAAATAAGCAGTACCAAACTTCTAGTAAAATATAATATAAAGTATTACATTGTGAAAAGAAAGTATTACTAACTGTTTTAAAATTTTATTTTACACCATACGGTTTATATATGGTCAAAACATATAAACAACACATCTAACAGTTTAGGGAATATGAAGAAACATATTTCATAGATTACATATAATTCAATCCAGTGATGTAAACAGATAAACAAGGAATTGAAAAGAATCATGAAAAGTAAGATTGTAAACAAGTATAGCTGACTTATATGCTACTTATGATAGGCTTGTTAAAAACTCGAGTAAAGCTAGCTTAAATGAGCATGAGCGCGAACCCATACTAGCTTATTTAATATACGAGCTCGAGAGCTTAAACGAGCTTGTTATTTATATAAAATTTATTGAATCTATTAGATAAATCTTTATATAAGTAATTAGTATTATATAAAATTATAATAAAGATAATTAAGTAATATATGTTAAGGTATAATTATAAATATATCTAAAAATTAATTAAAAAAATACATAAATAAAGTAATTAAATAAAAGACGACCCGAGCTTGGTCCTTGCTCGAGTTTAAAAAATGCTCACGAGCGCAACTCGAGCTTGAGGAATAAAACTTTAAACTAGCTGAGCTCGAGCTCTCTTAAGTCAGAATGAGTTGAGCTCGAGTCTAAACGAGCTCAGTATATACTTGGGCGTTTTTACACCCCTGAGCAAAAGAGATCCCAGTCACAATACAGATACAACAAACAAGAGTTTCAAAAAGAAGGAAAAAATAATGAACCCAATATAAAAAGAAAAATGCATAAATGGTCCCTATGGTTTAACCAGATTGTATGTTTGGTCCCAAACTTTAAAAATTAAATTAGCCAAACTTTTTTGTACGCATCGCCCTTTAGTCCTTGGCATTTAATTTATTTAACTTTTATCCATTTTATAAAGTTTGGACTAACTTTTAAATTTAACTTTAAGGATTAAAAGCACAATGTTCGAATAAAAGTTTGGACTAACTTTGCAATGTTTAAAATTTTGAGGACTAAACTTGCAATGACTAATAAAAGTTTAGACTAACTTTGTAATTTTCAAAGCCTGTGATTAAACATACAATTTAGTCAAACCAAATGGACCATTTATGTAATTTTCTTCTATATAAATATGAGAAACAATTAGGATGGATAATGTGTAGGTTATTAAATGTATGATATGGTTAATACGCCTTCACATATCTTATCGCGGTTATGAGAGGTGTTTGATATATGATCGAAAACATATAAAACACCAAGAGGAAAATATTCGACAGATTACATATGATTTATTCCACTAATGTAAATAAATAAATAAATAAATAAAGGATGCAGTGGAAGAGAATCAAGAAAAGAGATTCCTAGTTAATTAAACAAATCAAAGTCATAATACCATGTACACCAAACGAGGCTTCTAAGGAGAATTAACTTTCCCTTCTGACGCTCAATTATTAACGTATATAAATATATTAAGGTCGCATTGCTAAGTATTTGAGTCTCGCTTGGTTTACATTTACTTATCGCATTGGTTAAATAGGTAATAGGTATTAGAAAGGTTCGATAACTTTATTGGTTATTACATATCAAAAAGTTAAAATATAGTCTAACTAGAGTTTGATAAATATATTTTATATAATATTATCTTTGAATAATTTACTTTTATCCTAAAAGTATGTGACAAGGATATATTATATCATCGGCAACGAACTAGACAGGTTAAAAATGTTAAAAGGAAACATGTGAAATTGGTTACATTGAAGGTGGATTCATTTATAATTTTTTATTATGTTTTCTAAAAGATGTAAGTAATTACTATATTAAGAATGAGTATGAAGATTATTATCAAACTAATAATTCAATTGTTCTAATATATATACATTAAAAGGAAATGGGGACAAGGGTTGTTTAGAACGTGGATTCCACAACAAATGCAAGCACTTTAATCGGCCACTAAGATTCAGCCACCAACACTCCCATCATTTGCACTCCTATTTGCATTGCTTTTAAGTTCATATTTTAACAAACACCTACAATTAGTTTGGTTTTATTCCCAATTCAATCATAACTTATCCCAGTTTCTAATGTTTAAGTTTTCTTTTATTAAAAACACAAATCTGTTTTAGCAACCACTTTTATTAAGTTATATATCAAATTTGATATTATATCTTTTTAATGAAAAAGAGTATATTATCCACGAAATTTACAAATTGTTGTGCAACTGGAATCTTATATTTGGTTACGTGGTTACAACATAATCATCGAGACGTTTGCCAATCAGAAAGACAATGAGTTGCAACGCATAAATCAAAATTAAGGGTGAATAAGTAATATGTACCTTTCTTAATAATTCTACTTTATTACAGTAATTTTAGTTATCTTTTTAATTTAACGATTTCATCTCTAAAATGCTGAAACATTAAAATTAATTAGTGATGCATTAGCACCTCAAAATTTAAAAAAATAAATTAAATTGGCATAAGTTGAGAAAATGGGGGAAACACTGGGCCGATACACTCCAAAAAAGTGAAAATGTATGGAAAATATAGGAAAAAAAAGTTGATGTGATTTTGATGTGTAATTTAGAAAAATTAACGAAAACATGACTACTCTCTCCTCTCTAACACTCTAACGTGTTTGTTACTTTTTTTGTGTGTTGAACAAGACACGTGGATATTATTCAATATTGTGGCACGACTTGCAAAATTCACTAATATTCTATTGTGACTCAATTCTTTTTTTTAATTATGTTACTTCTAACTAATATGAAAGCTTGATTTGAGTAAACAAAATAAATTGACGTGTATAATACTGATTTCATAATATAGATTATTTACATAAATTAATTTGATGAATATAAACGTTTTAATACAGATGCAAAAATATAAATACGAGAGAAAATATTTTGCATACAAATATACAAAAAATCATATATAAAGATTGATGATGCAATTTTGGAGATACCAAAAAGAGGAGTTGATTTAAGCTAGCCCTGGAACATATATTTGGAAATGATTTTAGAATATAACTGGAAAATATACATGATTTTCATTTGAAAGTAAATGGCAAGAATCACTAGTGGAACATAGGTTATGTATTTGGTTTTCAATAAATTATACATAACAAAAATAGATACACAACTAGGATTTTCAATGACCTACCAAAACCATATATATTAAATTGGTGTATATATTCAATGATGGTGTTGTAGTGTTCAAGAGTTCTAGTCTCAAGTAGATAGTGTTCAAAATTTAGAAGTAAAAATAGATGAGTGTGTGTTTGTCATTTTAAAAAAGTTAAACGATTATGTTAACTTTTCCGGTACATATTTTATAAAATTCAAATTTGCGCATTTAAAACAAAAGGTTAATTTAAATTAGTAAATTTAACTCGGTTATATACATTTTCAAAAAGAAACCAAAAGATTAGTAACTTGTGTTAAATGATATTTTAGCCTTTAAAAGAAAGTTGAGTGTATTTAATCAATCTAATTTTTTTTATTTTATCTTTTTAAACTAACTTTTATACAGTTATATTACTTTTAAATCTATATCTTTCATTCACTATAAGACTTAATCTCAATCACACGAACCTTGATACGACTATTCCACAAATTCTTTTAATATGAATCTTAATTAAGTAAAAAAATATCAGCAGTGAGTTATTCTCTTATCATCATGTAAAAAGAAAAAAAAGAATAAAAAAAGAAATGAAATAGCATTGAAGAGGGGAAAACGAGTAGAATGAATGTGGAGACATGAATAGCCCCTCGACTTTATATAAAAAAAGGTCTCATGGGTCCGTCCTTTTTGACAGGTTGCTTTTCGCTCTGCCAATCAAATCATTTCCTCCTCCAATTATATTTCAATTCCACCCAAACACCTGCACATTCAAATCACAACACAACAATGAAGCACCTTCATCAAAACTCACCTCCATTCCAGTTATCAAATCTCTTCTCCCTCATCCTTTTCTTCGGCTTCGGTTTATGCTTCGGCATCATCCTCACTTTCCATCTCAAAAACGTCTCTTTCAACCTCCAATTCACACAACTATCCATCTCCACCGACACCGACACCGACACCGCCGCATTAATAATGCCACCGATGAAGATCGGGCGACTGGAGGACTACATCCATCCGCCGGAGGTGACGCATCATATGACCGACGATGAGTTGATCTGGAGAGCGTCCTTTGTTCCTAAAGTGCCTCACTATCCCTTCAACATAACGCCCAAGGTCGCCTTCATGTTTCTCACCAGAGGACCCGTCTTGCTCTGGCCTCTGTGGGATAAGTTCTTCAAAGGGCATCATGGTCTTTTCACCATTTATGTTCATTCCTCCAACTGGACAGAACCCGAGCACTCCGTTTTTCATGGCCGGAGAATTCCCAGCAAGGTAACAAATTTACCTTTCTACCCCTTGTTTTTGTTGTCGTTTTTATCCTCTGTGAGTGTTGTACCTCATGCAAAACTTTTTTTGTACATTTAAAATACTACTTCTTTTTTTTATTACTAATAAAGTGTCTTTTACGGTTGCAATTTACCTAGTATTTAAGCAAGAATATTAGTCTTTTGACGTGTTGATAAAACTTCACGGTACATGCATTTTACTATTATGTGCAATACATCACGGGATACACACATGTGCCACTCTTATAAATACTACTTATTCCAGTAAATTAAATGGTGTATTTCAAAGTTTTTTTCTATCCGGAGTCATAACTTTTCGCTATTTAAACTTTAAAGTGTCCGTTTTTGGAAGTTTTATCAATTTTTTACTCATACCGCAAAGTACACGTCAACGTGGAGACTTAGGACTAGTGTAACAATCAAGCTATTAATCTGTTGAGAATAACTTCTAGAAAACTTAACTTCACATTTTTCGAAAACTTATACCAAAATTCATTTATCAACAAATTTCTTAACATGTCTAACTTAATCACTGCTTTTAGTTATGAAATAATAAAGTAAGTAAGTTGTCTTTCAAACTATCAGTTAATAAAAGGGAAAGTTAAAAGTTACTTACATTTTTGTTGGAATAATAGACATTTTTAATGTTCTTTTTTTCTTATGAATTACAGAATGTTGAATGGGGAAAAGTCAGCATGGTTGAAGCCGAGCGTCGTCTCCTAGCCAACGCCCTTCTCGACTTTTCCAACCAACGATTCGTTCTCCTCTCAGAGTCTTGCATTCCACTCTTCAATTTCTCGACGATTTACTCTTATTTAATCAACTCTAATCACAATTACATTGAGTCCTATGACTTGGCGGGACCAGTTGGTCGAGGCCGGTACAGCTGGAAAATGCACCCGACTGTAAAAATTAATGACTGGCGAAAAGGGTCACAATGGTTTGAAATGAACCGTGACCTAGCAATAGAGGTGATATCTGATAAGACGTACTTTCCTGTCTTTCAGAACTATTGCAATGGTTCGTGTTATGCAGACGAGCACTACTTGCCCACGTTTGTCACTCTTAAATTCGGGTCGATGAACTCAAACCGGACCTTGACTTTTGTTGATTGGTCGAAAGGTGGACCCCATCCGTCACGGTATATAAGGTACGACGTAACTCGGGATTTTTTGGAGAAGTTGAGGAATGAAAGAAATTGCGAGTACAACGGGAGAAGTAATGAAACATGTCATTTGTTTGCAAGAAAGTTCACACCACATGCTTTGGACAGATTGTTAAGACTTGCACCAAAGATTATGCATTTCAACCCATAGCCCTCTTTCACAATTTTGTATTTATTGATCATTTCTTTTTTCAGATTTAATGGTTAATATTGGCATCGTATATGGAATTTCTTTTTTGTTATATTGCAAGTAAATTTAGTTTTAATAATCCAAACTTTTAACTGTTGGCTAGTATTATATTTAGCTAACAATTTGAACGTTATTAATCTTAATTTTTGATTTTGTTACGAGTAACAATTCCGGTCTAATTTCCCATTAACTACGTTAGTTTTTGATGACGTGACACGTGACATTGCTCGTAACATAGCATGTGACATAGCATATTACATAATCGAAATAAAAAATATAAATATTTCACTCAATTTTTACGTCGTTTTGTATTTAAGCTAATCAATCAGTGGCAAAAACATTACGTTGAATAAATTAAAAAATGATTTTTTTAATAAAAAGAATGAGTAATATTTCTATATTTTTAAAGCCACCAAGTGTTAGGCAATGAGTAAACTAATTTTCTGCATCTGGATGACTGAATCATATAAGTTATTGCGATACCGAGATAAGTGTAGTTTGTAAATGTTAAATATAAAACGTGAAAATATCTTTTTACTAATTACAATAGTAAAATTATACTTAAAAACTTGAGATCATTTGGGCTCCACACCCAGTTGTTTTTATTGTACAAGAAGTCCGGATATGGGATTCGGATAAGCCTTGAGCCCATATCAGAGCATGACCTCGTTGACCGTTCCGAAAAATTGAGATCATTTTAGATTTTTGTTTTATAGCAGTAGCTATAAAGATTATTTTATCTATATATTTTTAACGGTAGTCTTAGATTTTATAGGACATATATAGTCATATAGACCTTAACAAAATATTAATTTTGTAGGATTTGAATGCTAATCTTGATATCATTTAACTATTTAACTATTAGAATGTTCTGGTAGAGATGTTTATCTATATATAATTTTCTTTTTCTATTGGCATGTACCGAAATTATGTTTTTGCTGTTTTATCATTTTGTTATATTTCATTTGCTAGTGGATGCTGATTTGTTTGGTTTGGCTTATAGTGCTTATGAATGTTGTCAACTTTGGATTGTGCTTTATCAGTTGATATAACTTAACTTTTGCAAAGTTAAGAGGTAATCTCATTTCTATTTTTCCTTAGTTTACTTACTAAAATAGATGCAATTTCAATGTTACAATATTATATATATCAACTAAAAGTAGAAAAATCATTTTAAAAGTATTTCTTTGATATATTATTTTATATCAACGGTACTAAAAATAAAATTATTTTGATATATGTTATAATAATAAAACCAACCATTATTGAATCTTAATATATAATAAAATTAAATGTTCGTTTGTATGGTTTTGGTTCGGTTTTTCAGTTTTCAAAGAGCAAATTCAAAACCGAACTGAAAATTTTGTTTATTTAGTAAAGAATCAAACCAAACCATCGGTGTTTGATTGGTTACGTTTGTTTCAGTTTATTTTATCGATTATTTTGGTTACATTTTGATTTTTTTTTCCGGTTTCATGTACACCCCTTATTCCCATGCTTGCCAATTATGCAGCTATTGACGTCTTTAGGCATCCATACCCCTAGCATGATTGTGATGACACTTGCATGACATATGCGGTTTTTTATAATGTCGCAACATCATTGGTGGGTGTTAGTTTCTATGACATGATGGTTACACATGGGAAAACTGACCCTGATTTGTTATCGGCTCCTCTACGTCAATTCAAAGAGAAGCCTTTATATTTTTAAATCAGGGCCACAACAACAAATATGAAACATCAATTAATGTGAACAAAGAGTTTTCGGCACCACAATAATGCTCACCACACCTAGGTCTGCCCACCATGCCTCTATGACATTGAGAATAGCCCCGCTAACACCATCAAAATACATCCGAAAAAACGACGGGAGATAGATGTTGAAAGTAACCATTAACCTCAAAACACTAAATCGAAATATACTCGCAACTAATATTTGATATTTTTAACAATCGAAATAGATCTCCCACTAAAAAAAGAGGCAAAGGAACAACGATTATTGACCACTATTATGTCTTTAAATAACTGTTCTATGTTTAAGCGCAATTTAACTTTTTGTACCAGTTGGTAACGACGTTAAAGTATATATCTTGCCAAGTGATGTCTTTGAATAATCGTTCTATGATTAAAATTTCTAGTTATTGTGTTAATATCGTTTCAAAAGCGTAACAAAAAAATCCGTTGCAATGCTAGGGTTCCAATCCTAGTATTGTTAAATTTCATGTTTTGTTACATGATTTTAGATTCAAATTACGTTATATATTCGCCAATTGTGTCATAAATGTTGTTAGAGTTGTTATTTTCAAAGGAAAGTGATGTTTTGACTATATCGTATGATAACCGGATGAAATTTTGAAGAATAACACACGTACCCTTTGAACCTTTCATTTCATGAGATTTGAACATGTTAGAACATCCATTACAATTTGCTACATTTAGTTTTTCCCCACCTAGATGTTTCCTTAGTTGCCATTTCAAGAATTACTATTTCTTTCAGGTAAGACCACGTATGTGGAATCTACTACCCAAATTGCCTTTCAGTTTAAAACTTTTGTTTATGTATACTTTAGGGCATGCTAGTGACATAATCATATCACATTACATTAATAATATGATGTGAATGTGAAAAGAAAAAAAGAAATGAAAGGAAAGAAACTGAGCATGAAAAGAAAGATTTATAAGTTTCAAAAAGACCTTAGTCTCGGCACAACCACCTTAAAAACCTTTTTAATGTTTGCAAAGATCGTATCTTATTTATTAGAGATGTGATACTAATGCAAGCTCAAGCTTATGTTTGTTACATTTGAGAAAACTGAGCAATCCGTACCCACAAATACACTGACTAAGTGAATTACAATTGCTCGACATTAACACGACCATTATATTTTATTCATGTAAAAAACATCAACCCTAATCCGTATACATTTAAATTCGTGTAACCCAAACATATCCCGTTTAGCTTTACGTGTCAAACGGAATTGTCGCATCGGCGCATAATAATCAAGTAGTAAACATGTTAATTGGGTTGGGGGTTCTAAAAGCATGTCGAACGCATCAAAAGTCAATCTATAACCTAACTTTTGATGTGTCTGGTTCGTATCATTTTTCAGGTCGTGTCCTCCCATCCCTTTGGATGTTCCGTTTCTCATAACTAATAAACAAAATTTTTAATTTAGCATATTATTAATGTATTTATGATTTTTAAAAGTCGCAAGTATTTATGATTTTTTTTAAACAAGCCCTTAGCCCAGATCCAAAGTAGGGCACAGGCCCATTGTCAGAATCTAATCAATAAGTGGCTGATGTGGACCAACTATAAAAGCATAAACAAGAAATGTCAACCACAAACATAACACCCACCGGTACAAAAAACACCTCAATTAAATTTTGAACCAACTCGACATGTTAAAATTTTCGTCAAAAACAAATAATAAACACTCAATTTTATTAAATAAAATTAAAAGCAAAACAAAGCCTACTTTACAACACTCCAAATACATCTATGAGTCAAAAGTTAAAATCCCCAAACGGCCTCCTAACTAACTACTCACTGGCTCGGCAGGTGTCATCGGACACAGAAGGCGAGTCCGAGACCGAGTCTAGCATGTCGTGACTCGGTGACACCTCGACACCCCGTATCTCCTCGATCATTTTCAAAACATATCCCATCGTAGGGCGCTGATCCGGTGCAGCTGCAGTACACGACATGGCAATCTGCAACAACCCTACCATTTCCTCTTCAATATCCTTGTACCTCATTAGCTCCAAATCAAAAACCTCAGCCGTCCATTCTTCCCGCACCACTGACTGCACCCACCTCGGCAAGTCCACCGCCCCGCCGTATCCTGACCCACCATTGTCCACCACTGCCGGGCATTTTCCCGTTAAAAGTTCTAATAGTAAGACCCCGAAGGAGTACACATCAGACTTCTGTGTGGTTTTACGGGCATCAATTGTTAGCAGCTCGGGTGCATGGTAGCCGTTGGATTTTGGGGCAATGTTCGGGGGTGCAAAGGCTGAAAGGCCGAAGTCGGAAACACAGGCGTTGCCGGTTCTGTCAAGGAGGATGTTTGTGGACTTGATGTTGCCATGGGTGAGTTTAGGAGACCTGCTAAAGTGGTGGATAAAGACTAGTCCTCTGGCTGCACCTGCTGCAACCTTAAGCCTTGTGGTCCAGTCCAAAGGTGTTCTGCCTGGTCCTCTGTTTCCTGTTCCACGACACAAACAAAAAACCCATCAGGCATTCTGGTTACGGTGTCGTTTTCACAACAATGCACATCCTTCAATGTTCAATCAATGCATCCAGTACAACTCACTCAGGAATTATTACACTAGTAAGGATCATACCCAATATTTATGTAGTACAATTATTGTAAAATCATCAAGAATGCTATACAATGTTTACAATCAAGATAGAAGCTACCACTTTTAACAAAAATTGATGAATGAAAATTTGGGAAACGCAGGAATACAAAAAGTGAGTGGATTGAAGAGCATAAAGAGAAAAGAAGCAAACAGAAAAAAGAGAAAAGCAAGGGTAGGAATTGAAAAAGACAAGAAGATGATGGGGGCAAAGCATGTAAGAAAGAGAAAAATTCAACAGATTTTGCAGTTTCCCATATCAAAACAACGGTGGGACAGTCAACTTTCATTATAATTTGACCATGTTGTTATTGGAATTTTGGCCACAGCACCTTCGAGTAACGATTTACCATAAACAGTCCCCGATGTCTACATATTTGGCATGAAAGTCCTCAAATATTTATCAATTTGTTATTGTTGAATCATTATTTTTATTTAGATCTTTAAAATACAATGAATAAGAAAAAAGCAATCATATAGTATTTAGAGGGCAATATATTAATAGCACTTGCATTGAAGTTAATGACTTTCTAAATTGACTTTGAACTTTGGTAAAGTAAAAAATGTCTTGATATGTTATTTAGGATCCTACAAAATTTAATTACCTAGAGGAAGTATGAAGGAATAAAGAAAGTAATATTAGGATTCGTTTAAGCTAAAAATGGATAGACAGGAAAAAAGTTTAAGGACGAGGGAATTGTATATATCAAGGATGTTTGAGATGATTGGGTACCCTAAATTATGCCTTCCCTTTCATTTTCTTTTAAGATTAAAATAAATTAATTTGTTTAATTTAAAAAATGTGAAGTGAGAACGTTAACATAATAATAGTTATCACATTTTTACGATGTTTTAGCATTCTGTCTTTTCAATATAAATGTATAAAAACCGAATTATAAGGGTCATTTTATATAAAAATAAAACCTTATCTTTAGAATTCTAATAGTAGTATCGCTATTTATTTTTAATAGTTCATACCCATTAATTGTTAAATTCCTATCAAAACATCAACAAAATAGTGAGTTTCATGAAATTATATCCTGAATAATTATGTGTGAACAACTGAACATGGTATTAACGGTAAGAATGACATACCGTGAAGAAGCCAGAACAAGTTGCCGTTAGACATGTATTCATAGACCAGCAGTTTCTCATCCCTTGCAAAATAATAAGCCTTCAAACTAACGACGTTAGGGTGCCGTAACCTCCCTAAAACCTCCATCTGCTGTTCAAACTCCCGTTTACCACCAATCGCCGCCTCCTTCAGCCGCTTCACCGCCACCACATTGCCGTCGTCCAACACCGCCTTGTACGCCGTCCCAAACCCACCTTTCCCCAACATCTCCGCCGACGCTCTCAACAAATCCTCCAGCTCAAACCTCCGAGCCCCCTCGAAAAACACCATTTTACCCCTCTCGAACCCCGTCTGGGCCGTCGGGTTCGGGTACGGGCTTGAAGAATATACTATCTTCTCACCTTCTAGAATCTGCGACGACGTTGACTTCCCCGTGCCTGATTTTCCGGCGAAGTTTCGCCAGAAGTAACAGTAGAGAATCAACGACACTAACGCCAGTACCAAAGCATCTCCGACTATAATAGCTATAATCGCCACGGTGCTTATTTTGCCACTACCGCCGTGATGGTTGCCACCTGACTTTTTGTGATCGTTAGGCAGTAACGCCGTCGACGGCATGGAGCTCGGTGAAGATGCCACAACTGTGTTCGCCGGTTTACCCACCGGCGACGCCACACCGGGGATTTTTGGTTCACTGCAGTTCGGTAGCGGAAATCCGCACAATATCCGGTTGTTTGAGAATGCAGATTCAGGGAAGCTGGAGAGCACCGAAGGTATTTCACCGGAAATCTGGTTTCCAGAGATGTTGAAGTCTTGTAAATTCTGCAAGTTTAAGATCCCAATAGAGCCAGAAAACTGATTCTCCTCAAGGCGTAAAGTCAACAAGTTGTTCATACGGTTAATCGTGGCCGGAATCTCGCCGGAGAAGTTGTTATACGACAGATCGAGACGGTATAAACCGAACAACGAAGGTAGAGACGGCGGAAACTCACCGGAGATCTGATTGTAAGACAGAAACAGCAGCTTGAGAGACGTAAGGTTAGAAAGATCTGGAAGAGGGCCAGTGAGGCGGTTACGTTTGAGAGAGAGTATTCTGAGCTGAGTTAAGGAGGCTAGTGAGTCGATACGGCCTTGTAACTGGAGGTCTTCGAGGACGAGTCGAGTGACTCGGTTGTGGAGACAAGAGACGCCGTAGAAGGCGGATGAGGTGCTACATGGATCGGAGGAGTAGTTCCATGAGGTGAGCCTGTTTGATCCGTCGGAGGAAGCTTTAAACGCCATTAATGGAGCGAGGTCTGGGTGGTCGTTCGCCGGAGTTGTTGCGTGGAGGGGAGAGAGGTTGAAGAAGAAGAAGAAGAAAATGAAGAGTAAGATGAAATGTTGCAGGTGTGAGGGTGGTGGTGCCGCCATTGTTGGTAGCAGAGAGAGATAGTACCGCCGGTGGCTGGTGGGAGTAGAGCCAGACCAGAGTGTGAGCTATGGAGTGCTTTTACGGGAACAACGTGAACGTTAATGGGGATGGATGATCCATGTGACTAAAATGTGTAAATTTAACCCTCCTACTTTTGTCAGCTTTCAAAATAGACCCTTTGCTTATATACTATTGAGTATATGTCAAAGGGAGATCTTTTCTTTAAGAAAGGGGTTTTTTAATATTAGTAAAAACTACGTGTTCCATGATTATAAAAGCAAATTAGTCTAAAGCATGTTATAAAAAATTTAAGTATACAGTTGTTTTCAACCAAACTTTTTGTTATTACAACTTACGATACCTTAATAACAATAATTGTGAAAAGTGCAACTTATATACTAATACTGGATTTGTAACTGTGTATACATACTAAGAAAACGAGTACAAGTTATATTCATTTTTTATTACTTTTAAGGTATGATTTTGTTAAAAAAAAAAGGCTAGAGTCTTTCGATTTGGGTTTGTTTCTTGTATTAATATATCCTTTTGCCGTTAAAATATAAAAAGAATATAACAAAACTGGGTGAAATATAAACATTACTCCTTATTGTTTTAAAAATGGGTGACATGGCTATATATTTATTGTTATTATATGTATTAGAAAAATCACATGAAAAGAAGCGTGGAGTTGATAACCCATGTTGGAGACACGAGCATTAAAGTTATGTGTCGAATTATTTACCACTTGAAATTAAATATTAAATCATGGAGCAATAATATATATTTGTTTAGTAGTAGTAACAACTTTTTAGCACATAGTCCTAACTTTCTCTTTTGTCCTTTTTGACTCATTATTGAATTCTAACTCATAGGAACAAAAAGCCCATGTTAGTAAATAAAAAAGTTAATAATCTGACATATCCATGTTTTGTTAAAGAGTATTATAGAAATCCTTGTTGGTTAAATATAAAATAAATATGATATACATACCTTGAAATATTAATTTTCTTCTCAAATATACTCATGATCCAAGTGTTGTTTGTCAAATTTTAAATTATTAAGTGTTAAATCAATAAGAGATCTGACCCATTAATTGCTAAACCATTAAGAGATTTAAATTATTAATAACTAGTATATCGTTTAACTATTCAAAGAAAAATGTTTGACAAATTCAGATAAGAGTTCTTAACCATTCAACATTAGTATAATGCTTAACCATTCAAACATTTGCTCGCGAAACAAATAGTCTAAACCATTAAGTGTTGAACCATTCAGACATCTGAACCATTAAGAGGCTGAAACAAATAACCCTTTAGATGCGATTAATTAGCCCACCTTGCTAAATGTTGTATGGATATTATAAGTATTGACACCTATGTTGGACATAATTCCCTTTATTTAGAGTATTTTTAAATAACTTTGTTATTTTTCATGATACTATGATGTGTGTAAAGTATATATATAATTTTGATATGAAAATTCACATAATTTGTTTTAATTTTAAAGAAACGGTTATCACCTTTAAATTAACTACATACGATAGGCAAGTGCACCTATCGTATAGTATTATAGCTTGAGGTAAGAACCGAGTATCGATTCGTGGACGCAATAGCTCCCAATATTAAATCATCATCACTATTTAACCGACCAATTGAGTTTGGATTTGTGAATATTATAATTAACTAAAACGATTAGCAAAAAAACTAATAAACTAAGAAAGTAAAGACGAACATACACAATCAATTAAAGATACCACTTGGACTTTGATTCCACTTACCATAGAATTAACAACTAGCACAAACTCAAGGTGAGACCATTTTTCACACATGATACATGGAATTAGCCTAAACCCCCGTCAAGGATATCTAGACATATAACCATTCGGAAAGCTAAAACGACAAACACACAATAGTCACCTAAAGTTATGCCATGAAGAACTAATGATACAATTATGTCAATGTTAAAGATGAATTAGACTCCTGTTAGGGTTACCTAATTCCATAAATTTTTAAAAAGTTAACACGATAAACACATGACAACCACCTCAACTTGTGTAAAATTGGCAAAACTATAACTATCCTTCAACTCATAAACATCAAACCACGATTACAAAATCAATTCATAACCAATGACAAGAGAGATTCATGACATACACCATGGTTTTGGTCAAACATAAGCATGAGGATGCATATTTACCCAATTTTACTAAACACCCAACCTTCATTCACCATTTCTAGTCAATGCCACAAAATTACATACAAAAGATGCAATCATATGCATAAATCTTGTAAGAACATGAGGTTTTTAACATAACATGCTTACAACACCCACAAGGTTGGGCATTTCATCAAACTAGAACAAATACACATAATCATTGAAAAATAATCAGGTTTTATCATGAACTTAACATAAACAACACCAAAAATCATGTACAAGTCGTTAAATCATGCTAAGTTTCATCTAATCCAAGTGATAATAAGAGTTTAGCCCATAAGGCTTACAAAAGACACCCAAACTCAAGAACATGAAAGAACTCGTAGTAGATCTAGAGGAATTCAAACTAATTTTGAGTGGAAATGGGTGGATGATTTAGATCCTTTTTGAAAGTGTGAAATCTTCAATCTTGGCCTTCAAATCTTCTAAAAACTCTTGAGAAATGCTCAAAGACACCTAAGCGTTTGAGGGAGACTAGAGTTTTGAAAGAAATAAAAGTTATGATGAAATGGGGGTGTACTAGGGTTATAAACCCGTTTTCTGCCCGAGTATGATCATATCTAAAGTGATATGATCATATTCAGCATCAAAAGTGAGCTATTTGGAATTTGACAGCTTATATAATCATATTCAGCTTTAATATGGTCATATCAAAAACATTTTTGCTCTTGAACTTCTTCAAATCTTGGGTTTTCTTCACAAAAATCACCAAGCTTCATCCGAAAACTACAAAATTCAAATAAAACACAAATAAATGTCTAAATTATGAATTTTGTATTAAAAATGACTTAAAATGCAAAAAAATATATTGTAAACATGTATATTTATTATCATATCAACAAAACAAAAGCATATTGTACCGTCAAAATTGACTATCAAGTATTAAAAAAATTATTTAAATATATGTTGGAAGTGTTGTGTTTTTCTCTACATTTAAAAGTTCACAAAATCCCTCAAAGCTTTACTCAAGAAGTTCTTTGAGGTTAATCACAAGCCCAGCTCATACATCATACTAACTTCCAATTCATTCCTTCTTATTTCCATTATGCCTTTGAGTATTTAAAACATATAATTCAAACATCGATGTCTCATTAATCTTAATTTTGTTTGGACACTACTCGTTATAATACTTTTACATGGTAAAACTCAAAACCAAAACGTAACAATTATAACAAACCGATGAGTTAAGACATAATAAATTAATATAATATAAAATTTTATTTTTTTAAATTAACACTTGGGTTATGTTCTAATATTAATCCAAGATGGATAGAGTTTTAGGAGGAAATTCATTGGATCTCTTATCTCTAACACCAAATCAAATGCCATTAAGTCATTAACCACCAACCAAATTACACGAACACTAATAACAGTTGCGCGCTTTCAAATAATTGATAATCACAATACAACAATATTAAAACTGTATATAGTGGTGCCCTTAGAGGATGTCAATTTGTTTATTTGTATAAAATTGGGCGTTTAAGCCACTATTTTTTAGTTAATAGGAGCTTTTGAACCCATGTTTAGCCAAGTATTTAATGGACGTTAAAAGGAATGAGATGAGTAAATTTATTTTTTCTCACTTTTCACAATTTTTAACTAAAATAAGTTTTAAAACCACAACACTTGCTTTTAATGGGCTTTAATAAATTATATTTGCTTAGGTGGCAATTCAATTAAATAAAACATTACACATGATCTAAAAGTAGTTGGGATTATTTTGAATGCTACTCAAATAATTCAAACACCAAAATATATCAGCAATAGATTCAAACATATTTGCTGAGTTGATCTAATTTATCTTTTTCTACCGGAAGCGAAAAGCAAAAAACTGGGTGGGGTTGTGATTTGGTGGTAAGACTATGTGTAGTGGTTTTGATTAATTATTTAGTTAAAATGACACGTAGGCGCCATGTAAACAAAAGTAATTTTACTAAAACATATTTTAAATTAAATGTAGTGGTTTTAACACTTTAGAATTATTACTTAATTACTTTTTATTTAGTATTTTATTATTTAATAATATAATAATACATTAAGAAATTTATCATTTTATATATAATTACCCCCACCGTAACCCCCCCCCCTCCATTTTCTTTGTCTTTCAGATCCTTAGCTTTAAAACTTCATTCTTGCCCATTCTTCCAAATCTAGAAAGAAAGAAAGCTCCACAACTAATCTCAAGTGACGGCATCGGCGAGATCTATTTCGGCAATGATCGCAGCTGCGGCGGCCGGCAGGGTTTGTTCCGGTGATGATGGCAAGCGTGACGGTGACTCTTGGTTCATCTTATTGTTTTCCTTCTCCAACGCTGGTGGGTCTGTTCCGGAGATGACTGCAACCGTGGTGGCGTCTCCCAGTTCTTCTCCTTGTAGTCGTTCTTATTCGGCGTCGACGGGTCTGTTCCGGCGAGATTGCAGCTGTGAGATTGTTACTTGTATACATGTTTGATTATGAGCTACTGATCTAATTGTTGTCTTGTGCATCTTCAACTTTGATTTTGATGCGAGTTTGGAGGGCGTTAATGCGTTGGCGTAACTTATGTTTGGCGCCCCCTTTCATTTGGTTGTAATGGTTTTAGCGCCTCCCTTCATGCCAGCTCATTATGTTTGACGCCCTTTTCAAACCCCACTACGTCCAGTCTAAGTGGTGTGCTTATAACCTAAAGAATGAATAATTAATTCTAAAAATCTAGGTGATGTTAAAAAGAAGAACAAACGATAATTTTACCAATGTTTGCAATCAATTGGAGCTTTTAGAGTGAATGGTAAAATTAGTATTCATTAGCTCTTAGGAAAATACAATGAGGGCATCTATATATATAGGAGTCTGCTACATTAAGGGGCTGTTTGGCAGCCTTTTAATCAGCCTCTTAATGGTTCAGATGTCTGAATGGTTCAGCACTTAATGGTTCAGACTGTTTGTTTCGTGAGCACATGTCTGAATGGTTAAGAGATTTACCTCTGAATGGTTAAGCATTATATTGATGCTGAATAGTTAAGAGGTCTAATGCTGAATGGTTAAGACATATTATCTGAATTGGTCAGACATTTGTCTTTGAATAGTTAAATTATATACTAGCTCTTAATGGTTCAGACCTCTTAATGATTCAGCACTTAATGATTCAGACCTCTTATTGGTTCAGCACTTAATCATTCAGATGTTATCAAACAGCCCCTAACAATCTTAAATATGATGAAAAGAATATAATACTCCTATTATCATTTCCCTAACATTCCTCCTCAAAGTAAACGCGGATACCGACATTTAGCTTACAACAAAATTAGCAAAATAGTGAAAATAAATATTAACCTAGGTTTCTATGTTAATCAAACTAAACCAATAATGTCTAAATGACTAAATGTGTTGAGTGACCAAAGCCCAAGTAATGTTGGCTAAAGCCCGAATTCTGGCCTAAAAGTCCAAAGATACCATCAGATCCATAGTCGAGGCCTGTATGAGCATTTGATGCACGTGTCTACCCTAAGCCCACATTTGTTGTTAAACCAAAATGCTCAAGGTCCAAGTTGAAGCCCACCCAACTTGCAAGTATTCTAAAGTCTAAACCTCTAGCAATCTGGTGCCACCCAAGTTGACTAAGGGGCTGTTTGAAAGGGCTGACCACGCTTCTGACTGCTGACTGGCTGACCGAGTCAGCCAGTCAGTGCGTTTGATGTTCCCGAACTGGTGACTGACCCGGTCCCAAGCTGCTGACCGAGACCATTATATTTTCTTCACTGACCAAAACCATCCACCCTCTCCTCTTCACATACCGGTCCCCTCCACCCTCTCCCCTTCACCGACTGCCATCCCTCCGTCGCCCTCCTCCTTCCGCCGCCCTTCCTCCGCCGTGCTCCTCTCTCCGGCGCGCTCCTCCCTCCGCCGCGCCTTCCCTCCGTCGCGTTCCTCCCTCCATCGCGTTCCTCCCTTCTCCGGTTGTGGCTCCCCTTGGTGGCGGTGGCGTTCATGTCGGTTTCTAAATCACCGATGAGATTGAGGTCTGCAATTTTCATGGTGATCGGAGGTCGTGAATGAGTGTGAATGTTGAATGAACAGAGAGAATTGGGGAAGATGATTGAAATGAGGTGAAGAGGGGTGGTTGAAGAATTTGAAGAATCTGATGACTTGGGGATTTATATCAGTGGGTAGGTGAGTTTAGTGGTGGTGTTAAAGAGTGGTTAAAATAAAATTTTGATTGTTAGAGCGTTTACATTAGATTGTTTTAGAATTGTTTTGATTGATTGTGAGCGAAATAGAAATAAAATAGGGGGAAATAAGATTTGAGGGTTGAAATGAAGGTGAATTTATGTGTTTCAAAGAATGTTTGGAAAGTTAGAGAAGATTAGTTGGTTTATTTTTCTCGTTCAACAGAGTCAGTCAGATACTAAATCAAACAGCCAAGATTCAGTCAGATGCAGACTCAATCAGAACTTCTTACTGGGTCAGCTTCTGACTCAGTCAGATCTTACTGAGTCAGTTTTATCAAACAGCCCCTAATACTTAAAGAGCCCCAACCACAAATGAATTTCTCAAGGGATCCATTAGACATGAATTCATAGATCAAACCTCTTCGACCAACCTTCAAACAAAATCTCACAAGATTGACGATAATAACATGGGAAGTCCTGCTCACATTGGCAACTACCTTTTGATTCACCTAAAACCTTCACCGCCACTAAATCTTCATTGCTTAATGACCCTTTGTACACAGATCCGAAGCCACCTTGGCCTAGTTTGACTTGTAATCTTTTGGACTTGTGAATAACAATATCTTTTCTAGAGCTAGAAATACATTATTCTTTAGGATAATTTCAGCTTCGACATTGTACTTCGCCTTTTTTTCCACCTAAATTTCCCTTTTAAGCATAATATGATGATTAAGACGAATGTGCATGCACTTATATAACTAATATCTACATGTTTTTGTGTGAGATTTTTCAAAAGGTTGGCTAAAAGAGGGAGCTTGAATTCTTATGTTAATACCATTAACAAGCTTTTGGATTCACAAACTCAACTCTTTTCCGTCTTTATCCCAGAATAACATAGAAATAACCTCACAGCTTTTGGATTCACAAGACTTTGACTTCTTCTCATCCATTCATTTTTTAACCCTTATAAACGTTGAAAGAACACACTTTTCAACTTTTGGAAAGTGTCATGTCCTTTTTTTCCAGTATGACCACGTGTAATGCGTCTCAACTTATCATAAGCCAAAGCTCAGAGAATAAAACATCTACATTATTTATCATTTTAAAATTTTCATATATTAGATCACCGTAGAAGAAATGTTTTTGTAGAACACTTGAATAAACATATTTGGTGGTTAATGTTCGATAAAACCAACAATTTTTTATCGTTTTGTTGGTTCAAATTTATCATGAAAAGGTATAAAGACATAAAGACCGGAATCAAAGTAAAATTGACCTCAATCAACCCACAATCCTGCGTCAATGGCACTATAAAAAGGGTACTTGAATGGGCCTGAATCGGGGCAGCTGAAGCTTTCCGGCATAAAGGTTTGACTGTCAAAAGTAAAGCACATCAATATGATTACAACTGTTAATGAATTTGACAGAGCTAGTTCTACAGTACAAATTGATACTCAATAAGTATTTAAAACAAATCTTTTTTTCAGTCAAACTTTGATTTTTGAAAAGATCCTGAAACAAGAAATTCAAAAAGCACCTAAATAAGATGGATCAAACCAATGAATTAATTAGTCCTAACTTATTTATTCTCAACTACAAGAACTGTTCAATTCATATAAACTTATTATCAAATAATAAGCAATCTCAAGACCTACATTCTCATCATATCATATGCTACAACTCATTACAATATTATTTGCAGTTACCACATATACACGCCAACTCTGGATTCAGATGAACCGTTTAGGACAGTAATTGGAGGTTAAATCGACCGGGGAAAGAAATGTGGGTGTTAGGTGACTTTGACTCCACTTGGTCGTTTTCCCTCCATTGCATCTTTCTTATTACGACAATCCGCACATAGAAAAGGACCTTGCCAAGGCTTTGAACTTGTTGAAAAGATTGAACCAGCATGAACCGATATGCCTTCACTTGCTGCTATGTCAACTTGACAAACACCACAAATAAAAAGACCCGATGTTCCAGAACCACCAGTCTCATCATTTCCCAATCTGCATGATATCCAAATAAATGTATGTCACCAAAATAAAGGAGATGTGCTTGTGACATGGAAGTAAAAGTCTCAAATTATGTTAAAGAAAGTTCTAATTAGGTAAGTCTGTGATCACCTCTATTGCAGCTAAACAACTAATAATTTGATCACAAGATAATCAAACATAAGCACAATTGTATGGTGATTAATTAACAAAGTAATTAGTGTGACTACAAAAATTATAAACTTGTGCAAAATGCAAATCCAACCACCGCCTAAGATTGGTTACACATAAATTTATTGTCTTTGATGATTACTTTCTACGGTACTTGAACATGATTTCAAAGTTAGCATCTTTGAAAATTAAAAAGAGCATAAGAAAGAAAATATGTAGACCAAAATTAAAGTTAAAATTTTCAAGTCATCTTTATAATATGAAAAAACAACAAAATACTTATTACTAAAGAAGAAATATTGCTTTTTTTATGAAACCCAAAATTTGTAGATTTTCGTTTCTTATTGTGTCGGCGTAACAAAAAATGTTAAAGCTCACATGACAAGCAAGACAAACAGACCTTTCTGCAAGCATGGCTGAACCTTCTTCAAAAAGTTCCTCAACAATGCCTACAGCAGATAGTTTCTTAGACAGTTTACTAGCAGAACCATGAGACTTTGTTCTGAAAAAGAAAGATCTGAGCTTGCTTTGTTTTTTACGCGGTGGGGATGGTGGTGGCATTGCATTGTCTGGAGGAATTATGTCAACAACTATGCAGGTTGTATCATCCCTTAATCCCCTTGTTCTTAATGCTTCCTGAAAATCATCCACCAGAATTAATGGGTGCAGTTTGACTTTTGGGGTCAATTGACTAAAGTTTTACTTCATAATTGGTGACTTGGTGTGATTTGAAACATTAAATGTTCAATCAAAATGGATGACAACCCATTTGTCTTATACCATATAAAAGTACTAATTTCTGGTTATATTACTAGGTTTGACTCTAAACTCAAAATGTATAAGAACATTAAAATACAGAATAAACAAACTACCTTCACTACTTGCCTAGCAGCAAGTTCAGCAGGCAAACCACGACAAGATTTTGCAGCCATCTCTGATGAAACGGCATCCCAAATGCCATCAGAAGCTATTATAAGCCTTCCACCAGCATTCGATAACTTATTATAACAAGAAAATGATTTCCATGGAGTTAGATGAATATGCAAAATCCAATTGTGGGTCTCTTTAGAAACAAAATGGGACCCACAATAACATAGATTAATAGTAAATTGTAGACAGAGATACAAATGGTTAGTTACTTAGTTAAATACCTTGACTTGCTTTACATATGGTATGGGAACTATAAATTCTCCAACATCCATGTCCCCAATTGATCTAGAAAGACATAAACCTCCTGGCCAACAACGAAGAGGACCAATCTGTCAAAATATATTAAGATTTAGGTTCAAGTTAAGGGGAAAAAGTTAATCATTTGATAAAGTTTATCTTCTTCGATTAAGCAAAACCTCCCACCTCAGCACCACCCAAGATACTGAGCCGCCCTACTTCCCCTCCACTGGCCTTAACCCGTTCTCTTCTGCAATAACACTACTACATAATCACCATCTTTCATCCAGTGGCAATATTCTTGTAAAAATGAAAAAAAAGAAACAAACTATACAAGAAGTCAAATTCTCATAGGTTTAACTTACTCCTCTTGATTCTCTTCAAGTCTATGATCAACCGTCAAAACAGACACATCACCACCTTGTGTATCCAAAATGCAACGGGAATCTCCAACGGATGCAACTGTTACCGTCCATCTATCAACAATTACAAAGGTAGCGGTCGTTCCTGAAGTTTGACCTGCAAAAAGTCAACCATGAGTTACATGGTTTATAAAACTGGTAATTAGGAACAGGGCTGACATGCCTTTGCTCTGGAACTCCTTATCTGTCTTGACAAAACCTGCAACTAACGCCCTAGGTAATGCTTGAAGCCACTCCTCGCGTCCAAGACCCCGAGGAATTGCACTCAGAACATGGTTTAAAAGATTATCCCTTGAATATACTGCTGCAGCATTTCCATTGTGACCATCAAATATCTAAAAGATCATTAGGAGATGAAAAAGGGATTAACTTTCTACATCTGAGTTCTATAGATGATTGAAAACTCATGGATCTGATATTAGCAGTGTTTAAGTATGCAAATTATGATAATATCTAGTTGAATGGATTATGTTATATCAGATAAAATACTGAGAACAACATACCGCGAAAACTGAAAAACTTGTTGACTGATGACCAGAAACTCTTTGGCAATCAGTTTTGATCATGAAATAATCTTCACCTTTCCTTGATTGAGCTGCATAGCCGTATCGAACAGTTGGTTTCTCCATCTTCTCGCTTCTCATTTCTCTACTGATCAGTGCAGCTAATGGCACAAGATCATGATGTTGATGTTGATGCCTCTCTACCCTCGATCCCATAGTTCACTCAATCAAATAAACCCCTTTTTCTCCCGTAATCAAGCTAATGCCCCAAATTAGTGTTTTTGGGTGTTCAATCTGCAAAAGTAAACATGAAAGCACACATGCAGAAACATCTGAGAACAAGTTTATGGAAAATTGAAAAAGGAATACAAAGTAATGGTAACAGATCTAGCACTCACCCATAAGAATTGGATTGTAAATGCAACATTCAGATCCGACAACTGGTCCTAGGAGAAATAACAAGAACAAGAACAAGAAAAACCGAGGTCAAATAAACATCCAAATCAAGCAGAGAGGAAACACAGATATTTGTGTGAATTAATTAATGGGGGTATTAATTGATTAATTAAATAAATGGGGAACAAAATAGATTAAAGAATAGCGAAATTACATCTACCGAAAGTGATTCTTTTTACCTAGATCCAAAAGGAAGACTCCTTTTCAATAAGCTGACTTTCTTGAAAGTGATTCTTGCTAATAACCCACCTGAGAATACATAATCAAAATCCACTTTGATGGGATTCTTGATTTTTAACGCGTTTGAGAGGGAAAAAGAAATGGTTTTTTTTTTAAATAATTGAAAGAAAGAAATTAAGAAGGAATCTTGCATCAGTGGTGATTGGTTTTGGTTTGAAGGATGATGTTAACGTGAGATGGGACGGGTCGGAAATGGTGGACACGCGTTGCATGATTTTCTGAAATATTGTTTTACGAGGATAAAACAAGGGTGATTTTATTTGGACACCCCAAATATTTAAATCAACACCCCTTTGACCCTATACGCCTCGTATGGGTCCATACGCGGCGTATAGGGTTGCGAAATATTCCCTATACGCCGCGTATGGACCCATACGCGGCGTATAGGGTATATTCTGATAAGACACCGACAAGACGCGTGTCACAGGAGGCTATACGCCGCGTATGGGTCCATACGCGGCGTATTGGGTCAAACCATTTTTTTGCAATATTTCTATGTATTTGTGAATGAGTATATTGCGTATGGGTTATTTTTGTCGTCTTTAATTTGTATGTTAAATTTGGTTGACTATTTGTGTATAAGTTATATTTTCTAACATATTAATCGATAATTTTTAATATTCGTTAACAAATAAAACATATAAAACATAACAAACATTAAATAACGAAGTACATTAAATAACGAAATTTTTAAATACATAACAAAATAAAAGTACAATACAAGATAAAACTACGGTGAATCTGGGTAATGTCGACGCGGTGGCAAGTCTGGAGGATCAATACCAGCAGCACGGGCTCGTGCAATCTCAAGCTGAACGTGCCAATCCATAAGATCCTCAACTCGATCGAGGCGACGACCCTGATCACGTAATCTCGTGGTAATCTCCTGCATAAATGTCTCAATACGTGCAGGCACCCTCACATCTCGATAAATATGTCTAGGGAACTGTGGCTGAGGAGGCGGCTGGTCGTGCGGCGGCTGGGCATGCGGAATATGCTGCTGCTGCTGCTGCTGCTGTGGATGGTCATCGCCGACCTGCTGAACAGGTGCAGGATGCCAGATCTCACCGGGTCGAAGAGAGAACCGTATGCCACCCGGAAACTGGCGTATAATACGCATGCCGTATAATGTACGACGATCTAATCTCTCCGGCTCGATCGGAGGGGATACGTCAGCAGTATGGGCAGGCAAATAACCAAGACAACGCGCAATCATCGTAATGTACGCGCCGCCATACACGACTCCTCGCTCCTGGCGATGATAATATGAAGCATAATACTCAGCTAAACATCTCGCCAGGTTGCACCTCGTCCCCGTAATCAAACAATAAAGGTAAAATAAGTCGGGAATGGTACACCACTCCCGACTCTTGCCACGTGCCGTGATGGATGTGGCGATCATCCGATGCAAATAACGGATAAGAGGATCTCTAATACCAGTGACCCTGCCCTTAGTCCTCTGAAACGGACCGTCGGCAATTTGAGGCCACCAATCTCTCAATCGGTTCTCCTCCATCTCAGTAATCCCCTCTGTAAATAGAGGGGTAACGGTCTCCGGCTCATGATAAAGTCCCGAGACAACAGCAAACTCCTCAATCGACATCTGATGAAATCGTCCACATAGTCGGAACGAAATCTCAGATCGCTCATCGTCCTCCACCATCTCATCAGGACGAACATAAATAAAGGTGGATAAAAACTCCACCGCAAGCTCTCGGTACGAAGGTAAGAACGCCAACTCAAATAATCGACTCCATGGCGTACCATCTCCAATAATCCCAGCGAGCCTATCGCGCTCCCCAAGCTCGGTCATCACCTCCCAATCCACAGCCTTTTGATGACCGATCTTCATACGAATGAATTTTGAGCACTTTGCGTGCTCAATACTACCGTGCTCAAACTGTAGCCATGGATGAGTGGCAATAAAATCAACCTCAACCTCGACGTCAGAATCGGAAGACATATCTGCAAAAGAAAAACGAAAAATTTTTAAAAATGCATTTAGGGTTCCATATACGCCGCGTATAGCCCTATACGCCGCGTATAGGGATGCTGCGTATAGCAAGGTGGGTGTCGTATAGCCACCTATACGCCGCGTATAGCCCTATACGCCGCGTATAGGTACCCACGTATAGGGCTATACGTGTGGCTTGGTGGGTGTCGTATGGCATAGGTCGTCTTCAACCTATGAACTATACGCCGCGTATAGGTCTATACGCCGCGTATAGTTCCTCAACGGCAGTTTTTCAGATCCATTTCAGCAGGTATTTAACATCCGTTTAACGTATAAATAAGCGTATGATTGACATAACAAAGGTATAAGAACAAGAATACATACCTGAAGTAGTGAATGTAGAGAAATCACCGAACAATACGTGTAGTATCGATCTATACGAGAGAGTTTTTGAGTTTGAAAAAGTTTGGTGGGGTGAGCGGTTCTGAGAAGATGTCCCTTTAATGGGGCCGGTTGGACCTATACGCCGCGTATGGGTCCATACGCGGCGTATAGGTATTTTTTTTTTTTTTAAAATAAATTTATATAAGCTGGTGGACCTCGGTTAGCTTCTATTATTGTATTGTATGCCTAGATACGACTCCTATACATAATCTCCCATTCTGCAGCACGTACGTTTCGGTTAAGAAGCCAAAGATTACTTAACGTAGGCATCGGATAATCTCCTTCTAATTTAACGTGGACGAAATGATTATTGTTGACATGAACAATCGAAACGACATGATGAGGCATCATACTGTTCGGATCAGCCCATAAGGGGAAAAATGTCTGACAACCGTTATTGCTTAATAGATGAAAAATAACACCAAACCTTTGAGCAATTACGATTCCTGTATACGGCATTATCATCCAATGTTCTTCTGGCGCAGGTTCCACACGTTGCCAATCTATTGTGTGACGCAATTCATTATACTGTCCGGCGTACAAAGTATCGAAAACTTCTCTGTAACTACATTCATGTGTGTCTAACTCCTCTAAAAGTTGTTGACGCACATACATCCATTTATTTTCATTAAACCCCAACCCCAAAGCTATAGATCGAAAACCACAATTACCATCGGGTCGAACATCTTGTATACGTGAAATATACTGATGAAAGATTGAAGGAATCCAATTTTTTAACCTGTTTATATTGTGTAATTGCTGATCTCCGACAATCGATGAAAAGTCATTGGTACTTTGTGACACCTTAGACGATGTGGAACGACTACGTTGTATGACAGGCTTCTTTCCCTTTACTGCTGAAGTTGTTCTTCCGGTATATGAGCTATGTCTTGGTATGTCACACGTACTATGTTGAGTGTCTAGCTTTTGCTGTTGAACCTTTAACGTTGGACGACCACGAATATCTGTTTGAATAACAAGCGGTTTTTTGTTGTTCTTCCATGGATACACAATTTTTTTTATTTTTTCCATCAAACTAAATTTTACAGGAGCGGGTTGTGACATTACTTGTTGTTTCACCCATTCCATTTCTTTTTCAAAATCGACTTCTTCATTCTCCATAAATGATGGTTTAATTGTATCAAGCTTCGTCCAAAACACGTCAATTGCATCTAATGGGATTTTAGTGCCTGCATTATAAATTATAAATCTATATAAAAGCATTACTGTAACAAAAAAATGATAAATATGGAACGACTATTACCAGAATGTTCATATTTTTCCAGCCGACAAGCACAAGGCAACCCACAACTAGTGAAAAGCTGACAACCACACGTTGCATTTGCTGAGCGCATCACATGCAATTTAGTGTTTTCGGCAACTAATAAATCAAGAGCTTTGTGTGACACTTTGCCTCGTAGGTAATCAAACAACGGGAGATTATGATGAGTCATAGTTTTAATTTTGCTTGTCTCAAAACTTTCTTTTAAATTTACCTCTTGTGCGTTCACCAATTGATCAACAAACTCCACGAGTCTATCCAGTGAGCTATTTGTTGATTTAAGATATCTCTTTAAATTTGCATGTTGACTCTCGACTCTGTTTGTTGTGTGTTGACCAAAATTGCGGTTTGAGTTAGTCCAAGCTGATACAAACATTTTCTTGTAATTCTCTAACCAGTTTTTGTTTATATATGACCATACTCCTGAAAATATATTAAAAAAAATCAAATTAACTGTTATATTTAATAGTATTGTATGTATGTATGTATGTAATGAAAAACTTACTTTCTCGGTTCGCTTCAACTAGTTGTTCGTAAAGAAGGTTATAGTTATACTCGTAAATCTCCGTCGTGGGAGACTCACACAAACGTGCCCATGTATATTTAAACTTTCGCCAGTCATCTTTCGGAAAACTTGCTTTACAATGTTTCGCGATATTCTCGTTAATATGCCACCTGCATAAACACTTTGAAGCATTTGGAAATACTTTACCACATGCGTTCATTAAAGCAAGATCTCTGTCTGTTATTATGACTCGCGGCTCCATACACCTATTTAACGTATCTTTCAATCTATTAAGCACCCACTCAAAATTATCTTCTCGTTCTTTACTAATAAATGCATGAGCAACACAAAATGTCTTGTGTGTCGAGGTCACACCAACAATCTGAACAAACGGAAGTTTGTACATGTTTGTTTTATACGTCGCGTCTATCATCAGCACGTGCGGAAATGCACGCCAAGTGTCGTATGATTTTGGATGACAAAAAAATATATCTTCTACGGTATTTGTATCGGGATCTTCTCGGGTGTAATAAACATACCTTTTAGAAGATAAAAGGTTTTCTAAAACTTGCATTGGTGTTTCACCGACTTTCTTTTCACTTCTTATCTTATATTGAGCGTTGTATACGTCTCTGGTTATGGATGCGTTATTTGGATTTTGCTTTTTCAAAGCTGATAAGATGTTACGAGGCTCCATGTTCTGATCGGTAAGTTGTTCCACCAAATTGAATTCATTTTGAGAAAACCTTCTTACAAATGGATGCCCCTCCATATGTTGGGCGGGATCATGGTTATGTTCGTCATTTCTCACCTCTAATTTCCACGAACGACGTTTGTTGTCGTATATCCCCACTAATTTAAAAGGACATCCGATTTTTTTGCTACCAGATCGTCTAATTGTTGCTTTACTTTTGTGTTCACCACCACGATCACAAATAAGCCACACCTTTACGACCTGGCCTTCCTTTTTCTTCGATCTTCGTGTAATAATAACATAACCATTATCACGTCCCCTATTAACAACCCAAGAAACTAGCTCATCGAGTGATAAAAATTCTTGACATGTTTCAAACGATATTTTCGTGTTTTGATTTTCAGCACTCGAGAGATAGTTTATATTACTTTGTTGCGGGTCATAACTTGATTCTCGGCAAAACTCAATCTCATCATCGGGAACATAAGGTTGGTTTAAATCTGGCAATTCGTAACCAGATTGAACGTACGAATCATCTTGATTACTTTCTGACACGTACGAAACGCTTGAATATTCACCAAACAAATAGTTACTATCCCAAAACGACATAACGAAAGAATAATCTTGGATCACTTCAAATTCAACCGTGCTAAACGTTCCCTGGCAGCCCTATAACACAAATGAGATTCTTTTAAGAAAATAGAGTTTTGTGGTTCAACTATTTCTTCAAAATAATAATTTTTCTCTAAAACTATAACTCTTATTTCTTTTATATACATACTTACGTACACATAAATGTCTTGATTACTTAATAATCATTTCAACTAACTCGGGTTCCACGATACTAGTCGGCTATGATAAAAAAGCTTAAAATTTATTTAAGTTTACCGTAACCGACTAGCATCGATGGAACCCGAGTTAGTTGAAACGATTTTTTAAGTATGCAATTCAAATATATGTATATATGTATGCAAATACTTAACGAAATAAGAATCAAATGTTTACCGAGTAATTATCCGACAGAAGAAAATGTTGAACCACACAACGCTAATTTCTTCAGTTAATATCAACAGTTTCCATCTTCTACAACGAAATATGAACGAAAAATGAACGAAAAATGAACGATATGAATGAAATATGAACGCATTCGTTGCGTTTATATATAATCGAAAGAATCTTCAGTCGCGTCACAATAATTCGAAATAAAGCATATACGCCGCGTATGGGTCCATACGCCACGTATAGCCTTTAGTCAAATCAGTCAAATCAAAGCTTCAGATGAAGCTATACGCTGCGTATGGACCCATACGCGGCGTATAGCTCTCTGTCGTATAGGGTGGTACGCAACAACACCGACACCTATACGCTGCGTACAGGTCCATACGCCGCGTATAGGTGTCGGTGGTGTTGCGTACCACCCTATACGACAGAGGGCTATACGCCGCGTATAGGGCCATACGCGGCGTATAGTCCTGACTGATTTGACTTCACAGCTTTGTCTCTGAAAAGGTTATACGCCGCGTATGGGTCCATACGCGGCGTATAGGGTCACTGATGTGACGTGGAATTCTTGGCATTAATTGGCAATAATTGGAGGGACCTATACGCCGCGTATGGACCCATACGCGGCGTATAGGCTGGTGTCGATTTAAAATGTTGGGTGTCTAATTATTAGGACCCTAAAACAAACGCACAAACAAAAGTTTCGATGATTCTGGTGCTTATCAAAGTGCTAAAAACTGTTTGTTTTAAGTATTAATTAACTTTTTAAAAAATTGAAATATTTACATTTGAATTTGAAATGTTTTTTATATAACCGGCTTTGTAAGTTGTAACCGTTCTAAAGAATGAAGTTGTTATATTTTTAATGAATAAAATCCTAATTGTATATGTTTTTCACGGTTCATCAATATGAACATTGTTAAGATTGGTACTCTATCGATATCAATGTGGTATGATGCAAAAAATATTGACACCGAGAATCAGTGAAATTATAAATTTGAATACTGTATCAGATTTATACGGAACATGAAAAACACCAAAACCGGTATCGATAACAAAAACATGAAAGAACGAATATCTATACCAGTCTAGTATTGTCTTAATTTTTTATTAAAAAAACTATTCATCATTCATTAACAAATGCATATGGTCTAAACAGGACTGACAGAGTTGATCCATAAATTTTCGAATACATTATGCGTCAAATAAATATAAACATCTGAAAATAGAAAACTTATAGTTAAAAACCAAAACAATAAAAGTGAAACCAAAACGAAACTAAAAGAACCTAAAGGGACTATTAATAAATCTCTAATTTGCACCAAATCTTATGGATGATTTCTCGGATACTCTCAATTTGAATCCATGAGAGTACATATTATATCAAAATTTAACCTAATTTTTACGATAATGTAATGACTAAAATTATTGTTTAATTGAGATTTTTAAGACTATTTTTTATATTAAAAAACTAAATTTATAATAACTAAATTTGAACATAGTTATATAAGAATTCTAATAAGAGAATCAATTTATTTAAACAGTCACAAGCACACTCGAAACTTTATTTTGTTATCCAGCTTAAAAAACCCAATCTAAATTTGTAATTAGTTGCATATGGTGCATGAACAATTAAGCAATTATCGTTTTTCATTGCTTCCATCCAAAAATGTTTTTATTTGTGGCAATTAGTAGAAAAAATATATAGATGCTTATAAAATAACTGTTCTTGGACAAGGAAAATAGGAAATGATAGAACATGAAGATGTAAAATGTATCTATACTAATAAATCAAAATCTCTATAAGTCAGATGTAATTTTTTTAGGATATCCATTTAGGATTTGTACACATGTTATCACCACAATAAAAGTCACAAATTAGTATATAAATATAGTTTTCTTAATAAACTCCTTTAATAAATGCACATTTACTATTATGTTAATCAAATTAAGTTTTTTTAAATAAATAAAATGTTTCATTAAAAATACTTTGATTAGAGTACTAGCTAATCACTATTTATATCAAAATACTTTAAAGATCATATTTTTTTAAATAAATATTTTAAAATTATCAATATTCATGAAGTCAAACCCAATTATAATGAGCGATTACTTACTGTAAAACATTATCTCTGTTTCAATGTATATTACTGTAAAACAATATCTATTCGTTTTGGCCAGGAGGTTTGTATAGAACAAAGTGGAGTTTTAGAGTGTTCGTTCAATTCTCAATATTTCTCAATATTCATAATAAACGAATCATTTTTCAGCTGTGGATTTATGTTTCAGTTTTGTTCTTTTTTAGATTGGTTTTACAACGGTAAGATTAAATCAATGTTTTACCTCCCAAATTTGATTATGATTTCATACTCTCGATTATTCAATTTTGATTTGCTCCTTACAACATTGAGATATGTAATAATTTTGACAATTAGAAATTAAGTATGGGTTATTTTGATTATTAATAATTATTAAAATATGTGAACGTTCATATTTTCATACTCTGCTATACTTTTAGAAAACTTGGTTTTAGCCATACTAGTGTTGAATTGAATAGAGCAGAATGCTTAGTCTTCATGAGAATTTAGCAATGCTTCAAGGAATTAGTTTCAGTTGGTAATTTAAAGGATCATGGTATAACTTTATAATAATGGTTGACAAATCAACCAACTAGACATGCATATTGTACCCAATACATCCATAGACCATTTTTTGTGTATGTACCTGGGATAAAAGTAAAAGCTTAACCTTATTTCTTACCAATAGCTCTTTTGTGAGTATGATTACACTATTACCAGGTGTGTTCTTTTTTGTTTACTTTACTAGACCATATGACAGGTTACCAAGCTATTATAATTCCAACTAGTATAAATAACATAGAGAATATAGTTACATCAGATCCTAATACTATACAGTACTAATAACTACTACAAAGTTGCTTCAATAAGAATGTTTAAATGTAATTATCTCCATTGACGTTTAGCGTAGTTGATTCACTGTTATCGCTTTGCCATACACTAGTGACAGACATTAATGAAGGTGGGAAATTTTTCAACAAAATATATAAATCATTGATTTCAGACAAAGGCTATAGATTCATGGTTTCCAAATTGTTGATATTGTCATCAGTGTCTATTCTTTCGCCTTGAATTGCCATCAACACATCTAACACCTCGTTCATCGTAGGTCTCATATCTGAATCAAATTGTAAACACTGAAAAGCCAATTCTGCTACTGATGTGATCATGTTCTTGATTTCAGGATTAGAATCGGATCCTAAAAGAGGGTCGATTAACTGATCAACTTCACATCTTTGGATCTTGTTTAAAGCAAGGTTAGCCAAACTAATCTCATCTTGGGACCTACTTAAATCAACAGCAGCCATTGATGATATTAGCTCAATCAAGACTACCCCAAAGCTGTAAACATCACTCTTATCTGTTAACTGATAACGTTGGTGATATTGGGGATCCAAGTATCCCGGGGTTCCTTGAGGAGCTGTTGACACGTGAGTGACATTATTTGGAAAGAGCCTTGAGAGACCAAAATCTGCTACTTTGACACTAAAATTGTGATCAAGAAGAATGTTGTGTGTCTTTATATCACGGTGTATTATTTCAGAGGCATGGAGAAACACTAGTGCATTGGCGGTTTCAATGGCAATCTTCACACGTATGGGCCATGTTAACAGGCCTGGATTTGCATGTTCCCCGTGGAGGTGATCAGCAACGGTGCCATTGGGAATGTACTCGTAAACAAGTAGAAGCTCTTGGCTTTGTCTGGAGGTGCAACCATAAAGCAATACTAAGTGCGGATGCCGTAATTTGGTGAGGATTTCAACCTCATTTATGAAATGTTGGACTCGCTTGTAGTTGTGCTCATAAAGTCTCTTCACTGCAACCTCTCGCCCGTCTTGGAGTTTACCTTGTTCAGAAAATTAAATAAGGTTTATTATGAGCAATTACAGTAGTAATAAGATATTGTTAGCAAGTGGAGTGTGTGATCTTTATTAGTGATCTTAGTTGTTTTTTATGTTGTAATCAGAATAGTAAGTACTCACCATAATAAACAGCTCCAAAACCACCATCTCCTAGTTCATGAGATGGGTCAAAATTTTTGGTGGCATCTTCAAGCTCTGCGTAAGTGAAAACGGAAACGCCAAAGAAGAGACTTCCATCCTCAGGGTTTTGAGATTTATCCTTTGACAAATAATACGAAAAAAAATTGTTCTTGTATCGACGGCAGATTATGAAAATTGCAGCAAAGAGCATGAGGATGAAGACGGACGCTGATCCAGTGAGAACTAGAGTAGAAAACTTGACAACTTCAGCTATAGATTCTTTAATGTATATGTGTATAGTAATAACCAAGTATAATTGAAGAGGTAAGTTACCTAGGATCAGTATTAGTGTTTCATCTTGTTTTTCTACAGTAATCAAAACGACAAAATATAAGTTGAATATAGGACAGTAAAGGGAAAAGAAATCCATGAATACCTTTTTTGGCACCCGAACATTGAAACTTTTCATTGTTTTGACGACATTGGCCGCCTATTCTGCGACACTTTTCACACCGAGGTGACCAGAAAGAAATAGAAAACTCATATGTGAGAAGAGAAAATATATCGGTGTTATTATGTGATATATTCACTCCCCCTGGAAGTTGTAGCACTTCACAACCATGTGGGAGATCATGTGGAAGTAATGTAGGGCTAATGGGATGCTTATGATAGAAATATTGATTATTGCATATGTTGTAGCTATTATAATTAGGCTGGTCAAAATAAGCATCAAATTTCACACCATCTTTTGGGCACTTAAAGAGGGTGATGAGGGGTCTAACTGAAATGAACAAGTCTTTACGAGTTGGCAAAAAGTAATTATTCATAAGTGTGTCACAACTTTTTGCTTCTAAAAGTTTTCGAAACGTGTTGTTTTGTATGTTGACGAAAGAACCATAAAAATCTTTCCCGGTAATCTCATATGATTGTCCCTCGAATTGAATTTTCTCGTTACCGGAAGTACAATCGACCTTGATCAAACCACATTGAGGATTGGTAGTATTGTAAAAAGGGAAGCTAAACGGACCAAAATCTGTACAATTGAAACTTTTTGGACAGATAGGCTCAGACGAATTGACATGTTTAACAGAGTGTAGAAAAATGAACACAAAAATGAGTACGAGAATCATTTCAAATTCAAATGCCCAAACGGGGAGGTTTTAAGAACTTATTACCTATGTTCTAATTAAGACTCCGTTATATACATGTGTAGTGTATATGTTTTTGCATAAAACTTCCATCTTTTAGGCCAAAAGGGCATAGAAATTCAAACGCTTTTGTAATATTTTCCACATTCAATAATACCATCAATGACTTTGACCGTCTCCTCCATATTCATCTAACCCCTTTCAAACGCCAATATGAAATTTCTAATTCAAATTCTCCTTTGCGAATAAGACAAACTATCTGGACTTGACTCGTTGACTATGAAAGTAAAAAACTATGAATCATATAAATTTACCTTAAAAAATTAATGTAAAAGGAATACTATGATATTTTAGAGAAAAACGAGGAAACATATAAATTTAGTGATTGATAAAACTAATTTTAACAAATATGAATCATGCTATTCAAAAGTAGATTCTCCTAAGTGTTTCAAATAGTTTTAATAACATTTCACGTTTTCTTGTTTTTTATTTTTCTGTAATTTGGTAGGGATTCACGTTAAAAGTATTATGAAATTGTCTTTTATTCCTACTTTGTCTTAGTCTTGTCTTTTATCATATTATCGGTTTAACAATGTTGAAATGAGTCTTGTCTTATACCATATTACCGGTTTAACACGTTTGAAATTCTAGTGAAAACTTATATGTTGTGTTCATTCTTTTTGAAATGATATTTATGATGCTAATGAGATCAAGCATGTCTAATTTGGAAATGAAAGAAAAAAATGGTTGCATGTTAGGTGTGGGGAAGCACATATGAACATTCATATTCTTTATACTACAAAGTATAAATCATACTCGCTCACGAAATTATATAAAATCTACCATAGCTCAAATTGACGTAATCTATTTTTGCTAGAAATGTATGAGAGTCTAGTTTGTTTTGGGTGTTAAACATCAAAAGCTGAATTGGACTGAAAGTGTGTCAAAAACAGGGATCAAATAGTGTGTGTAGATGTATGAAAATTAATGAATATAACTTCAAGAAACTAATCCAAGTATCTGATTATTTTGAAAAAACAAATGGTACTTTAAACAGGTCAACGTGACTTATTATCGCCATTAGAATTGTTTCTAAACAAAAGCTCATGATTCTTTCCGTTTACCAATGTTCATAAATATATGCCCTTTATTTATATTTGTTTATTTACATTAATTTATATCCGTTGTTTATCGACGCTGAATAATCATTAAAATTTATATATTACTAAGCCCATGGTAAGCCCAACTACCCAAGTGCCCAAGTCCCAACTGTGTGAGTGTGAGCGTTAGATTGAATGTGCTAGACCGCATAAGCCCGATCATGTGAAAGCATCAAATTGAATAAGCCCATGGTAAGCCATTAAGCCCAAGTGCCCAAAAGTGATTTAGATGTTTATGCTAAGTATACTTTTGTAATTATCATTGTGGACACGTTTATTTTTACTTGGTATTTATTTATCTATGTTTACGTTCACTTAGGTTCATTTATTTACGTTAAATTGTTAATTTAAGTTTATTAATGTTTGTTTGTGTTCGATTATTATCTATTATGTTAGTGGACCCATAAGGCCATAGCCCATAAAGGAGCATGAACATATTTATTTTCTTAACAAACACGGACAAGAAACGTTATTTGTTTAATTGTTTATGTACAATCGTTTGTTCAGCTCGTTTTCTTTAAACAGCCAGTGACTCGTTTAAAGTTAGCTTGTGAGTAGATGAGTTGAGCGAATCAGATCAATTTGTTGACAAGTCAAGATCGAACCAAGGTCAACCCACTCGATGGCACACTTGTTAGATAATTTGTGGGTCGTTCATTTGACTCATTAATTTAAAACAAATTATAACCTACAATTATAATACATACTATAGCAAAAAATAATAACATATATATAAATCATATTTTCTAATACATATATTCGATTTAGTTATATACTAATTAAGGTATTTTTCTAATAAACAAATAAAAACATTCAAGAATTATGTTTATGTTAAACATATTATTATTCGTGTTTTATATATCAATATTCGTAAAAAAATTAAAGTTAAATGAGAACCATTGTGTAGAGCTTTTTACAAGCCGAGTTTGAGCTTAACTATTAGCTCATTGTGATTTACGAGCAGATTAAAGTTGGCTATTTAACTTCGAGCTCGAGCTAAAACAACCTAGTTTTGCTGGTTTAAGGTGCTAGCTCACATGCCTAGCTCAACTGGATAAAAAGAGTAACACTTTTACTCGAAAATATCGAGCTTGAGCTTTTGCAAGATTGATAATTGTAGCAATTTCTCTCCATATTGTGTTATTAGTTTAAACTTTCTATAAAATGTAGTAATCTAGTACACAAAAATGTGATAATATATACTTCTACTGTAGCTGAAGCACTATTCACCTGCAATGGGATCCTTCACTTTCAGTCACGATATATCATTGAATTAAACACAGGTTCTCAATATTAAACATACCACATAGTACCATTAACCTTTAAAAAAACAAGACACTACGTAGGATCCCATGCATAGATATATAGCTTAGTAAGAGACTTGATATATAGTAGCTCAAACATATTAAGAAACACATGACGCACACAAATAGAGACTAAACACTGACCATTAGCACATTATGTGTGAGGGTTTCTAGGTTAACAAGTGGGAAAAAGGATGCCACAAGTAGCAGCAACCTTTCTAGCATTTGGAGTGTTGATGAACTTCTGCAATGTTGGGTTCTTGATGTAGTTGCAAAGGCAAGGTCGTTGCTCCTTCATCTTTCCACAGCATGTATCTGATGGGGCGGTGGATGATAAGATCGCGGTGGCACACGGGCTTAGTTGGATCGGGTTACAGTCTGCGGCTGCTTCAGCTGAGTACGAATCGTTAATACTGACCAGTACCACCAGCAGAATGCACACTGCTAACCTAACTGTTTTCATGTTTGTGACACTCGACAAACTAGCTTAGATGTTAATGTGATGAGCTATTTCTAACGGAGCTTCGTAGGTCATCTCTATCTTATTCTTTTGGTAGGTTTAACAGTGACTAATGATGATACAAGTGCCAACATTTATTTAAAATTCACATATAATACGTTTTGATGAAAAGGAAATTTGGGTATGTTTGGTTTATGGTTCTCGAGTTATTTGTATACTTTCATCCTCATGAACACGCGTTTGTGATAGTAGAAATAACCATCAAAAAATGTTCTTTTGAGCCATGAATTAATGATTATTTTGAAATGAATATATAAAATTAATTAAGAATCATTCATTCTATATATCATTTTCAATGTCTTTTCAGTCAGAATATATTTAGCGAAAAAACAAAAGAACTTTTTGACTACTTATTGAAATGACTACTTAAAACTGATTTTAAAAATGTTTTAAATTCTTTTAGGAATTATATTTTTTTAAATCCAAATTGTCTAAACTTATGATTTTTTTCTAAAATAGCAAAACCCTTTTAAATTATGAAATACTTCAAAATCAATCCTTTTAAAAATAAAATTTTATATAATAAAAAATAAAGTTCTAAGAATAATAAAAATATTTTATCAACTAATTAAAGTACTTGCTAATACGTAGTTATAATCATACTTATATTTAACATTTTACAGTTTCTAACTATTTATTAAAAATATTTAATAGTTTACTTATTCAACACGTGTGATACACGAGCTTATAGTCTAGTCAGTTTATAAAAATGAAGCATTAAAGGATTCATAATACCTTCGAGAATCGGCAACAACAATATATTGTTGGAGGCGGACGATGAAATGATGACTGAGGCACATGATGAAATCCGTTAAATTAGATTTTTTAAATATTAATTAAATTAGGGTTTTTATCATTAAATAAATATTTAATTGGATTTTATTTGAAGCAAACGAGATGATTGGGATACAAGATGAACTTAAAAGATAAGGATTAAGTAAGAAATAATAAATTGTTTAAGATTATATTTATATTATATATAAAACATATGATATGAGTATTTTAAGATACTAACATATATTTTATTCAATCCATAAAATACAACCATTTTTAAGGATAAAAGTAGTATTTATAACATTATTTACATATTACCATTGACAATTAGTTACATAATAATTTTACATTTATTGACACTTACATAAAATTTCACATATTTTATCCATAAACAAAAAATAACCTTAATTTGTTTAAAATTTCAGCTATATCTTTTAATTTATCACGTTTAAAATCTTTTTAAGACTACAATTGTACATGTATTTTTTTAAACGTTTTGGTGTAAAATTTTTGTTCAACCGATCTGTATTTTGTGAGTTACAATAAGTTAATGTGTAAATGTACAAGTAATCACGCAGAACCTATTTATTTGATGTTTTAAATTTTAACTTAGAAAAAATATAATAGACTTTTATAAAAATCCTACAAGAATAACAAAATAATAGAAACATGAGCCTAATGTAAAATTCTGCCCGTCGCATTGCGCGGGCACTCTTCTAATCATTTTGGTAAATATATTCAAGACTATATCATTTTGATAAATATATTTTCAACTATACTATTTAAAAAAATCCATGAACCATTAATATCAATCCATTTTTTTTCTTTTTCCCAAATTGATCTACTTATTTTTCTATTATCAACCATTATAACATAAATGCAAAAAGCAGGTTATGAAGTGGTGATCAGAACGTCTTACCGGTGGGATTTAAGAGCTGAACCGGAGGGTTTAATCGGTGATAAAATTATACCAATTAATCCGTGGAGCTAGCTAAGGGTGATCAAGTAGCGGAGTTGAACGCATCTGTGAATGAATGGAGTGAATAAAACGATAAAGGGAGTGAGTGTTTGGTTAATTTCATGGGTTTTTCCCAGTGATTTTAGACGTGGGTAGTGGAAGAATTGGTAGTGTTTGTTTTGCTTAAATAATTTTAGGAAAGTTAATTGCACGTTGTTATGCATGTACGTTTTAGTTTCTCTATTTAACTAGGGTTAGTATGCATATCCTTTTTAAAGTCTTAATTATTCACTGTATTTTCGTTTTATATATCATCAATGATAAATAGGGTCGGACCATTGTTTTGGTTCAAGCAAGCGTTGTGTACCGCGTTCTTTCGCTAGCTAGCTGTTTATATATATTAATAATCGTGTGCGAAGAGGCCTGATGACCATCAGAGATTCTAGAATATAATATACTTCATAGATGGGAAACCTAATTAATTTTGCATCAAAGATTAATAAATCAATGGATAATGCAGATGTTGCAGGCATGCAATGACAAAACCAATCACAAGGCTTAAATAGATTCTTACTCACACCAGGGTTTAGCGGATAAAGATGCCAAGGCAACACCGTCGACAGCCTTTTATTTTATAATAAAATAAAGTGGAGTGAGTTCACATGCTTTGTCTTTTTATTTAATTTGATCGATGAGCTAGCTCTTAGGAAACAAGAGGGGCTGCCACACGACTTACACGAAGAAACAAAAGTACGAGAAATTTGTACATATGTTGCAAGACTGATCGATGATTATATGTACGCATGTCAGTGTTGGAATTGAAAAGGTAGTACGTAATAACTGAAAGTAAATTCAAAATGCCTTCGCTGTCAGTCCAAAAGTTAGAAGATCATGTGTATATGGAAATTAAATTGAACAAGATTAAACGACATAAAAAAATGCTCAACTTACAGCTAATGCTAATATGCCAAAAGTTAGAAGATCATATATATATATATATATATATATATATATATATATATATATATATATATATATATATATATATATATATAGTGTTGAAGAGATAAATTAGAATAAAAATATTATCTTAATATAATGAAATCAAAAATTTACGTCGTTTCATAATAATAGAAACAAATGAATGTAGAACATTTGAACATAAAAATGAAAAAAATATATGAACTAATGAACAAATTTGAAAAAATCTACAAAAGTGTGTAACGATTACGTAACTAAGACAAGAAACAATTAAAAATTAAAACGAATTGTTCATAAAGATGTAAATACTTCTTTAGTAATGATATCTAAATTTATAAATGATGGGTAAAAATCATAGCAATGAAATGTTGTTAAAAAATAAACATTATTGAAAATATGAATAATGTCATGAATTTTAAAATTTATTAAGAGAAAAATATTATCTCAAAAGAAAATATGTCAAAAACTATTATTTTAATAAAACGAAATTTGTTAACGGTAATATTAAAATCAATAACATAATCATTATTGTTAACATAAATAACAATTTCTTATAAAACAATTTTATCAAACAAATTAAAAGTAATAACTAATTATAAATATAGTATTTATTGTAATTGATATATAGTTTTCAAATTCATAGTAATTACTCAAGATTGAAGGATGTAACGACATGTAATAATATAAATGTGACGCTTAGGTGGACGTGCTAGAAAGACGTCATCTGTACCCATAGTTAGTGTTTTATTATAGGTTATAAACTAAAATACATACTAAGATTTGAATAATTTAATAACGTATAATCACAAAATTCTCCTTGATTTGGTAAACACAGGATTGAATTATGTGCCTATGTGCACATTGTTGGTATAAAATGTAAGAATTCCAAACTTTTAAAACTAAAAGTGTAGAACAATTATTTCATTTGCTCTCCTTGATTCTCATAATTACGAAAGTAAATTGATGAGATGTAAAAAAAATATATTTTATAAAATCAATAAAAGGGAAAAAGAATTTACGTACGGTGTTCGATCATCAAACAGTTCTACAGTATGTATATGATTTGTGTGTAAGTTGTTTAATGCATGGTTGTTTACAGCAAATATAATAGTTTCATAGCCAACCGTAGTAGTGACGTGGAAATTTGCGTTAGGACGTTGGATGGCGAAAGTTTGTCACTACCCTTTAATTAGGAAAGGACTAGAAGGTGACAAAAATGAATATTCTTGGAGACATTATATATTATATTACCAGCGGTGAGTGTAACCGCTGGTAAATTAAATATAAACTGTTAGATCACCTTGATATTAAATCTCAGCCGTTTAAACTCGACGGTTACGACGGTTTCATAACAGTTTTTAGCGGTTACAATCCACTTTCCTATTTTTCCTCCCCCACTACGTCATTTGGTAACCTCCACCTACAACCGTTCCCCTGGTTGCATAAATAGGTCACGATGTCTATCTTTCACACTTGAAATTCACAAGCTACCTTTTCGCAACAGATCCTTGTAAATTTGTTTCCTGATTGAAGACGGAGGCTTTGTTTGCTCTGTTCCATGCAATCGACTTTCAGATTGATGAGTTATCCACAGAAGATCGTAGGTCGTTTTCTGGCTTTATCTACATATAGATTCATCCTCTTTTCCTTCTTCCATTTTAGCATCAGTACATTTTCTTCAATTCAATCGAGCATAAGATTAAGTTTTGTGTTGGTTTATGCAACTAAAATTGATACTTTATGTTCAGATTTAGAGTGTTATCTCTTGAAGAAACTCGAATATGCTGAGTAAACAAGGAAAGAAGTAGAACTATGGGTAATATTGATATCTTTATATTGTTGTTGTTTAAATTGTTCTTATTTTTCCAAATTTGGGTTTGAACTTTAGTTTAGGTTCACAGTAGATTAATTGTTATATCAAAATCAAATTATTAGTTGCAAAATGCAATAATGCACATCAATTGTATGCTTAAATGCTTCTGAGTTTTGGTTGTTATGATAAATGATTATATCCATACTTGGCTACTCTTACTTCTTGTGTTTCTTGCTATTATGTTTCATCCTTTGTGAAATCCAATCTTAGATACCTACACTTTAGGTAAATATGTACAAAGTGTGGCTGAACTTTTAAGGTAGATCGATTAGGAGTTTAAATAAAGCTTTGTAAATTTTAAACCAAAAATCGTTTTACAGCTCTCATAAAAAACATGGAGGAATTTGATGTTTACATCTTTGACATCTCCCAATACTGTATTCTTCAGTCTCTCGTCACAACTCTAGAAGAGAAACGTAATTTTTATTCATTTATTTTTATAAAATTCATTAAATCGCTCTAATCTTTCATGTTTTTTAATAATAATGACAAGATTCATCTTGCAAGATTCAAGTTTATGTAAAGATTTCATGTAAGTTCTTATTATTATTGTTATTATCGCATTAAAGGTACCCGGCCACCGGACGGGTATAAAACTAGTTCCCTATTACCCGAGGAACATGTTCAAGACAGTTTAATAATGTTTCCATTACAAACAACAATCAATCGATCAAACAAATCAAATAAGGGTGCTAGCGTGTCACTGGGATAGTTGCTTCGGGTTAATAGGGTACTTTAGGTATATCACCTCAAGTCTCTAGGGGAGCGCCATCGGATTTGTTTTAGGGTTTACAAACCTGCTCTAGAACCCGTATGTGTATTAGTTTAGTTTAATTAATTTTGAGGGTATGTTTATAATAAAATAATATTTAATAAAAAAAGTCTAAGAAAAAAAGTTAGATTTGACATGTGTTTTTCTATTGTTTTAAAGGAGATACCATTTTGATTATTGTATCAAATATATCGGATTATTGTGTCTAATACGTCAGGTCATTACGTCAAATATAAGTTCATTATATCAAATATTTTTCAACATTTATTATATGTATTATTCATCATTCATGTTTTTTATTTTTTAAATCATTTCATGTTATATTTGTCATTGTTTTAAATATATTATACAAACTTGTTGTTATCTTATCATTGTGTATTACAATTAGAGGTACAGTATAATTATGTTATTTCAGCAATGTGTTTTTCAAAACTAATTATGTCTAGGATAACACAATGAAATTGTACCCGGTTTGAAACCGACGGTTTTTCGGGTAGGGTCGGTTCCACTCTTTACCGAGTAGGAATCGTAGCCAAATTCAGGTAGGGTAGTAAAGTTCTGGTTTAGAACCAGTTTTTTCATGCATAATTAGCTCTAACTGTGGTAAAATATATTTTTCGAAAATTAGGGCAAACCACCTATGGTTAATTATCACATAATGTCGCATGCTGAGACGTTTTCATCCATTACATTAATACGTATGAATCCCATAATTTCAAACAAAGCTAAAGTTATGTCTTTAAGTTGGGCAAGCTCTTTTGCCATTGTGCAATTGCTTAAGGTATTGCGTATATCAATATTATCCACTTCACACCCAGTTGATATAAAGATGTCTTCATTATAGGGATAGGGAAAATTTTCAAAATAAAACATTGACTTTTCAAATCACTAATCTAAACAACTTTTATCTAAGCAAAAATGTCATGAAACGATGTTTCTTTGGGCAAAAAAGCCAGCCACGTTGACACACCAGAAATGACACGTGTACATTTTAAGTGTAAAAACTATAATTAACTTGTATCTTTTATATTGTTAATAGTAGAAGAATACATAGGTTCGGATGTCTGTGATGGACGTTGTGGATGAGGAATTGGAAGCGATCTTGGTGATCCGATCCCCATCTGCATTGTTGGTACTAGAGGATGGAAACCACTTACGAAAGGTGGAAATAAAGAGGAAAATGAAGTAAAATGGGAACCATAGTGTCTTGTAATGCATCCTACTTCATTCACTGGCCTCATTGTGAGATAAGGAGCAAGATATGGTTCTTGCAAGCTCTGGTGCCTCACAGGGGGCATATAAAAACCTTGTGGCATAGTCCCAGTTCCCGTGAATTGCATCATCTGATTATCCCGTTATAGCAGTATATAAATGTTAAGTAACACAATTGTGTAGTTATGCAGTAAAGAAAGAAAAAGAGTGATCTAGAGAGACGACAAAGTACCTGCACTTGCATTTGCAAAGATTTAATATACTTAATGACATCATCAAGAATTGATGCTTGGTCTCTCTACAAATTGTATTAATATTAACAAAAGTTATAGTACAACGTAAACATGATGAATTGAAGGAAAGTAGAACAAATACTTTTCCAGCTAAAATGAAATGACCTTATTGCATTCGGGGACAAGTGCCTTGAGAGCTCTTATTCTTTGATGAATTCGACTTCTACGCTTCTGCAAAAAACATATATAAAAAGATATTTTATAAGGTTGGTGAGGATCATTAATTACAACAAAGTAAATTATTTCGAGAATAAAATGAATAAATCCAAGGCATTTAGTTTTTTTATCAATCAATATGAAATTTAAATGTTGTGCTTCTATAAACACGTATGTTTTTTCACAATCAAATCAAATTACATATATGTTTTTAGTAACCTGCACATAAGTGTTGCCTATATATATAAACATACGATCAACCTAACCTTTTTCGTAATCAACCTAATTTTCTATATCTTCTTCTTTTTTCTCTTTTTTTTTTTGAATTTTTGAGTGAAACAACTAATATTACATGTATATGATTTTCTTTTGTTGTTATTTTTTTAAACTGTAAAAAACTAAACGATTTATTTTATCAAGTAATGATTTGTGTTGTACATGGTCTTCCCTTAATGATAATTATGGTCAATCATTAAAAATTTTATGAACTCATACCAGGACTCGATCAACTGTTGTGATGCTTATTGCCAAAACTTTACTTAAAACAAAAGCATATTGTAGAAACAATCAAATAAAATGAGGTTTTTAACATAATTCCCATATTATTTATCATCAAATAAAGATGGTAGCGACTCTCTTACGAAGACTGCAGTCCATATGCTAATCAACCGGTGTACGTTGTTTTTGTTTAGTGTCTGACCTGCTCTCTACCACGTCTTACGTGAGCCAGAAATTGTGTTCGAGGTTCTTGAAGATCCCCTTGTAGATCTTTTACTTTCTTTTCTCGTTCAATGTTTGATCCCTACACCATAAATATTAGTAAATGTAATTACTTAACACTTAATTTGTCATTTAACAAGTTCAATAGCATCTAGACTGCATGCTAGAATACTTAATCAACATGCAACTAATAGCTCCCATTGTGCATGTTTAATACAAGTAAGCGGTGCACAGACAATGAGATCTATTCAGGACATTTCACTTCAAGAACGCATCATTTTTTGTTGAGTTATTTCACATCAACACGCATATATAGGACTTTTTAGAGGAAATGTTTGTCTCTGTCCCGCCCTCCCAGACCCAGACACCCAGTGCTATAAATAAGATTTTACTGAATATGGTTATTTGTTTGTTATGCATATATCCGACTTCATGACGTGATTTAAGTAATATCCGACTTCATTAAGTGATTCAAGTAATCTTACTTCAATCTTCTTCATGCCGCTCGATTGACCTTTGTGGAATTTACTTGATGATGTTGCTGTCTCAGGAGATGGAGATGGAGATGGAGATGGAGAAGGAGAAGGAGAAGGAGAAGGAGAAGGAGAAGGAAGCTCTACTTGTGATAACATCTTCACAATATCATTATAATCTGGACCATCAAAGCTACTACATGTTGAAGTATAAGGGGCACCATTAAACAACAAAGTTGCTGCTGAATATTCTGAGATCTCCTCTGATGTTAGCTGTTGATTATCATCACCTTTCTGCATGGAGTCTTTCTATAAATCTAGAGTGAGAGTGTAGAGATCAATTAGTATATTCTAACAATATTACTGCATGTTATGGGTAAAAGATTCCTTTGCAAGTGTCATGTAAACTGATATAAAGCAGTGTAAGGTTTCAACTTTCAACCATGTGTCAGTGAATAGAGAAAATATAAAAACCTAGTTACTTGTAGAACTTGTAAACGATCACTTTCCTTCAATTCTTCAAAGAGTGTTTATATACAGATCTTGCAAGACTAAAGAATATTTATATATCAGTGTTGGAACCGTCAGAGGAATTGAAAAGTCATATATTTAAAGATAGATGAGTTGGATGTTGATAAAGTTTTCGTAGTTAGAGGTGGCGTCGTCACTCGTCACAAGATATACTGGAAGTATTCGTTCGTTGCAATAAATATGTTGATATTGTATGTGTATAAAAATATGAAAACAAAAATAGAAGATACTTAGGATATAAATTTTGATTTAGAGTGGTAGAAGAAACAAACACCTATAAATCGTTACCACTGCGGCTCTACTTCACATTAAATTTAAATCTTATATTTGCTTATGAAAACAAAAATAGAAGATACTTACGATATAAATTTTTATCAATTAGTCTTTCAAAACACAAATTTGTACTGCAACATACACTTATATTTGCTTATCATATTATCACCTACTATATATACTTTTTCTATATTTCATATTAGTTAAACTATATAACATGATTTACAATATATTTAAAAAATCAAAATAAACAGTTATATAAAATATATAAAGATTAAATTAATACATAAACTAAATAAAAACATAAATTAAACTACATAAATTTAAGATGGGGAATTACATAAAGTATGAATTAAAGATTAAATAATCTTCTACAAACATGAGCATCTTCTTGTATTGATCTTCGTAACTTTCTAAATAACCATCTCCCGACATCTACGATTAACTCCTTTCTATATAGCAACGTACATTTTAATTTTCCGAACCCCATCAACTCCAAATACAAAAACTAAACCGTTCTAGACGAGTCAATATGATGATTTGTTTGAGGCGCTTTTGAGTCGCTTGGTTTTGGTTAATTAGACATTAGTGTAGTGGTTGTGTGCAACAAAGAATTGAAGAGTTTGATATATAGCTAGCAAATCATGGTATTGACGTGGAAATTTGTGTTAGGACGTTGGATGGCAAAGTTTGTCACGACTTCTGAGGAAAGGGCTAGAAGGAATCTTGGAAACATGATTCCCTAGTTATTACTTCACTTGAGGGAGGTCGGCTACATGCTCAAGACAGTTAAATAACAACCACCGATCGAACAAATAAACTCATATCCATGTCCTTAAGTGTGCTTCAACTTACACGTACTTACACCAGTCTTCATCGTTCGTATCACCAGTGGTTTATGAAAACCGCCACCCCTTTTAAATGATTCTAGATGATTCTGCAATTTTACCTTATATTTAACTTGGATCAAATTTGAATGGAACTTACACCGATACATATATAAAAAAAAGTGGATTAGACCCACGCTTTGCCGCGATTTGATTTTGAACGTATACGAGAACGTCACAATTATAGTTTTTTGGGTCATTTTGGTTTTGGTGATTTTAATGACATAGTCACGTCCCAATGATAATTGATATTTACACATGCTTTGACGATCCGTTATTATGTCGTTATGATACTATTATTATTATATATATATATATATATATATATATATATATATATATATATATATATATATATATATATATATATATATATGGTATTTTATAGGGCACATATATCAATTAAAACAAATATGTTAAAAGTTAAAACATTTATAAAAAAATGACAAATATAAAAGAAATCTAAAGAGAGAAACAAAAATACATTATGACTTTTCATATGGTGTCTTAATATAAAGAGAAAATTACTAATTTGTCTTAAAGTTTTATATTATATAGTAGTAAAGATAAATAATTTACAACGTTATATTAGGAATTTAAAATAACATCATATTGTAAAATTTATAAAATAAAAACAATATATGTTTAAATTAATAATAGATAAAATAATATAAAATATCAGAAACGTTTATAAATGAGACTTTAATTACTCAAAACGTTTTCTTAACCGATCTAAAGCAACCTCAACTAACAGTTTAACACACATCACCTACTATTCACAGTTAATTACATTTAATAGCATTATTAATAAGTAGTAATTATATGTTTTTTTATAACAGCAAATGTATGCTCTTACTTCATATAATAAGTATTATATTAATCGTGTTCATTTATCCGTTTTCTAATTAAGACCGCACCCCCAACTCACTTATAAGAAAATTCACAACCGAATAAACCAACAGCCTCAACTAATACTACTTTTTTTTTCAAAGTGAAAAAGCAGAGAGGCATGATAATCGTGTTCATATATGCTGGTATCCTTTACGAGAATTTAAAGTGGTGGAATGGGAATGCCACTTTTTATCTTGAATGATTGATGGGATTCAAAATTGAGTAAAGTAAGTTATATCTCCTCCGTTGGTTGTGACTTGTGCTGTGCATGCTTAATTTGCCTCTCAAGTGAAGTCTCAATCGGTCTCTTCTTTTTCACTCTCTGAGCCCCTCATTCCCCCGCCCTCGCGCTTCAACCATACGGATTCCGTAATCCACTAATCTCGAGGCTTCGCGTGAAGACGCTTCTCTCATTCCTCAAGTAATTTCAGGTATTGATGATGCTTTAGAATCTTCACAATTTTGTTTACTGTATTCACACGGTTATAGATTCTCTAATTCTTCGCTTAGAACAAACAATTCATTCATTTTGCATGCCAATCGGACTTCAATTTTGCGTTTCGTCCGGAGCATTTACAATTGCATCGTCGATGGTCTGGCGCTCGCTGTCGTTTGATTTGATTTTGATTATTTTTTTGTTTCGGCATTTTGCGCTCCAATTTATGCTGTCAATTAAGTGTAGAAAACTGTATATAGAGGTCTGCGTGTAAGTTTTGAAGTACAGAAGACGAATTTTGTAAGTTTTTGAATGTCGAGAATAAGTTTCTTTCACTAGATCATGTCAACAAGTTTGGTTTAAATGAGTCCTGAATTTTCTAAGAATGATTTCAATAGACCTAAGATGATTTAGGGCAGATGATTTGTTTGCAAGGCTTGTTACTTTAATGCGTTGTGTGTATTTGCATATCACTTGATGCTATGTTACATCATGTACATCCAAGTGAGCTCCCTGAGTACTTGTCTCATTAAGTTTCAGATTCTCTAGTTCTTCACTAGGAAGAAACCTTTTATTTATTTTACATGCTCATTTGTTGAGGTGTGAAGGCCTTTGGGCTTTTGGATAGAGTTATGGGCATGGCCCATAAAGCTTCTTAAAACTCTAATTATCTCTACATATAGTTCAGGTCATTGTATTGTAATATTGTCCTTTGAGCTTAATAAAATACCTAGTTGCAGAGAGTGGACGTAGGTCATCTTGACCGAACCACTATAAATTCTCGTGTTCTTATTGCTTTCGTGTGCGTGCGTATAACAGTGTGTTTATTTCTGTTGCGTAAAGATACCTGACATCATTGACTTGAATTTTGGTTATTATTACATAACAATGTTAGGCATTCTCCTACCTTAATCGTTATGATTTAGGAACTACATAGACTCTAGTGTGTACGGCTGTGATTAAATTGCATTGAGCGTTTTGTCTGGAGTGTTTGCAATTGCATCGTCAATGTTCGGGCGATCTCTTTTCTGTCTCGGCAATTTGCGCTCCAATTTGTGTTGTTCAGCTGCGTGTAAGTTTCTAAGTACAGAAGACGAATTTTCCAAGTTTTCGAATGTTTAGAATAATTTTCTTCCATTGGATCATGTGAACAGGTTTGATTTGAGTGAGGCCTGAGTTTTTAAGAATGATTTTTAATAGACTTAAGATGATTTAGGGCAGATGATTAGGCAAGGCTTGTTACATTCATGCATTGTGTGTAGTTGCATAGCACTTGATGTTATGTTACATCGTGTACATTCAACTGTTCAAGTATCCTTTTCGAACTCCCAGAATACTTGTCTCAGTGAGTTACTTTTGTTTTGCTATTGCTTGTATGTTCACTATATTTCTCATGATTTCTGATAACACAATTGACACTTTCTGTTAAAAGAGCTATTAACTTGGCTACAATTGTAATCCACATTCTACGTATCTAGGTTCAACAGTGTATATTAGTCTTTGAGATGAAAATCTTTAACAAAATTTTGTACTCAACCAAATTTCCCAAAGAATACCAAACTATCTTATGGTTCACTACTGTGTTACATCCTCAATGTTTAACTGTTTTTAGACCCTTTTCCAACTACGAGTTACAGCTCTTAGATCAACTAGCTGTGAGTTTTAGTAATTTCATGATTCCCATTACTATGAATTCCAGGATTCTTCGCTCAGTATCTTCGGTGGAGCTGGAATTTGAAATATTAATGTAAAGAGTAGCTAGCTGAACTAGTCGAACAATATGTCCTTGTCTTTAAAACCTCAAAAAAATAGTGGTTGTTTGGCCTATAGATCATAAGTTTTAGTTACCAACAACTCCAGGAATTCTAATCCTCTTAGTAAAGGGTGAAGTCCGGTCCTTGCTGTAGAGCTCTTTTCACCACTAACTTTGCCTTCATGATTGTTTCCTTTTAAGTTGTATTCAGAGAAAAAGAAACTGAAGTAAAATGTTGTTGGCTTCTATAGATGTGTACTAATCAAGAGTAACATGTAATTCTCTTAACATGTATACAGTAACACATATCTCTTTCGTTCACCTTGGAAATGAGAAAGGTTGCACTTTCTTTTCAATCAATAGTTCCCTTTATTATTTGATCTTTTAGTGGCCTATAATCAATAGTTTTCTTGACAGCTTTCTCATCAAGCTGATTTCAATTTCTATCTTTTTCTTGATCTTTTTTCATGTTAACAATCAAATCTGTTCATACCACATTTAACATTTTGGTTTACATAATTTAGGTAAGATGCCAGAAATCCAACTAGGTGCCCATACTATAAGGTCCCATGGAGCTAAAGTGGCAAGGACTCACATGCATGATTGGCTTGTTCTATTACTTCTTATGGTCATCGAAGTCATTTTGAATGTGATAGAACCATTCCATCGCTTTGTTGGAGCGGAAATGATGGTAGACCTTAAATACCCTTTGCAAGAAAATACTGTTCCCTTATGGGCGGTTCCGGTAGGTAGTCGTTAATAAATATTACACAAACACACAGGAGTGACCATGACACCTTTACACATTGATACTTTAACTGTTTCTGGTAATCTGGTCTACCATCTAACAGATTATTGCGGTATTATTGCCTCTTGCGGTCATCCTCATATACTACTTTATTAGAAAAGATGTTTACGATCTACATCAAGCCATACTAGGTAAATATTATCTGTAAAATATATTATCTTGCCTGCCCAATTTTGTGACTTAGTTTATCTCCTCATGTATTGTCAGGCCTTCTGTTTTCAGTACTTATCACAGGAGTCTTAACTGATGCAATCAAAGATGCTGTTGGTAGACCCCGCCCAGACTTCTTCTGGCGCTGTTTTCCTGATGGCAAAGGAGTTAGTTCTTAGAATCCTAATGGTTTTCACCCTTGCAGCTTATAAGCTTTAGTATTTGATACCAACTTTGATCTGTCTTTTTTCTATCATATTGTACACTCAGGTTTTTGATCCTGTTACCGGTAAAGTCATGTGTACTGGATTAAAATCTGTCATTAAAGAAGGACATAAAAGTTTTCCAAGTGGGCATACATCTTGTAAGTTTTCTATTCCTGCTCTGGTGATCTCCTTGTTTTTAGCCACAGGCATATCAAAAAAATATTTTTTCTTTCAACATTTAGGGTCCTTTGCTGGTCTTGGTTTTCTATCTTGGTACATGGCAGGAAAGATTAGGGTATTTGATCGTAGGGGCCATGTGGCAAAGCTTTGTATTGTTGTCTTCCCCTTACTTGTTGCAGCCTTAATTGGTGTTTCACGGGTCGATGACTATTGGCATCACTGGCAAGATGTATTTGCAGGAGGTCTTCTAGGTTTGTATTGACTAAAACTTGCTCCGAAAAACTGTCATTCTGTTATTTAACTGTTATATGTGATTATGACATTTTTCCGGACTTGTGTGCAGGGATGACTGTTGCTTCATTTTGTTACTTACAATTCTTTCCACCACCATACGACATTGATGGTACACCCTCCAATCTTGAAGTTTTTAAACGTTATGTTCATTAAAAATTTTGTTTGATATGCAGGTTGGGGGCCTCACATATATTTCCAGATGTTAGCAGATTCCAGAAACGAAACTCAGCCTGGCAATTTCAACGGTTTAAATGTGGCACCATCGGAGATTGAGAACGTGCGTATTTACTCTCACAGAGGCATGAGAGTTTCAGATGACAACATGAGCTCAGTCCTGGGTGAAATGGAGAGTGGGAGAAGAAGTTAGTCAAACTTTGACTAATTGCTTATCTTCTGAGTTCTGCATAATCAGTTGGCTTCTTGATGGAAACTTCAAGCGTAGGTAAGAAAATTGGGTAGCCCGTATGCACATATGTGTCTAGCTTTGTTCACTGAATAAAGTCTTTTTAACTTTTGAAGCTTTTAATTCTGATGTGAATACAATTAGAAGAATATTGGTAAATCTTGAACCAAAATCGTGTTAATATTGACCGAAAATGCATTTGTCCACACACAATGGGTGGTTCCACAGCATTATGTAGCTGCGTCGTTGATGATTTTGAGGGCTTTTGGCCCACACCGAGGAACAACCATGGATGGCTAAGTTTGTTGAAGTCTACCAATGAACTAACAATTTTATTTCTCTAAGACCTAAACCATTCTCAAGTATTCTCTAAATCGTTTTTAGTTATAGTTGAATGTATTTAATATGCATTTAAGCTTCTTACAGACAATCAATAACCTACCGTTTCCTTCAATGCAATCATTACAATGGTGAGATAATCAGTTGGGTTCAACATGAAAGTTCTAACCATTCAGTACAGAACATTCAGCTTGAAAGTCTCCTTCCTTTTTTCAAAGTAATATGATGATAAAGTTTTATTTTATTCATAAAATGAATACTTTGTAAAACAAGTACATTAATATTTCTTTTACTCTTTTATATTCTTAAAATTATAATTCCATTGTATATCTGTATACATTAGCTCTCATCATTATCGTAGTTTATGCAGGTGCATGAACTTTTAGTGGAAACGAACACACACGCTCCTGCGCCCTAAGTCAACTTTATTTTTCCACTCTAGACTTCTTAATATACCGACGCGACTTATCACAAAGTTGAAAATTAAAATAGCAATGGTTTAGAAATCTAACTTCTTAAAATGTTAAATCCTTTACGTTTACAAACATGACTTTGTGATTATATTTGATATTACATTAACGTGTCTAGAGATTCAATTTTCATCCCATAATCACAAAGTTGTTCCAATTTGGTTTCATTGATCTTTCCTTCCAGGGTAAAAAACTTGTTGCGATATGAAATCCGAGTCGGGTCTCAATGTCTTTTTGTGGGTTAGCTCACATCTAGTATTTCAAAATCATTCCCAAACTTAAATACAATCATCAAAGTTAATGCGGAAATAAACTTATTAGAATGTGAGATACCTATGACGTGTAAATATTGTTAGGTCGTGTGTTTAAGTCTCACTCTGAACAAAATAGTCAGAGTTGAGCCAGGGGGTTTTCCAGTAATGGGTTTCCTCTTGATTGGGTTCGGGTGCGATCCCGGTTGACAAACAGATAAATGACCTCAATTAAAATAACATCTATTTTCCAAAGCAAAGTCGTACATTTACCGTTCAAACAAAAAAAAATTGACACCAAGTTTGGATTCAAAGAGCCCAACACTTCAATCAATGGGCCTAGCTGCCTAGGAACTAAATAGTTTACGAATTTACGTTATCACTTTGCTCACGTAAATATTATATATACTATTTTAGTAAATTCATGTATTATACGAGTTGAATATATATAAAATTTATTAATTATAAAATAATATTTTTAAGATAAAATATAATTGAAATTACGTATGAGTAAGGATTATAATTAATAAAACAATGGTATCAAGTTTTTTAAACTTTTTTTTAAAACAAATTAAACATTGTTTCATAATGAACTGTTTTAATACAATATTATTTTAAAACAAATTTTCTTTATTATAACTCTTTGTTTTAATTATTTTTAGTTTATAAAAACATTACTTTTTAAAAATACAATATTTCTTATTTTTATAAAAGTTTGATGTTTTGAAAAAAAATTATTTTATAAAAATTTATTTCTTTAGAAATTACATTGATAAAAAGATCTCTTTTTTAAAATAAAAATATATTTTTTTTAATATTCTCGATATATGCAATCTACTATTTATAAGCCTTTTAGATTTTCATAAGCCTTTTAGATTTTCTACTAAAGATTAAAAGTTTGTGTAACAAGACATAATACAATATCTTTAGTTTGTTAAATACTACTAGGGAGATGTATTTTTTTATATTTATTTCTCAATTTTATGTGATCTACCTTAGCATTTGATATTTGTATAGCGGTGAATTTCCATTTTTCAGTTCTTCACTTCATTTAATAAGTTGCGTGTCGTCCCATTTCCCCCTTATAAATTGTCAATTGCATTACATCAGTCAAGTATCATCATTCATCAACACACACTTCACATTTCAAAGAATACGGTTAGAAATATGGAAGTTAGGAGCGGAGGTCATGGCGATGGATCAGATCAGTATCACCGGCTTTCTGATGGTACCGGAGTTAGTGACGAAATCGCCGGCACAGGCGATGATGATTCGAGATTAAACGAACTCGGTTACAAGCAAGAACTACATCGCAGCCTCTCGTAAGTGATCTCGTCATACCTACTCTTTTTCGTTGCCAAATCTTCCACATATAAACAGTAATAAACTCGATTTGATCTTATTAGCAATCTGATTTACGCCTCTCTGATTGGGTAAACTTAGGTCTTCGGATATTGACTGATAACGATTTAGGTATTGATTTGGAACATGGTGAATCTCATTGGTAGAAATGCTACTGATTCAGATCGAGAGGATTCGAGTTCTGGAGTTTGATTTCTGTAAAATGTGAATTATAAGTTGAATTGAAGGTTGTTTGACGATGTCATGTGTAGGTTAGTGGCGAATTTCTCAGTGACGTTCTCGATCATCTCTGTGATGACTGGCATAACGACACTGTACAGTACTGGCCTCACATTTGGGGGACCCGTTAGTATGATATACGGATGGCCAATAGCAGGCTTATTTTCGCTAGTGGTTGGGCTATCAATGTCTGAGATCTGCTCTGCTTACCCTACTGCTGCTGGGCTCTACTTCTGGAGCGCAAAGCTATGCGGCAATGAATGGGGCCCATTTGCTTCTTGGCTCACAGGCTGGTGCGTACTCTTTCCTCTTTAGTCTTTACTCATGTTACCCTGACCCCTCATACTGGTTTTAAGATGTTAAAATAAGACACATGAAACTGTTTTTTTTCTTTTTAGCTTGGTGTTTATTTACATGGCAAAAATATATCTAGCTATCTAGTAAACAAATATAGTAAATAAACTTGTAAAAGTATAAAAATTCAAAAATCTAGTCCAATCGTTGCTTTGGTTCGCCGGCCCAACCAGACCGGCTAGGTAGCTGGAATTCGGACATGATCTGGTTATGAGACATTGCTCTTTTATTTTAGTTGCTATAAAATTTTTGTTAGAGGCGTTGGGCATTTGGGCCTTTTCTGTTCATAGTTATCTCATGGCCCATAATGTAGAAAACTAATCCATCTTTCTGGCCTTGGTGAACATCACTTCGTTTTTCTTCCAACCTTTAGTTATAATGATCGGGTGCACCCATCATTTCAAGGAAAATCTATTGCCCAAGACCCATTGTGATAAAATCTTTGACTCACTTAAAACGTATTACCTCAAATAAAACTTGAACTAATAACCTTTGTATTGAGATGCGATGAATACCTTCTTCCAGACTAGTTTATCTTTTTTTTGAACAGCAAATGTACGACCCTGTTTCGGAAGATATGTGTTATCTTAATCGGGCTCACCTATCCGTTTCCCAGGCGGGACCGCACCCCCAACCCCCTCAGGAAGAAACCCATTGCTGAGAAAACCTCCTAGCTCAACTCTAAGCATTTTGTTCAGAGTGAGACTTGAACCCATGACCTTCCTTTATTTACATGTTATGGGTACCTCATCTTAACCAGTTGGGCTAAATAGAGCTCCTTTTACGTATAAAATAGTTTAGTTACAAAATATTGTGCCCCTACACCCTGTTACGCTATTAATGGGCACTACTTGCACGTGGATGAACTTTTAGTGGACAACGTATGCACACGCTCCTACGCCTTAATTTGACTACATTTTCTATCCTGGACTTTGATATATAAATATCACCAGCCGACGACGACTAACTCGCTTTTCATGAAATATTAAATTATTTACGCTTTTACACATGATTTTGTTGTTACTATTCAATATTATATAGACGTGCCTGGAGATTCAGTTTCCTTCCAATAATTACAAAGTTGTTCCAGCTGGCTGCATCGATCTGTCTTTTTAAAATATGTTGGTATAATTGTTATAGAAGTAATACAGCTTGGCGTGTTAAGTAATCTTTTTTATTTACAAACAATTTTTTAAAGATTGGTATTGGTACTAGTCAAGTAGTCATAAATTATTAATGTTTTAATATTGGTACGAACTGATAACTGAAAAACCAAAAACAAGCATCATGATTACATTCTTTCTTTCTTAGTTTCATGTTAACAAATGAGTTAAAGGTGAATCTATAGTTAATCTTTTGTGTATTTGATTTTTCAAAACCAACTGTTATGATCTGAGTTGATTCAAAATCGTATTGAATCAACATGTAACTAAAATAAACAAGAAGTTTGTTAATTCATAAAAGTAATGGACAAAACAAGTTACATATTATTAACAATAGCCAAGACAATTTCTCTAGAAATACATATTATTTAAATAAATTATAACTTCTCTTTTATTAATTTTTTTATTTGTATTTCCAATACTTGTATTACGGTAACTAAACCTAAAAACTCAGTCATAAGAAAGAAATATAATATAAATAAAAGATAACTTGTATCCTATTCCAGTATTCCTATATCCTATTCCCACTTGAATAATTTATGATACACATTCCAGAGAGTGATGGGAATTTCTGATACGACCCGAGAACATTATACGAATCTAACATGAAACCGCGGGTTAAGTTTTACTATAAATTGGTTCAGATCGAATCTGTGAACCTCCTTAGCTAAACACGTCAATTTCAGGTTCAACCCGAGGGGTTCGCGGGTTGCCCCGTTTAACTCATTTTTTAATTATTTTATTTTATATATTTTATGTCATTAATTAAATTTCTTATGTATTTTATTTTAAAATTTAGAACTTAAAATAACAATTGGCATAGAATTTCATGACTAAAATATAATTGTATTATATTAATTCGTATATTTTGTTGTAACATAATAATCTTAAAGTATTAATATGTCAAAAAAATATAAATTTAAAAATTCGGGTCAATCGGGTCATGTTCGTGTCAAATTGTAAATTTTCGTGTCGTGTTAGGGTTGACACTTCAGACACAATTTTCGGGTTCGTGTCTGGTTGGACCCGACAATGTGAGAGCATGACTTGTTTAGCACTCTAGTTCCAGATAGTTCTCCAAAACCTATGGAATGACTTAATTGTTACATATCCAGCAATGCCTCAAAAATTTTAATTCTAACTCTATAAATTCCTGTATAAATATAAAAAGTATAATAATCATATTAGAAGTATTTGTGAGTTAAATGTAAATTTGTTGAGGTTGATTTTTAGAATATGAGGACAAAAAAGGAGTGAAGCTAAATTATTACAAGAATATATGCATTAGGTAACAAATGGAAATATTAAGTAAGATTGTAATGGGGATATTGTGTGGTCGCTAATAGTTGTGGAATAATTTTAACACGTCATCTTAATAGAATTGATGGGTTAGACATGGCATCTTAAAAAATACTTTAGAGAAAAAGTAAAAGGTTAAAATATCTTTGTAATTTAATTATGACATCTGTTATAAAAACGAATTATGAATACAATTTTATTCTTTACAAACAAGAACCGAGTTGTAATTGTGCTAATTGTCCTTTAAAAGTGGTTTCATGTTTGAATTTATATCTATATTTATAATCTATACTAATAAAATAAAATGTCTAGAATGCATTTGACATATTTTTACACTGTCCACATAGGTTCTACCTAGGATTTGAACACGTGTTACTATTATAATAAAAGTTAATAATTTAATAATACATTAAATGTTAATGGTTATTTATATATACTTTTCAAATTATAAATTGATTCTTTGATAAATTAAAAACATGTTTTTTATTTATTATAAAAACATAATTTTTTTAAAAACAAAAATTTATGAATTATGGAGTTTTTTAATAGGAAGAACTTTAAAAACAACATTGTTTAAAAATAATTTTTTTAAAAACTGTAGTGTTTAAAAAATAGTTTTCTAAAACATAAGTTTTTTAAATACCAAAGTTTGAAAAAATATTGTTATTGTTTTATTACTTAAAATAGTTAGTTATATATAATTTCAATCATATTTTATATTAAAATATTTTATAATTTATAAATATCAATAAATAATTATTAATTTATTATTTTTTAACACGTGTAATACACAGGTTTCTATACTATATATACTATATATAATAAAAAAGTAACTTAACGTGTCATCTTTCTAGAGCCCTAGTATCTACTTTACCCGGTCCAAAATATATGCTATGGTAAGAAACTCTTTTGACAATCAATTAAAAGATAAAAGGAACTACATTATTAGGTAACTCCATTTTAACAATCAATTTCTATTTATTTCACCTGTATGGTCATGTCGTATTATTAGACATATTATTAAACATAAATTATTTTACGAATATCTTTCGATCCTCCTAATAGTTCTATTATAATAAAAAGGTAACAATAGAATATACGTGGCAACACCACATTTATTTTAATATTACCTAAATTTACTAATAATATTATTTAAGTTTTTTTTAGATTAAATATGATTTTATAATAAATTAAAAATATATATTTTATTAATATTATTTATAAAGAAATAAAATTTTATAATATAAATTTTTTTAAAACATCAAACTTTTTAAAAAATATGAAATATTTTAAATTTAGTGTTTTTAACGAGTAATTTTTTATAAACCAAAAATAATTAAAATTGAGAGTTATAATAAGAAAATTTATAAAAATGAAAAAAATAAATAAAATGTTTAATTTTTATTTTGAAAAAATAATTTAAAGTTGATATCGTTGTTTTATTACTTATAGTTTGTACTACTATGTAATTTAAATTATATCTTATCTTAAAATATTATTTTATAATTTATAAAATCTTATTATATTTAATATAATATTTATTTAACCCGTGTAATACTGTAATACACGGGTTTAATAAAGCTAGTTGGATATATAAGGTAAATATAGTAATCATTAAAGTAATTGACCAAACAAGTAATAAAATTATATGTCGATTAATAAAATTAAACAAGAATAATTATATTCTCCATTGATTATTAATGTAAGTTTCATCGTGTGAAAAAGTAATTAAATTTATTAAATATTTATTTGACTAAATGATCAAATTAAGGAATGTGTATAAAACATTAAATGCTCAAATTAGAAATATGTACATGTGTAAATTACTAAATTACATCTAAACTCATTTATATGCTCCTATTATTCAAAATTTCCTTCAAACATCAAAACATAATTAATGAAAATCATACTGTATTTCATACTAGTTTAAAAACCCGTGTATATACAGAATACATAAAATTATTAAATTAAAGTTATTAACTAATATGTATAAATTATAAAATTATTATTTGAGATAAAAGTTATATTTTTATTAAAAAGGTTCACTATTCATAAAATGTTGTTTAAAAAATGTTATGTTTTTCAATAAAAAATATATTTTTTATTTATTAAATATTTATTTAACAATTTGAAAAGAATATACAACATTATTAACATTTAATATTGTCATTAAATGATTGACTTGATATGATAATGACATATGACAAAATAATTGTAAGAAAATGGCACGTGTCAAAATTGGTTGTAAAAATATGACATGTGACAATAATTATTTTACTTTATTAGTATTAATAATCTGTAAATCAATTTGAGAAAATCGTTAACATTAATTTAAAATGTTAAGTATAATAGTTTGCAAATAAAATATTAATCAACTATTAATTTTACTTGCTTTTCTTGCTATTCATAAACGAATTTACAAATATTGATATTAGATAAAGGTGTTAAACTTAATAGCCTGACATCAAAATTTTCTATTTTAACAAAATGTAAATGTGGATGGCACGTGTCAACACCACATTTATTTTTATCAAAATTTTCTCTCTTCTCTATCATATTAAATAACTATATTAATTACTAAAAATATTATTTATTTTTACATTATAATTATTTTTTACATTTTTTAAAAAAAAAATTTTTTCAAAACATTATTTTGAAACTAAATGTTTAATTTATCTTTGAAAAAATAAAAAAATAATAAAGTTCATATCATTATTTATTACTTATAGTTATTACTTATACGTAATTTCAATGATATTATGTCTTAGTAATACGTTTTAAAATTAATAATTTTTATTTTATTTTATATTTTATTTGTTCAACCCGTGTAATATATTAGTTTACTAAAGCTAGTATTGTATATAAAGATATCTTGGATATTTACGACATTCAATATTATTAGTTTATTAATTAAATGTTTACTTATATGTAATTTAAATTTACATAATAGTCTATGTAGATTTAATAGCATATATATACAGTTTAAGTTTACTAAACTTAGATCAAAGTCATAATATTACAAATAAAACATAAAAAATTGTTTGAATGAAAAAATGTTTATAGAATTATTAATTATGAATATGTTTTTTTACTTCATAACCTATTATTTACTTAACTCGTGTTTTATACGAGTTACTAAGCTAATCTTGTATTTTAAATTATAATACAAAAATATCATATGAAAAGTACAAGAGAATCTCTATTAATTATTGCAGCCTCTCAGTTAGGAATAACATTTGTTCCGTCTTAACAATGATTACGTAAAAATAAAGAATAATATGCTATTCTGGTAAAAGAAAACTTTAAAGCGTTCTTTGCTTTTTATATTTTTTTCTTTTTGCAAAGAAAATGGAACAACTTATATTATATATATGGTTCAGCCAAGTTACATAAAACTTTGGTGTCATGGTGCACTGATGTTATAATATCTCCCATAAAAATAAGTTGAATTTAAATCATCAAAAATGTAAATTGATAAATGGTTAGCAGAGAAAAAAGTAGTTGTTTTAAAACTTAGGCAGATATCTATAATATTTGTTCGTTAAAATAAAATAAAAAAACCGCACCAAAATCACAATCTTTTCCACACTTTTTTTTTGAACGGTAAATGTACGACCCTGATTCGGATGATAGGTGTTATTTTAATCGGGCTCATCTATCTGTTTCCCAGCCGGGACCGCACCCCCAACCCCCTCAGGAGGAAACCTATTGCTGAAAAAATCCTCTGGCTTAACTTTGAGTATTTTTACTGAGAATGAGACTTCACGTGATCTCCTTTTTATTTACATGTCATGAGTAACTCACCTTAACCAGTTGGGTTAAAGATGGTTTTTTTTTTCACACATTTAACGATAATAAAGGGAAAAAGGATTTGTAAGTCAACACACATGCAAGAATCAAATTCAAACCTCAAAAGTCACATCTCCCATATCAAGTTGGCCTGTGGCCTCTCATTGTTTTTGACCATACTTACATTTAATAATAAGATTCCACACCATATAATATGATATGTAGCTTCGTATATTAAGTATTATATTATATATTGCATTGCAACCCAAAGATCGATGAAATTGGATTTTAATTTTCACACTCAAAATTTCCCCATTCCAACAAAAGCTCCAACTAAAGAGAGTCGACACTAGATTTCTGTCACTCCTTTCAAGAAACACTTGTAGTAGAATCTCATTCAATCTCTCAAATCGGTGATCTGTAATGACGGGTTCACAGAGTGTTAACGGCAAACACCCACAAGATTCAGGTCACTCTCGTTTAAACGAATTGGGATACAAGCAAGAACTCAAGCGTGATCTCTCGTAATCTTCTTTCTACACCCTCATTCTTTCAATCCATCATTTTCCAATTTCAATATTGGGAATTCAACGATTTCAAGGTTCTTTATCTGGTGGGTATTGTTTTGGCAATTGCAGGGTGTTGTCAAATTTTGCGTTTTCGTTCTCGATCATATCGGTGATTACTGGTATAACCACCCTGTACAATAGTGGTCTGAATTTTGGTGGACCTGTTGTGTTGGTGTATGGATGGCTAGTTGCTGGTGCGTTCACCATGGCTGTAGGTCTGTCTATGGCTGAAATTTGTTCATCTTACCCAACTTCTGGTGGTCTTTATTATTGGAGTGCCAAACTTGCTGGCCATAGTTGGGCACCCTTTGCCTCTTGGATCACTGGCTGGTAAAACTCTATCAGTTTCTTTGTATAATTAGTTCATCACCAACACTATACATATATAAGTATGATCTGAATGAATGATAAATAAGATTCCAAATTTAATCCAATTTCTTTCAAATCTGTTTCACATGACTCAATTGTATATATTTGGATATGTTGTGCTATGAACTGCTAGTGTGCACCCTTTGTACTATATTCCTTTTCCACTTATGAGAAGTGTACTTTATGTGTTTCTGAGTACTTTTCCAGGCATATAGTTGAGTTCCTTCTAAAGGATGTTACTATTTTTATATGTTTGTCCAAAAATCGTAATTCAAAACTAATATCTAAGTAAGAGAGTTTTCTAGCTAAGATTGCACTCAATTTACAGAAATCTTTGATTTCATGCTTTTTATATTTAAAAAAAAAACACAGAATAGAAGAAAACTGCAAAAGGCTCTAAGGTTAGGAAAAAGTTGAAATTGGACCCCAAAATATAGGAAGCTGAACCCCACAAAACCGGGCCAGACCGGGTTAATGTCATCATGATGTTTTATTGCACTGGTTGTGGATTGTGTGACTCTTCCTGGTTCATGAGTTTTACACGTTTTAAGTCCATATGTTCACATGTATGTTTTTAGGTAAGCAGTAATTAAGTCATAATCCATATGATTTTCCTGTAATTCTATTTCAACTCCAATATCTATTTTAATCACTTTTGGCTTTTTTTTTGCAGGTACAACATTGTAGGCCAGGTAACATATATCTTGTGGTTCCTAGTCTTTTTGAAATAAAAGGATAGTTTCAACATGCTAATCATTTAATAAACTTTGTAACTTTGCAGTGGGCTGTGACAACAAGTGTTAATTTTTCACTTGCTCAGTTGATTGAAGTGATTGTTCTTCTGAGCACTGGTGGCAAAAATGGAGGTGGTTATGTGGCTTCTAAATACGTGGTTCTTGTTATCCATGGTGGCCTTCTTCTTGTACACGCCATCATAAACAGCCTCCCGATTTCATGGCTGTCCTTCTTTGGACAACTAGCAGCTGTCTGGAATATATTAGGTGTCTTTTTTCTAATGATCTGTATACCCTTGGTTGCAAAAGAAAGGGCTAGCGCAGAATTTGTGTTTACACATTTTAACACTGACAATGGAGCCGGTATTAATAGTAAACCCTACATATTTCTTATTGGGTTGCTTATGAGCCAGTATACATTGACAGGCTATGATGCCTCTGCACATATGGTTAGTTTTCTTTGCTAAATGCTCAATAATCTAATGTTTAGCATAGTGGTGGCAATTTCGACCCATTTACGTACATATGTATATCATTAATGAATAATTATAAATTTAAATTTGAAAATGGATAAAAAAGCAATTGTGGTAACAAAAGAGTCTCCTTTCAACTTGTATGAGTTTTAACACGCTGCCTAATTGATAGACCACCCATCTTTGCGCCTGTAGTTTACTAGCTTTCTTGGAGAATTTTAACTTAACATTAGTGCTTATGTTTTGCTTTTTTCTCTTCTAGTCAGAGGAAACAAAGAGTGCAGATATAAATGGGCCAAAAGGAATCATTAGTTCTATTGGCATATCTGTAATAGTTGGATGGGGCTATTTGCTTGGAATAACATTCACGGTTACTGACATCCCACAACTTTTAAACCCGGATAATGATGCTGGTGGTTACGCCATTGCAGAGATATTCTATCAAGCTTTCAAGAGTCGGTTTGGGAGCGGTACTGGAGGTATCATATGCTTGCTCGTGGTAGCTGTTGCCATTTTCTTCTGTGCCATGAGCTCCCTCACAAGCAATTCCAGGTAACTTTTAGGATCAATAATCACACACACAGAGTATTCACATATTGCAGTCTGCCTTGGGTTTGGCCTGAAAATCATGGCTGCTTTAGACCCAGTTGAGCCTGTTGATTGTACTTCGGTTCCAGGGACCAGGCACGAAAGAAAAAGTCCGTTTAGGAATGATCGAAAGCCAGGTTATACGTCCAAGTAGGACCCAATTTCAGGTCTTAACGGCCCAGTACCTAAAGTTGCTTTTTCTGTCTTTAGTTTAATTTTTTTCTAAATCTAACCATGGAAACGCAAATGGCAGGATGGTATATGCGTTTTCAAGAGACGGAGCAATGCCATTGTCGTCACTATGGCATAAAGTGAACCAACAGGAGGTTCCTATATATGCTGTTTGGCTCTCTGCTTTCATAGCATTCTGCATGGCCCTTACGGTATGTCATCATCACATTGTATAAAAACTATCAACATTTCTTGCACAAAGCTACATCTAAAAGCCTGAATCTTGTATAGTAAAATATATAAACATGATTGCTTACTCTATTTTGCTTGATCTTTAATGGAATATGTTTGCAGTCTCTGGGGAGCATAGTGGCATTTCAGGCCATGACATCAATAGCAGTGATCGGTTTGTACATAGCCTATGCGCTACCGATATTCTTCAGGGTCACTTTGGCCCGTAAAACATTTGTACCCGGGCCTTTCAATTTGGGGCGGTATGGTATTGTTATTGGTTGGATATCAGTTCTTTGGGTCATTACCATTTCGGTGCTCTTCTCTTTGCCTGTAGCATACCCAATTACCGATCAGACTCTCAACTATACCCCGGTGGCGGTTGGTGGTCTTTTTATCATTGTGGTGTCGTATTGGATAGTCAATGCACGATACTGGTTTAAAGGTCCCATAACAAATGTTGATATCCCTAGCAATGTATGAGCATGTTGAATGTTACCGTTATTTGTGTATCAACTCTTTGCATTTTAGTGGCCATTATATTCGTGTAGGAATTAATAATGAAAACACATATTTTGCCTTTGTATAATTAGTTGAAGAAAGGTAAAAAAAAAAGAAGGTACACTGGTTATAGATCAATCCATTTGTTTTATAGACTAATTTATTTTCGTTATAACTTTTTCAGTCAAGTATGGTTGTATTCTCACCGGTATCATAAACTTGCAGAGAGAATAATTAAGTTTTTCTAGGAACTTGTTACTTGATGCATAGCAAACTTGTATAGTATGTTTAAGAGTAAATTACATGATCGTCCTTGAGGTTTGCTTAAATTTCAACTTTCATCTTTAAAATTGAAAATTTACTGGTTTAGTTCTAATGTTTGAAAAAAAAGTAACTCGTTTCGTCCCTGAGTCAAACGATCGTTAATTTATTCCGTTAAGTAGCTGTGAAATAACAATTTTACCCTTCTTTCTCCTTCAACTCAATCTCCACCACCACCACTCTACCACCACTCCTTGCCACCACCACCACACACCCCCATCTCCGACATGCAACTCATCTTCGAAGACCCACCACCGTCAAGAAACACCAGATTCGGCGATTTATTTGAACTCCTTTTGTAACATATGGTTGATAATGTGATTAATATGCATAATATTTTTATGGGGATTTCGCCCTACAAAACTCTTTAAAGGCATATACCCTCAAGCAAAAAGTTTTAATGCGTATATTTCCTTACAAAATCTCATAATTGGCAAATTTATCCATTTTTATTAAGAATAGTTTATATAATGATTAATTTGTCTTTATTCTTACTAAAACTTCATAATTGATAAATTTCCCCTTACAAATTTTATAATTATCAAATGAGTTAAAAACATATTCATCATTCTAAAACTCTTTAATGACACATATTCATCTGTAAATGTTTATTAATTTTTTTAGAAGGATAATATTGTCATAACAATAAATTAGATATATATGCAATTAAAGTTTTTACTTGAGTATATATGCATTTAATGGATGTTTACAAAGATGTATATATGTAATTAATCCTATCTTCCTACTTTAATAATATAATAACTTGGGATGACACGTGGCAGCAGCACAATCATTTTCAACAAAAAATTTCCGTTTCTCTCTTTTATTAAATAATCATCTTAATTACTAATAATATTATTCAACACTTTTTTAGTTTAATAAATTAAGAAAGTATTTTTATTTATGTTGTTTTTAGATAAACAAATTTGTATAAAATAATAAATTTGTCTAAAGCATCAAACTTTATAAAAAAGTACAAAATATTTTTAAATTGGTATTCTTAAAAAGTTGTTTTTTAAAAACCAAAAATAATCAAATTTGTGAGTTATAATAAGAAAATTTTTAAAAATGACATTTTTATACGGTTTTTCGTTTTGAAAAAAAATTACAAATAAAATTTTAAAAAGACGATATCACTGTTTTATTAATTACATTCATTACTTATACAGAATTTCAGTCATATCATATATTTAAATATTATTTTATAATTAATAAATTTTATTATATTACTATTATATTTATTCAAACTGTATAAAAAACGGTTTACTAAAGCTATTGGTTTAATATAATCGACCCATTTAAATTTCCAAGCTGTTAAAACAATTTCACTTTGTGCGGACCGCCATAAAATTTTGAAACTAAACAAAAAACATATGTTTTTCAAAATTCAAAAGCGATATATTGATTACTGATCACAATCACCGACGTTTACCATGTGAAAGGCACGGTTGACGCGTTAGGCATTACAAGTTGTACGCTGCTGCATTACGAGTCATTCAATACACACCCTCTTACCATACACCATCAACCACCTAATCCCTCTTCAAACGCCTATATAATTCTACCCCCAATTACTATTACTATCATCGGAATCCAATAATATAGTTGGAAAGGTGGGGGATAGAGGGAAAGGAGATATGGTTTGAGGGAGGTGATGGAAGCGGGTGTTTCGGAACAAAATAATCATCCAATCCAACTTTTGTTCCGAGACCACCCATTCCAACATCTCCCTTCGACTATCTTCCCATCCCTTCTAATCCCTTTGCTCCCTCTTGCTTAATTGAACAACAAATACTGACTATTACTTGCTTATTTTGTTCAAACCGTTTGATTTTGTAGCTTTAACTATTCACTAGAATTGAAGAATTGAAATTTCATCAAACAAGTGTGAGATCTGGAGATCGGGGAGTTGTATTAATGATTTTTGTGGCTGTTTTGCTTCTTATGGTTATAGATGGATTGATTTGCTTCGATGAAAGACCTGTGTGGATATGATGAGTTCTGTTGTTGTGATGATCTTCGATTGTAATCGACGTTTATCGGATAAATTTTTATATTTACTGTTTTGGGATTTTGATGCCTGTTAAGGTGATTAAAGTATGGATGGGCTTCGATAGCAAATTCATTTGGAGTTAAAGGTGAATCATTTGAAGCTCTGTTTGGGTGTGAGATAAACAGTTGATGTAAACTAATTTAGTGTATAGGCTTTGATGTGGGTTGCAATCGATATGCTTCAAAAGAGGAAAACACGAAACACTCTGTTTGGGTGTGAGATATCAATTAAGGTTTGGGCGAATGGGCGGAAACTAGTATTAAGCCATCTGCATTGTAGCGGGAGGCGTGTGCCAAGTAGCATTAATAACACATCGTCGCAAGTGACCACTAACACTGAATAATCTCATATTAATAAATGAAAACGAAACGTCAAAATGTTGAACCATGCAGACGAAACATAAAATATATAAAACAATAAGTAAGTTGATCTAAGACTAACGCGTTGCGATGAAACCGTTAGACGGGATAAAGATAAGTATAAAAATGAAACCGTTAGACGGGATAAAGATAAGTATAAAAATCTAAGACTAACACTGCGACGTGGTAACTCGCAAAATTTATACCAAAATGTAAAACGAAAAGTTGTAATATATGAAAATTAGAGGGACTAAAGTTAAAAGTAAAAAAGAAATGTTATGACTAAATTATAAAATTGTAAAGTATTGAGTTAAAAAAAGTTAAAAATTAAAAAAAAGAACAAAAGATGAGTAAAACCTACTAATTCATGTGATATAATCCATAATTCATACCAAAGTTATTAAAAAAAGAAAAAAAGAAGAAGACTAGTGAATAATCGTCAAGTGGCCCAATCATCATGTGTTATTATAGTTGCCAACTATGTAGTTTTATATGAGATACAACATTTGATGGGTAATGTACAATCTTAATGCACTAATCAATTTGATAATTATATTATATATATTTAGATGGTGCAGGCTACCGTCTAGGTCAGCAGCAAGCGCGGAAGATTTATTCCAGCAGCTCAATATGTGGCAGATTTCCAGCACCAAAAAAGTTTTGATCCATACCATCTTTTTAATCTCACTTTGGTGTATTAGAAAAGCTCAAAATGGCAGGATCTTGGTTTTAAATTGCGTGATACGCTCCGATACGTTTTTGTCCTAAAACTCAATGCGTGATGCGTGATGGGTGATGCGCATGCATCACGTTTGCGATGCGTTACTTATTAAAAGATATCAAAAATTAATTATACAAACATCTTTTTGTATTATTAATGCCTCAACATAAAAACTATTTATTAACAAGATACTTTAACATAAAAACTCAAATTTAAAACTATTACACTATACACAGATTATTGAAACAATAGTTAAACATATGTACATATATAGCATTAACACATATAAGAAACAAAACACCTTAGAGCATTCACACTAGATTCTTTATCTTTATCCATATAATTACACTAAAAATCACTATATTTTCTCTCTCTTTTTCAATTAAATAATACTTTTTATACACTTATCATTACTTTTTTTTTTCTCTTTCACTCACAACCACTCTAAAAAGTATTAAAAAATTTATAAGAATTGAACAGTGATTCTTCAAATATACCAATTCACTGTAACATTTTCTCTCTTCTTCACTCACAACCACTCAAAACCATTTCATATAATATACCAAACACACTCACATATTTTTACCAATTCTAGTGTGAATGCTCTTAATATTGAAAGGTTTGAACTATACTTTCGACCCATGTTCAAATTGAAGATGAAATGTAGTAGTGCATAATGCACGTATCACAATGCATTTTGGGCATCGGCACAGTATGAAAAAGCAATGCATCAAATGGTGTGATGCGCTCTAACTTAAAATTATGTGTTTATTATTATTATTTTTTAATGTTGTAAGTTAATTGCTCAAAATTTGTGTATTCTAAACTCTTATATAATGTGTGCCCTAACAAAAATGAGATAAGGGTAAGACTAAATGTTCTATCACATTCAATAAATGTTAAGTTATACGATGGTTTTATGTTGTTTAATACTTATTTATTATATTCTTTGATCCAATTAAAAGTTTCTATCGAGAAAATATTCTAAATCCACCGATATCCAAGCCTCATTCTTCGAGAATCAGAAAGATCCTTTTCAAGTTTGAATTTGTTCCCGGCTGCCATGCCAGCTCGATCTAAGGTTTGTAGTTGTTTGTTAACATTGAACAATTCAATACAAAATTAACTTATTTCTCTATTAACTTGCAATTTTTTTAGAATCTCATAACGATCAAATTAGTTAAAACATCTTAATTAAAGATTTAATTAGCTTCTTTTATGTACATACAACAAACTTAGAACTTTAATTTGACAAATAGTCGTCCGTCCTGACACTATTTTTGTGTTTATATTTTGATGTTACCAAAATCATTATAAAATTGGTGTTCATTTGACAAACCGTCATCCCACCCACCACTACACGCTTGTCATTCTTATCCCCGTTGAATGGATCAAATTCTACAAGTATATTCAACTTTTAAATAACTCATTTATTTGCTTTTTCCCAAATAACAGATTGGTATAATTTAAGTTTAGAACAAATTCTAAACATCACCTGTTTCGTAGTAATGTGTATATATACTTAATTTAATTGAGTATGTTTTATATATAACGAGTATTAAATATTTTAGTGAAAATAGATTGATTTTTCAACCAATGCAAATAATAATATTCATCAAAAAGGCTAAAAGGTATATAGTGCATTATTATTTGAGTTTATTATGATTTTATGCATTTGAGTTTATGTATATATCAAAAAACCCTTAAGCAGTGGAGGTTTTAAGAAAATAACCCTCTTTGGAAGGGACTTGGGGGCAACAACCTAGAAGCAAGGTAAAGGGGTGGCAGCCCCTAATAGGACCAATGGTTCATTAAAAAAATCCATTAGAAAATAATTTTCATGAAACTTCACATGTGAAATTTGAATGTGTTTAAATTGAATCCAATATTATTTAATATAATCTGACTTTAAAATTGGTAACTAGTCAGTTTTGACCATTCTCTTTAGTTCATTAAGAACGATCCGGTCCTAACAAAGTCTAGAAATATGTTAACTCATTACATATTTCTAAACTTTTGAATTTAACTTATTAGTATGGATGATAATATACGATCATTTATCTACATGCTTAATATTAAAAATATATACACTTTATATATAAAATGCCAATTAAGAGATTACATCGAGAAATTGTTTAATGCTTGTTGCTCCATCATTAGGTGTGGAACTGTGGATGGATCCAACTAACTAATGACCAATAACATTTGATTAATAAAATAAAAGAAATATGAAGGAAATTGCTGATAACATAGCTCATGTTGTAGTTGAGAATTATGTACTTAAAAAGGCCTTGGAATCATTTTGAAGATGGAGGAAGTTCAATATTGTCTCCATGGCTTACATTAATACGAGAAGTGTTTCCATCTTCATCTTCATTGCTGCTATCTTCATTTTGCAGCTTCTTTTGACTACTGCAGGTGTGTGTCAATATCAGTTTTCTTTCTCATATATAGTTCCCATAATCATAGTGATGTTAACATGTTGAAATGAGTTTTGCTCGTGTGTTGATTATAGCTCATTCGCTTTTCATAAACGGTCAGAAATGCATGCCTATGGTGTGTGTATGTATGCAGAAAAAAACCTGCACCATAGGCCTACTGATTGTGTTTGGGTATGACTTGTAGGCATTTGGTGTGATGACCACATGAGCATGGTTTTAATCCTGTGCTAGTACTAATTACTATAATATATAGTTATTACAGTATATATATCATGAAAATTATGTCTAAAGTTTGTTTGAATATGATGGTGATGCTATTGGAGTAATGTAGATCAAAGTGGGAAATACAGACCTGAACGATTTGATCCAAGAACACCACCAACACCACAGGGAAACATAAATCATGGCGTGTTTCCACCAGAATCGCGCTCGTCACCACCACCGAGGATTTACACTTAAAGTTTATGCTTATGTATTTCAAAACTAATATTATCTTGATGAAGTTATGTATTCTTCTCTTTGAACTGTTGGGAAAAATATAACGCATGAATGTGACTGAATTCAATATGCATGGGTGACACAAAACTATCACATACTCAACATTATTGGAACTTAAACCTTTGAATGCAAGTACAATCTGAAAACTGTCAAAAATCCCCACTTGATCCAAACACATGTTAACTCTTCATATTTTAAGAGCTCGAATTGTGAAGTTTAACATCTAGCAACTCATACAACTCAATAGTCTTTTTGCCCACAAAGTGCTCATGTGTTTGGTTTTACTAATTGTTAGAGTAGACCCTTGTAGATATATCAAAAGATGTTCTCATCCAAACATGTTTAATTGTGAAATCGTTTTTCATCCACATTACTTACACTACCTAAGCATGAGGTCGGTTAAGTTGAAAATTTGGTTGAAAATATAGAGATGTGTGAAAAATGTGGTGCAATAGCTGACACACCCACTAACTACACACATAAAGGATGATAAAGTAGTGGGAAATTGAAGTTAAAATATGGATAATTATTTCCGCACTAATGCAGTATCCGATGTTTGGCGTGCTTGTTCCGTTCATACATCTAATCAAATCCTTAAATCGATTCGTGCAAATCAAAATAAACCTAATCAAACTCCTTATGCGGTACTAATCAATGATTTTATATGATTTGTTTTAGTTAAAAGTATACAGTTTCATCCGATTGTATTCTATGTCCCGAGAATAAGAATTGGTCGGGGCTGTTGCAATGCCCCCTTTACATCAACCGTTTGCTCCTTTTTGAAGGAGTTATTTAAAACCGCATTGAAAATTGAGTTTTCTAAAGAGTTTTTTTAACCGCCTCAAAAAGTTTTATTTTAAAGGGTCTTACTCCTACAACACCCTTTTTAGTGGTTTCTCTTTTGGAGCGAATTTTAACATCCAACGGCCTCTAAAACTAAAAGTTAAGTGCTTCTAAGACACTTTTTTCTACTAATGGTGGTGCTTTGCATCTTTACGGTAAAGTTGCGTATTTTTTGGAATGCCAGAAACAATAAAGAAAATTCTAACAGAAGACCTATGTTGATGTCAAAAATGATGAAGGATATAAATGATAATTTGTTTTGGGGATTAAAAGGAGAACTAGAGCTTGAGATGTGGATTGATGATCTTAGTGTAATCTTAGTGTTCATAAAACGATGTTGTGAGTGTATTTGTTGATGTGGTTTGATCCTAGAGCATCTTGTTAATGGTTTTTCCTTTCAAAAAAGTTAGTAATTAATATGTTTAAAAATAGGAACTATTGAGAATATTAGTTGAATCATAATATTTAAAAAATACATTTGGTTGAATTTTATACTAGTATATGATTATATTAAAAGTATGACTAATTATGATAATTATAAATTAGGACTAACTATGAGTGTAATAAAAATAGTTTTTCATTTGCCTCTCACAAACCTTAGAACTTAAACTTGGATTAATCTATTGCGTGTTTTTTCTTATTGCTTTTTGTGTTTTTCTATCTCTTGTTTACATGATGGGGCTTGACACAACTCGTTTATAAATCAAGCTGAGTCGAGCCAACTCATTAATCTTAACAAGCTTTTTGTGTTTCAAGAATTTGAAACTTTTCACAAAGATTGATATACACAAAAAAAATAGTTTTTTACATTTGTTCTTTTAAATGTTAAACCAATGATGCTCTATATTAAAAATATAGTTTATGGACTGATTATTTCTATGCTTTTATATATGTTTTTATTAGAAAATAGAAAAAAAATACATAAATGGTCCTTGTGGTTTAACCAGATTGCATGTTTGGTCCCCAAACATTAAAAATTACAAAGTTAGACCAAACTTTTGTGTACTTATTGCATGTTCGGTCCCTTACATCAAATTCATTTAGATTTTATGCATTTTATAAGGTTTGAATTAACTTTTAAATTTAACTTTAAGGATCAAAAGTGCAACAACCACTTAAAATTTAGACTAACTTTGCAAATTCTTAACATTTCAAGACCCAACTTGCAATAAATACGCAAACGTTTGAACTAACTTTACAATTTTTAAAGGTTAGAAACCAATCGTGCAATTTGATCAAACCATAAGGAATGTTTATGCACTTTACTCTTAGAAAATGTGAAAACGATTATATAAGCATGGTCTATTGAAACACTAGGTTAATTTAACCTTAGATAACATGTTATAAATTTTGGAGTACAGTTTACATTAATTATTAATTTTGGTTTAATTTTAACAAAAAAACAAACATACGAATCAATAAGCCTGCTAACAAGCGAGCTATGTCTTGGGCTCAGTTTGTGCCTAACCAACATCGACCGAGTTTGTTTCAAGCGAGCAAATAGCAACGAATCCACTATCATCACTCATACCACCACCTCCACCTGTGACACTGCCACTAGCTATCGTAACCTCCACCGCCACCACTGTACTGCCACCGTCGCTACTTATGGATAAAGCGCTCACCCTACTTCTATTACTGTCGTTACTACATCACTACATTACCGCCGATAGCACCACAAACCTACAAGTTCAGCTGCCACTATTTGAACTGTGGCTTCCACCATAACCTTTAATGCCCCACGATTGTTGCCACCCCATCACTGTCGCGACCATTATCTCCACCGTCGGCACACCGCAAGTGAGTCTGTTTATATTTTTCCTAAAACGACTCGTTTCTACCATAATTCGTTACGTTATAAACCCGTTTAATCCAAAGCCGTTAGTGTTTACGTACCTGATCCGACCTAGTCGATTTGTTAGACTAAAGTGTAAAGCAGGAGGAAGAGGGGATATTAAATAATCTCGAGTTTCACGCGCCGCTGGCCCCTTACATGTTTGCTGTTAGCCTGGCAACGATTGGACATTTGGATTTTTCATATCCGGCCTTAAACTTTGAGTATCCAATCATTGATATTTTTTCTATTTTTATTCAATTTATTTACACTATAACCAGGGTAATTTTCATATTAAATTTATTTCACTTTTAGTGTATCTATAAACTTTTTAACTACTTTTTATACTACCACTTAGATTTATTATTTATATATTAATCTGCTTTAAAATTTATGTATTTTTATTCAAAATATAGATATATTTGTTTGTATGTTACCAGTATATATATTTTCGACTTTAAGATTAATTTTTAAAATATAGTGACGAGAGAAAAGCAACTACGTGAAAAGAAAATACGAAAGAAGAAACGAACCCGTGTTCCTTTAAGAAAGGAGGAAGTTTTACGATAACCATTGAAACAAGATTTTAATTGCTGATTCTTTCACACAAATTATTTTTGTGAGTGTTACTTCAAATATTCTTGGGGATCGCTCGATTTTGGGTACATAAATTGTATATACTGAAGTTTTTTTATGAAGGTTGGGTGACATCCTAATTCAGGTCTGCCTTTGTTCATAAAGCAAGTTTACAGTTCCCTGTAAATGTATCGTATCTTGATGAGCGTAAGGTTTAAGCATGGACACATTCTTAAATGATTTCAAGTATATAATATATTTGGGTCATGACCCTTTGCGCACATGTAAAGAGATACATATTCAAGAGGTTAAAGTGGGATATACGTTTTGAAAACAAAGCTAGGAGCTTACGTGCTTGATGAGACTTCAAATAAAAGAATAGTGAAACATTTGTTTTGATATATTCAACCACATAAAATCCTACTATGGTATCAGCTACCATTACAAAATGCAAACCGCAACTACCGGGCCTCTGACTAAAATGTTTGCTTATAAGAGGCTTGAATGTGGTTTCAAGTGTGGAGATGTTGTCTAGCATTATGACTTCACCTAGTTACGGTATAGAATATTTCAAGACGAGGAGGAGCCATGTAATAACTGGCAAAGTTAATATGGACCGTTGAATCAACTTGAAACAAAATCTCAGCCGTTTAAAGTTTACGATTACCTGCATTTCTAAAGCGCTTTAGGATGGTTCCCATCCTTCCTCCTTTTTAATGCCTAACTTGAAGTAATCTATCAAATTTAGGTTGTGGGTGGAAGCAGGATGGACCTCGACATGGGTGAGGTGGCAAGGGCGTAAGGTAGTTATGCCGGGAACGCACCGCCTAAATGTAGGTATCGCAAAAACAAAACGGCTATCTTCATGTCGACCAATGATGAAGACAAAAAAGGAAAAAAAATTACGGTTTGAAAAGTAGGGCGGGCAGCATGGGACGAGCGGAAACACCTTCCCATTCGGGAGAGCCAGGGGCGAAGCATTGTTGGGGCCCCGGGCCCCCCTGTTTTTTTTGCTCAGAAGTATAAATTTATGCGATTTCAGCCGAAAATTTTATACATATTGAGTCTGAACCCCCAATTTAGGTCTTGAGACTTTCGTCCCCCCTAATTTGAGTCTCGATATTTTCGGCCCCCATACCATCGTTCAAGCTCCGCCACTTTGGGAGAGCGGCATCGACTTCCTCAGCGCTGCGTGACAAAGCAAATATTCACATCTAATTATGACGTCAATATCGGGTACAAATGATGTCAGATAAGCGTATGAAATGTATAGACGGCTAGGATTAAAAGGCCTGGAGCACCGTGTTCAGTAGGTTGTGGCGTAGCATAGCAGCGATTGGGCTTATTGGCGACGTTTTAGTTTCAACAATGGGCCCTTCAACTTTATTAAATGTCCAACTTATGTCCTGAAAGTCAACTATGTATCTGTCCATCTTATAGAATAGACCATCTATACTTATTAATAAAACAATAACTTTAGTGTCACGTGTCGTTCTCTTAGGCCTTTATTTTTTTAATTCCCGCCTAAATATGTATATGTTCTTAGTGTTAGTCTAGATTCATTTGACTAAAAGTCAACTTCCGATACAAGATATATTTAAAGAAAATTTAGAAATTTAACTCTAAATTAGAGCACATCTTTTTTTGAGAATTAAATCATACCTGATATTTTTTTATTCAAATAATTAATCAATCTGTAGAAATCATTTATTATTGTCTTTATCTATGAAATCGGTTTCTTAATTGTGTGTTTCCATTAATAACTCAGTTTATATTCGAATTTTGACAAAATCTACGTGATTTTTCATCGACTCCTCTCCAATTTGAAGGAATTCATGGGTATCTTTTTTTGAAAATGAAATCATACCCGATTTTAAAATGTTTCTCAACTATCCTAGCTTTACGACCCTCACGGTTTGTTTTTTATAAAGTCTGATGATATCACTGTCGACAAACTTCATCAAGGTTCTCATTTTGGCTTCGGTTTTCTTAAATTTTTTTCAACAAAATATTTATTTTTTATTATAGTTGAGCATTCATCCTCTACGATTATTATTTAACCTATCGTTGTCTACAATTGTGTTTTGAATTTATATTATTTTACTTTTATTTTTTTTTTATTTGAATGTGATCTATTTCAACAATCCATCTGTGAAGATGTATTACATGATTGATTTAATATATCATTGTCTAAAATGTGTTTTTTGTTTATTTTTCTGATTGGAATTCGTTTGATATGCGCAAATTGTTTTGATGTATCTGGAACCAATATTGAAAATCACGCTTTTATTCCACGGTTGAAGTTGACACCTTCAGACAAAAGGAATTTAAATTTCAAAGAAGACAGTTCCCGTTAGCAATGTGTTTTGCAATGACAATAAACAAGAGCCAAGGACAATCGTTATCCAAAGTTGGTTTGTTTTCAAACGAGGATCAAGGTCAGCTCTATGTTGCATTATCTCGAGTTAAAAGTAGACACAAATTAAAACTATTAATATAGATAATGATGAAAAATCACCAACAAAACATTAAATGTTGTATACAAATAAAATTTCGGATGTTTTATCCTATTGAAATATTATTTTTCATGTTCAATTTAATTTATTTATTACTTAAAGTTGTTATTTATAAGTTTATTTCATTCCATATTATACAATATTTAGACGTATAAATATTAATAGAGAAAACCTACTAATATTAGATGTAGCTAATGTTAAAAATTATACATAAAAGTAGATATACAAAGTATTAATAATAATATTATAACTTACGAACCTTTTTAAACAATAACAGTACTTTGGATTAAACCTGTGTGTTACGCGGGTCTTTAGCCTAGTTTAGTCATATAGAAATATCAAATTTGATAACATTCTATTTCTTGTTAATCCACTAATATTTTGTCATTGTAATCAATAATTTATATTAATGATTATCCGCTGTACCCCTTCTTTTGATTTTTCATTTATCTTTCTTTAAAAAAATTGTTTTAAGTATATAACATCTTCAACTTTATGCAAGAGTGTTTATTGTCTACTCCGAAATGATATAATAAAAAATCAAGGTAACTATGTTATTAATAAACGGTAATATATATATATATATATATATATATATATATATATATATATATATATATATATATATATATATATATATATATATATATATATATATATATATATGTATGTATGTATGTATGTATGTATGTATGTATGTATCTATGTATGTATGTATGTATATATATATATATATATATATATATATATATATATATATATATATATATATATATAGGGGAGGGATCAAATGAGAACTCCCTTTTTTTGTGAGAACTCTAGGAACCAATGTGAACCACTAGTTTTCAATGGCAAAATTGTAATTAACAACAACATAATCAAAAAAATCATAAAATAAAAAATAATAAAAAAATGAAAAAAGTAAAAACACAGAAGTGTTTCTCTCGTTTCCCTCTACCATTAAAAAAATAAAAAAAATTATAAAAAATAAAAAAAAATCTCGTTTTTTTACGAACGTCATTTTACACATATGTAATTCTTGGAATTACACATGTGTAAAACATAATTTACACATATGTAATGACTAATTTACACATGTGTAAATAACGGGTGGACGAATTTTTTTAGAAAAATATATCAATATGGTAGGCGTTGGAAAGATAAAAAAATAATGAAATTAATGGTGAAATTTTTATGAAAAAATAATGTCATGAAAAAAAGTTATGAACGTTTTAAAAAAAAGGTGGAAGTGGCATGTGACTTGCATGTGACTTAAATGTGTGGTTGATATTGGTTCTTAGAGTTCTCACTAAAAAGGGTGATTCTCAATATAACCCTACCCTATATATATATATATATATATATATATATATATATATATATATATATATATATATATATATATATATATATATATATATATATATATATATATATATATATGCAGTAAAGTCGATATACATGATTTTTTGGCAACTATATGGTTCACATGGAAGACTAGAAACGAGAAGTTATTTAGAGGCAAGGCTTCTTCGGTGCTCAAGATAGTGGAGCAAATTATTTATTTCTCTTTTCAATGGATTAAACAGAGAGCAGTTTTGAAAGCATTAGTATGGCACAAGTGGTGTAACTTTTCTTTTTCTAATTTTTCAGTGTACTTTGTTGTGGGTTACGGCTTGTGGTTTGGAGATTGCCGATTAACTATGGTGAATTGCCGGACCATTGAATCAATCAGGATTCAAAGCTTATGCGGGCGACATAACTACAACAACAACTATTAAAAAAATAATTGTTGCGACAAAGATCGTATTGCTAAAGAACAAAAAGTGATAATAAATAACATAACAATTAAATAAAAATACTCAATATTCTTAAAAGACGAAAAAAAGAAGAGGAAAATTCTAAGTTAAGGTCCCAAGCAAGCAACTTCCGCATCCTCTCACTCGATAACAGCGGCATGCTAAAACCGAAACATTTGCAACGCACGCTATTATCAAAATTACCATGTTGCTTTTTTACTATTTTATTTTTAATTTTGTTATAAAATAATTACTTTATTTTATTAAAATGCTCAAACATTTAAGCACTTTAAAAATAAAATATAATTAGCGATTTAAATTCCAAAGTTACAACAATATCTATAATTTAGACCGCTCTTTAACTAAACAAAAAGAAAAAAAAGTTTTATTTTAAAGACTTGATAAATAAAGGTCACAAATCTCACCTTTATATACAACCTCTCATCTCCCCTCTCCTCTCACCATTCACCATCCCCTCTCCCCAAAACTCACACACCCCACTACCTCAATAGCCTCTTTATAAACACCCCTGCCCCTTAGTATTATTCTTAACAAGAAGCACGTAAGAAATGAATGGTGGTGACCGGAGGATATCCGACGAACTCCACGGCGGAGGCGGGTGGCGGAGGCGGTGGGGCTGGAGGGTGGTGCATCTCCGCCGGTGAAAGAAAAGTCCACTAATCAACAACAAAAAAAGCTTTGCATTTTAATTTGTTCTCTTAAGTTTCTTGTTTTTCTTTGTTTAAAGAAAAAGGAAATGAAGAAGGGCAAAACCGGAAGAGGAATATTATCTTGCATTTGCTTTGAGGAATTGAGGCCAATGGTCCGAATATTACGTAGCTTTATATAGGAGTAAATGACTTTTTCACCCTTGGTCATTTAGTTATTTGAAATTGTGTAATTTTGTAACATGGGTATGTAAGAGATGCATGCTAGGTTGATTTAAGGTTTTGTTCACCATTAACTTTTGGTTTGTATAAGATATGGTAAGGAATATCTTATAAGGGATTTGATTTGTGGGGGTAGGAAATTTATAGTAACACTAGGTATGCATCACTTACAACAATCATGTAGTTGCTTATTGAAATATAAAATCTTTATCTATTTATGTTTGATTTTTTAGCCTCACATGTTTCTTTATCATCAAGTGAAACAAGTGTATATTTTGATCTCTTTGTTACGGCAAACAGTTTCAGTGTAGTGTAGCAATTATAATGAGGGGCCTCATGTTATAGGTACATTCTTGATAATGACCATTGAACACACTACTATCTCTTACAAATATATTTACCAATCCATGTTTAGTAATAAACTAATGACATCTCCACATGAAGAAGTTAAAACTTGTGCCAAATGTTGATTAGAGTATTTGTACAAAGTTTAAATCAAATTTTATGGGCTTGTGGATAATTTAGTAGAAAAGGTTTCAACTGATACACAAATATATATTATTGTGAAAAAACAAAAAACTAAATAATATTCTGACACATCATTGAAATGTTTATATATTACATGGGAATAGAGCCTACAATATCAAACAAGGGTATCTTTTCTTTGCCTTTTAAAGGATATATATATAAAGTGAAGAGACGTGTTTTGGTGGAATTAAATTGAAAAGAAAAGCAGACTTGACATTCAATATGCTGCCACACTGCCAACCATGTAGTCTCAAGTGTTAGCATGCAATTGCACACCCACCTAGATTGATTCACTCCCACTTCTCATTTAATACCACCACAACACCATTTTCACATTACCTTTTCAAATTACCACAACCATTTCCACATTACTAACTACTAATTTCAACCAAAGACGATACAAAATGATTATATTAAAGTGGTTTAAGTTTTGTTATAGGCAAATGATGGTGTAAATTTAGCAAGCGTTTAAGTTTGCCGTGAAAAAAAAAAACTAGTAATTTCATGAAAACAGAAAAGCTTATGGAATCGTTGTAGGCAACCATTGTAATCTTTATGTCAAATTTTCATTGTGATAGTTACACAAGTTCTGAAAAAAATTCATGCAATCCTTAAAATTACTATAACTCACAAAATTTATTAAACTATTTTAATGGGGACGTACTCTAAATTTATTAAAATATTTACATTACCGGACCAAAAATTTACACTACCGAGCTGAAAATTAACACTACTGGCGAAAAAAAGAGTGCCCCCGCCCCAAAGAAGCTTCGCCAATGCACATATCCGACTTTAGAATCCCCCGATTTTGGCGTCTCTCGTTAAATTTAATCCTTTTGAAATATTAAATTTACTTTTGGTTTTAAAAGTTCATAAAAATCATATAGTTGTAAAATAAAATATTATTATATAACAAAAATTAATATGATCCTTTGCATATACGTTGAGATTGTAACGGCTGTGACGCAAGTTATTAAAGCAATTTCACGCTGTTTTTTTATATAAAGTGAAATTGCTTTCGTTTTCTTATTTTATAAAATTCAGAAAAAAACCATTGCAGTTTATTTATTTTTATCTTTCTTATTGATGTAAACGTTTATTTAAACCAAGTTAGGTTACATGTAATATTATTTATTTTTTATTATCTACGTTTAAACATAAATTAAAACTTAAAACCATATTGTTACAACATGCTTAACTTTGTCTGGGTTTTTCTATAATTTTTCTTCAACTTGATCCGCCACAACGCATGACATAACTCACCACTTATTATATACTTAAATTATGAGTTTATCCATAAAATTAATAAAAAAGTGCTCATGCGATGTGACGATGACTATAATATATAAAATTAAAAAACTACAACAATCAATCAAATGAAGAAAAAAAATACTCATTTTTATTATGTAATTTTTCTCAAAATATTAACGTTGAAAAAGTTGTAATGATTAAAAATCGTTGGTTGATAACTATCTAGTTTTATGTTTCAATAATGTAATTTGAAACAACTAGCTTGTTTTTCAACCCGCGCTACGCGGCGGAATTCAAACATGGTGTAACACAAATTCAAAGCGTCAAACAACAAAATAAAACGACAATGCCGAGTAACTAAACACAACAACAGCAATCGATAACCTTGTTCAACATAGAATAAATAAATGCCAAAAAAACAAAACAATGCTAAACAAACAGCCCAAGAAATACAATAAAACCTGAAAAGTATGTCGCTGGTTTGAAACAACAGTGACAAAGCTGCATATATAATTGCAGATTCGGAGGCTCAGAGACGATGGCTCATTGTGGCTGCAAACAATTGTTTACCACGCCAGAACAATGAACATAACAACCTTTTGTTTTTCATCATCGCCTATGAACCGTCAAGAAAATGAGTCTCATACGCAACATAACACATCATTGAATATCAGAAAAAAATCGCATATTATTGTAACACACAGCAGGCGTGAACAATAAAGAAAGCAACCGACAACTAAAGTCTCGCACTCGTCGTCATTGACTTGAACATAAAAATAACACATGTAGTGTCCAGCTCTACCAACCGCAAATGAGGTTGTAAACTACAGTTCATATGAATATAACAAATCGATGAACAAAAACTCTTGAAAATACCGATGAAATTGAAGCAGTAGGGGAGATAGTCCCCAGATATGGCGGTTGAACAACAACCACAACCAAGGCGGGTGTCGGAAGAGAGAAAATCTGGCGGCTATGGTCGTTTCTGCCTCATCAACACGTAGAGGCCATAACCATCTGAAAACCCCAAATGCTTCAAACAGGAAAACCAAACCAAGTGACAACCAAAATGTAAATGTTTAAGACAACATAATCGAAGCAAAAGAGAAGATATTCATGGAAGGAATGAGCGCTCCACCGTCACCGCAAGAAACGACAAACTGCCGTCGGTCGACCAAATGGCGGCCGAAAGCGACAGCGACACACCAACCCTCTTTCCTTCTCTTTTTGCATGCAATCACCTTGGCCACCACAACCGAAAAGGAAGCCGAAGGTGGTGGTGTGACAGCGGTGGTAGCGCGCCTGCGGCAAACCAAACCGACCACCTCCCCTCAACCTCTCATCTCCCTTTCTCACTTCAAACTATAGCTAGGGTTAAGTAGAGAAAAACCCAAAATGACGGAAATACCCCTCTGTCACTGTTAATCGTCGGAGAGCAACCCAAAAGGAAGCCGGAGGCAGTGGCGCTACGGCGGTGGCACGCCTGCGACATCCCAAATCAAGCACCTCCCCTCAACCTCCCAACCCCTTTCGCCACAGGCCATCATCGGAGAGCAACCCCAAAGGAAGTCGGAGGTGGTCGTGCGACAGCGGTGGCGCGCATGCGGCGGATCCAACCGAGCACCTCCCCTGAACCTCTTATCTCCCTTTCTCTCTCCAAATATTGAATAGGATTAAATAGAGTATAAACCAAAATGACGAAAATACCATCCGGCACTGTTTCATCGAGTTGCTTTTTTCATATATAAATAAAAATATATACATAATTATATTCGAGTATTATTAAAATTTTATAAAATGATTAGATATATTAATTTTCAAGTTTACTTGTATTCGACCCGATCAAAAGGGATAATGGATATACCAATATAGGGTACAGGTAGTTATGGAAATAACAGTACACCCCCACAACCCCTCACCACCGCCGTTCTGTTTCAAATCACCACCAGTTTCACCCTACCACCGCCGTAGACACAGCCCTCCGATACCGTAATTAAGTAACAGTAACAGCAAAACAGCAGTGTTTATGGAAATCGGTGTTTTCCATTCAACCACCGACTTTTCGTGTCCTAAAGCCCTTCGAACAACATCCACATTACAACGGTTGACGACGGTCAAATTCAGGCCGCCGTACCTTCCTCCGCACCACCGCCTTCGCTCCGTCATTGCTTCTATCCCTAATATCTCCATTGGTGTTGTTGCAGACAACATAAGCATCTCTTCTGTTAATTCATCCTCTAATACTACTACTAGTAGCTTATTATCAACTAGCCATTATACGGACGCTCCTCCTCGCAATGAGCACCAGGAAAAGAAGTCACCTGTAGATGGCGTAGTCAATGAAGACTCTGTTCGCGAGCTCGAGTTATCTGCCAATCCCGTGAGTTGTGTCAAACGATTATTATAATTATTAGTATTATTTATTCGAAGTGAATTGTTTTTTGGAATAATCAGGTTGCTTAAGTACAGTCGTGCTAAATTTGAGGGCTTTTAGTAGAGAATTGGTTCCTCGGTGCAGTATATCAGTTCAATAAGAGAAACCACATTTTAATTTAATAACCAGTGTGTTCTGTTACACTGATAAATGATATCTAAGGATAAAGCATCATCATTTCATTGTAGTTTTAAACCACATTTTTATATTTCTTGTAATCCATGCATTATCCTTGTGGACTTGTGGTTTTAACTATTACTACATGGATCGAATTCCCTTTATTTTGTCCTTGATTTTTAGCAGTAGCTTTTTAACCCACTGTCTTATGCCCCTAACACAAGCACAATAATATTAGAACCATGTCAAACAAACCTTGTTTCTGAGTTTGTTTTGTCTTAGAATCTTGCTATTTAGGAGATTGATAGTCAAATTTCATGTTTCTGAGTCATTCGCGTATGAGACCAGTTAAGGTTTGGGATAAACTAGTTTTAGTCAATTTATACTCCACCATGATGTTTCCATCTACACACATACATTATTAGGCTATGCACATATATATGATCCAACTAGTTACATTTACGTCGAGTAATAATCAGTTAAAGTAAATCTATTAATCACTATAACACTCTTTTGTTGAAAGAACAATTGCCATGTTCCAAAGAAAAGAGCTATTCAAGTAACAAGTATAGTGTAATTACAAAAAGAGAAATAAATATCCAAGCAACCCCTTGTTATATGATTTTTGGTTTTCACACTTCTGTTGTTGATAATGGTGATCCATATCATAAAAACTTGTCAAGAAACCTTGCATTTCAGTTGTTCTTTTTATTGCTGTAGGACACACATCTTGTATCTTAGCTACATTACGTGTTATCATCATATTTATAAACAATTGACCGTATATTTCTAGGGTGTTTTTGGGTCTGATGACATAGAATCTTGGAAATGGAGGCTAACAACATTACTGCAAAGCAAGGATAAACAAGAGCTGGTGTCAAAGGAAAAGAAGGACAGGCGAGATTATGATCAAATAGCATCTCTGGCAAGTGAATTAGGTTTGCATAGGTAATTAGGTGCCACCATCAGCTTTGTTACACACCTTTTTATGTACTTTCGAGTGGCTTATTGACGATATATGTATTCTTTTGCAGCCGTTTGTATTCCAAAGTAGTTGTTGTCAGTAAAGTCCCATTGCCAAATTACAGATTCGACTTGGATGATAAGCGGCCACAGAGGGAGGTATTATTTTTAAAATTATGCTTTTCCAAATTACATAGAACTTATATCAAATGTGAAATTTAGTGTCTGCAAGCATTTACTGAAACTCTCCAGATTAGCAGGTGATTTTGTTTCCTGGATTGCAGAGGAGAGTTGATGATCATCTTGAAATATATCTTTCACAGAAGAGTAAGCACATGGATGGTTCTCAAGAGAATTTGTTTCAAAATGCAACTATTAATGACAATATTGCTAATAATGGATTCTTTGAGCAAAAAATGTTCTTCCCAAAAAACAAAGTTGTATTGGACAACGCCCTTTGGCGAAGAAGTATGCAAATGAGCATGGAGCAACAAGCTTGGCAGGTGAGCTCACCCTAAACGCTCTTATATATTTTTAAGATTTAAATGGTTATTCACATGCATTTCTTATTATCTATGCGCACTGGGAAAACCTTCTACCTCAAGCACAACCGACACACTTCAACTTAACGGTGCTTAGAAGTATTATTCAAGGACTAATAAAAAACTTCAAGGATGTGAGCTTGGGATACAAGTTTCCATGACCATCTCTGCTTTGTTATTTAGTTGCTAGTTAAAGATAGTTTTAAGATTGAGCTGTTCATTCTTAATTAAAATTGTATCCAACTTTTTCATTTTTGATTTTCTTGTGATTTTGCAAAATGTTATCATGTGTGCTTATATCTGCTTGACTTGATAATACAATTGGTGGGAGGTAAGGTTCTAATGTTTTCAACTATAATACACCTTCAACTTGAAACAATAATGCTTGAATCATTACAACAATTTAATATTTGAATATAACTTTCATTGGTCTTATCTTAGAAAATCTTGTTCTTATCCAGACTCTCATAGGCTAGACACCTATTATGAATGTCTGAATGTGGTGTGTTGCTTTGTGACTTAATTTTGGTGTTTGTTATGAGCTAAAGAAGCCATTCACTTATTAAGGTGGCTATTGGAGAAACAGAGATAAAGCCCTTAGCAATGCTCAAGTGTTTTTCTTGTAAATTAGACAATTAATGAGAGAAACAGAGATAAAGCCCTTAGCAATGCTCAAGTGTTTTTCTTGTAAATTAGACAATTAATGAGATGTTTATTGGTTAAATGATTGGTCTCCCATTGTAAGTTTGTAACCCATCAATTTTCTAGAATGTGCAATTAACCTGTCCGCATGACTTTTGGGGCCTTTTTTTACGTGTTTACATGTTATTTACCAAGGATATGATACTGTTGGAATAATTGTTTCTTTTCTTATAGAAATCTTCAGAAGGTCAGAAGATGCTCGAGGTCCGCAGGAGCCTCCCTGCTTACAAAGAGAAGGACGCTATATTGAATTCTATTTCAAAGAATCAGGTATTTCAGAATATGAGATCTTTGTGCCAGATCTCTCAGTTTCTTGAATAAAGCTTTTTTAATTCATTTTGTCATTTTACTAATTTACTATTTCTAATACTACTACAAAAGATATTTGTTGGTGTATGTATATGTAAGCAGTCATGTGTCTCTGTATATTAGAGCTGGTGGTGACTTTTTATCGTGTTTTCCCCATCAAAGGATGATTACTTTCAGTAGTGATTTTTAATTGTTATAGGGAGGACTACAGCTTTCAAATAGTATTACAAATTTTCACACAATACATACTAGGTATTCATAGAAAAAGATTATGGGCTGGTCCTATAACCACACCTTAAAACATACATCTGCCATTGTACATTTTTTGATAATTAGTTTTGGCATTTTATTATAAGATCATATATTTGTTACAGGTTGTTATCATCTCAGGTGAAACAGGTTGCGGGAAAACATCACAAATTCCCCAGTTTATTTTAGAATCTGAGATTAATTCTATGCGTGGGGCCACATGCAGCATTGTATGTACTCAACCTCGGAGAATATCTGCTATGTCTGTCTCTGAAAGAATTGCCATCGAGAGAGGGGAGAAATTGGGTGAAAATGTAACTACTCTATCGTTTATAATTTTCAAATTGCAAATTTACTTTTGCCTTATAAAATTCTCTTCCACTGGCCTTGAAGGTTGGATATAAAGTTAGATTAGAGAGTATGAAAGGAAAGAACACCCACCTGCTGTTCTGTACCAGTGGAATTCTATTGAGAAGATTGCTGGTTGACAGAGATTTGAAAGGCGTGACTCATGTTATAATGGATGAGATTCATGAGCGTGGAATTGATGAAGGTATGCTTATACAAAAGAAAATAGTTCTGGTTATGAAATGCATCTTTAATAATTTTTTTCTTATTTGTGCCAGATTTTCTGCTTACTGTTATGAAAGAATTGCTTCTTCGCCGGCCTGAACTAAGGCTTGTGTTGATGAGTGCCACCGTAAATGCAGAGATTTTCTCTTCCTACTTTGATGGTGCTCCAATGATCCAGATACCAGTAATATTTATTTATTAACTAATGTATTTTTGCATGAAGTATACTTCGCAAGTCAGGAGCTTGGGGATAAAACTGCCTGTTTTATTTTTTTTTTCTTCTTGCATGCAGGGTGTTATGCATCCTGTTCGCACCTATTTTCTGGAAGATATTCTGGAATCAACCGGATACAGATTAACAGCAGAAAATCAAATTGATGATTATGGTCAAGTATGGAAATTAAATAAACAGACTCCAACCAAAAGGAAGAGCCAAATTGCTTCAGCTGTTGAGGTATACAATTATTATGTATGAACATTTACTTTCCTTCATGGTTTATGCTTCTGAAGTATATATGTTGTGTAAATCTGAAAATAGGAAGCACTTGTATCTGCTGACTACAGTGAATACAGTCAACAGACACAAGACTCTTTGCTATGCTGGAATCCAGATTGCATAAATTTCAACCTCATAGAATACCTGCTATGCAATATATGTGAAAATGAAAAACCTGGAGGTATTTTAGTATTTATGACTGGGTGGGATGACATAAGCTCTTTAAAGGAGAAGCTACTAGCTCATTCAGTTCTGGGAGATCCAAATCGAGTTTTGTTGCTGACATGTCATGGTTCTATGTCCAGCTCAGAACAGGTAGTCCTAATATGCATCTAGAGAATCCATCTATTTTTTAAAGTATAAATTAATGGTTATTTCACCTTTTTTTTTGGCTATGCATGCAGCGATTAATATTTGAGAAGCCAGATAGTGGGGTGAGGAAGATAGTGTTGGCTACTAACATTGCTGAAACCAGTATTACAATTGATGACTTGGTCTTTGTCATTGATTGTGGTAAGGCCAAAGAGGCATCTTACGATGCACTCAACAATACTCCTTGCTTGCTTCCTTCCTGGATATCCAAGGTTTCCGCTAAACAAGTAAGCTTCTTTTTGGGATATTATTTATTAGCATAATTATTAGAAAGGAAAAACGGAAAATCTCTTACTGGACAAGGTAAATAACTGTAAATTTTATTGATTTATCATTTTGGGTTGTCACACGTTTGCTATGATATTACTCTTCTTTTGTGAAGAGTTTAGGCTAAATAGTCCACACTCATTTTTGGGGTCTTCTCTTAACAAAGGAATTGAATTCTGAAGTCAGAAAAAAAGCATAATTTCCTTTCATATTTAAGCTTTCCTTGTATATATGGATCAGAAACAATCAAGTCCATGCTCACATTCATTTGCACTGGACGTGGATATGGATGTATCCAGTTTTATTGCACGTAGATTCGGATATTGTATTCAGTTGCACGTCTTATATTTGATGAAAATGATATGAATAATGCGGTAATTATAGGCGGCATAAACCTATAATATGTAATAAGTAACTCATATACTTTCTCTTTACTTTGTCAAAATTTATTGACAAAATTTAATGTCTATCCTCATTTTGTTTGACATAATATAAAATTATAAACTCAAAACCTCAGTTATAAGAAAATTTCAGATACCAAACCCTTACATATAAGATTATGAGCATAGCAGAGAAGAATATGCATTAATTAAATAGGAAACTAGTTCAAGGAGAATTGGATTTTCAGACCCTAGTCTCTTACCTGGTTAATAAATTTTATCTTAAAGATTCGGATTATTATTCTAATAATATTTTTTTCTGTATTCGTATTTTACACATGAAATGATTTTGAACTCTTGTTAAGAAAACGAACAAAAAAGTTTGTGTGTCAACCTAATCTGACGCATACTTAAAATTACCTAGTTTCATCCTGAACCTGCAGTGATCCACGATTATTTTGTATTACACAACTATATTGATTTGCTGTTTCTTTGTCATTGGGTATCAAGAGGAGAGGAAGGTCTGGTCGTGTTCAACCAGGAGAATGTTACCATCTATATCCCAGATGTGTCTATGATGCTTTTTCTAATTATCAGTTGCCAAAAATACTGAGGACCCCTTTGCAATCCCTTTGTCTGCAAATCAAAAGCTTGAATCTTGGTAGTATTTCTGGATTCTTATCTAGGGCTTTGCAGTCACCTGAGTCACTAGCGGTAATGCTAAGTTTCTATTCCAGTCTTATTTTAAAAATGATGCAAAACTACTTGCATAATTTTGTAAGTTCAAAGTATCATTCATTTGTGTGTAGGTTCAAAATGCTATTGAATATCTCAAGCTAATCGGTGCTTTGGATGAGAAGGAAAATCTGACCATGTTGGGTATGTTGGATTTTATTAGAGGTGGCATTCTGACCAATTTACTTATATATGGGTTGGTTTAGGTTGTATTATTATCTCAAACAAACAAATTCACCCAGCAATTTCCGCTCATAAAGTAGGCTCTGGTGTACTTTTTATCTCAAGAGGCCAAATCAATATTTTAGCTAAATGGGGAATTGCTCAAATGCTTTGAACTTGAACATGTCACGCTTGAAATCACCCAAAGTCTACTTAACTTTTTAGTGCATACAACCTCCTAAGTAGTGTTTCATTCACGATGCCGATTATTATGTAAATCATGATAGTCTATATAAGAAAATGATCAAAAGTTGTTGTGGGTCATCCCAACGCAACCCATATTGTTTCAACCGTACTAAAAATCGACCAGTTCAACTCAAAGCTATTTTGAACACATGAACCACTCATCTTGTCTACTCTAGATGTATTATAATAACCTTTTCCTATATGGAGTTGTTACAGGTGGCTACTTGGCAATGATTCCGATGGAGCCTAAACATGGAAAGATGCTTGTAATGGGTGCAATTTTAAATTGCCTCGACCCTATATTGACCATTGTGGCCGGTCTTAGTGTTAGGGATCCTTTTCTGGCACCTGTGGAAATAAAGGAGGTTAATTATCCTTTCTGTTTTATTATGTAATCAAATGTTTATTGCATAATATTATAATACTTATGAATTTTACAGTTGGCTGAGGCTGCCAAAGCACAATTTTCCCATGGATTTAGTGATCATCTTGCCATTGTGAGAGCATACAACGGTTGGAAAGTAGCTGAACAAAAGCGGATTGGTTACAAGTACTGTTGGAAAAACTTTCTGTCTCCACAATCAATGAAAGCTATTGATTCTCTTCGAAGGGAATTTCAATCTGTGCTTAAAAATATCGGTCTTATTGACAAGAAGGCGAGCAGTTACAACACTTACAGCTATGATGAAAATCTGGTGCGTGCAGTTATCTGTTCTGGATTGTATCCTGGAGTCTGCTCTGTTGTGGTAATTACTTGCATTTGTCATGTTGAAGTATTCCATTATCTATAACTTATTTGTATTGATCATATTTTTACGTCTACTAACAAGAATGCATTTCCAGCACAAGGAAAACTCGCTATCACTGAAAACAATGGAAGATGGTAAGGTGTTTTTACATGCGGTAAGTTCACAATTTTTTATTTCCTTTCAACCGCATCTTGTGTGATAAAGGATGGTTATCATCATCCATAAAATTGATATGTTTTTTTTCCTTTTCATGTTCTCCTTTATTACTTCAGAAATCGGTTAATGCACGTGATTCTAATATACCATTCCCATGGCTGGTCTTCAACAAAAAGGTTAAAGTCAACTCTGTTTACCTTCAAGATTCAACAGCTGTATCTGATTCAATGCTGCTCCTATTCGGGGGAAGCATATCGATAGGTGATGTTGTAAGTCGAAATCCCCTTCCCTTATGACACGTTATGAATATTTTCTAGTATGGGATGGGTTGTGCTAACCTGTAAACACTTTTTCTATTCTTAAATAATTAAGTTTTTTAGATAACATGTAAGGTATGATTACCAAAATATATCATCACAATGATAATCTAACCTTTAAAAAAAGGATTTAGTATGTTTATGCATTTTGGATAAGTTATAGTCTGTTTGACATGTGTGACACATTTGGCTCATTTCCTCTTTAGTTAAATCTTTCAACTTAACCCTTTTGTATGTAAACTGTTTGAAATTGCCACCTTTTATATACCTTATGGTTTCGTAAGTTGGTTAATATTTTGAGCAGGAGGGACACATGAAAATGCTTGGAGGATACTTGGAGTTCTTCATGGAACCTGAAGTAGCAATAATGTATCAAACTATAAAGCGAGAGCTTGATGAATTAATCCAGAGTAAAGTATGTTAAACATAAATCATTAATCATCTATAGTTTGTGACCTTTATATATTGTCGTGTTTTTTTCTTCTAGAATCAGACATTGTTTTTTCTTTTTATGTCTCAGTTGATGAATCCAAAAATGAACTTACAAGCCCACCACAAGCTTTTATCTGCCATACAATTACTGCTTTCGGGGGATCAATGCAGTGGCAGGTTTGTCTTCAACCACCAGGTGATACGTAGCAATCTAATACCTCCTATTGCATCACCACCACTTCCGCTGCCACCACCACTAGTTTCTGGGACTGAAAGCGGACCAGGAGGTGACAATTCCAAAAGTCAACTCCAAACATTACTTGCTAGAGCAGGTTATAGTATGCCAATCTACAGGACGAACGCGTCAAACAACCAATTTATGGCCATTTGTGAATTCAATGGCATGCAGATAATGGGCCGTCCTTGCAACAACAAGAAACAAGCTGAAAAAGATGCAGCTTCCAAGGCTTTGGATTGGCTTTTGGGTGGTAATCACGTGACCAGTGAAACTATCGACAGCATATCAATTATTATGAAGAAGAGCAATAAGAACCACAACTAAGCATGGTTATGGATGGGGTGCCGTTGTCATTAAATTGCTCAAAGCTTTCTTATGTGAGAGTTTCAGATGCTTAAAGAATCCTGATAGAAGCATTTGTCATGTTACCAAATGAAGTATTGGACGTTGGGGCTGGAACTGGATTAACTTTTGAGCATTAGCATGGCACATGTCTGGAATTGGACAAATTTTGACCATCTTTGGTGAGAATAGAACGCTGAAGAACAGTAAAAATGAAGTACAGCAGGCAGGTAAGTTTTTCATGGGATTGAGTTTCTTGTATATAGTTGGTAGGCAAATACAATATTGAACTATAAAATTGGTGTAACGCAATATTTAATCTTGTAAAATGATAAATCTCTATATTGTTGGTTTGTAGTTGGACCAGCAATGAATGCAAATGGGGTCTAGTACCTGTGATATACTAGAAAGGATCATATGCTAACAAAAGTAGGGTAGGAAGAAACAGAGTGATATTTGTTTTTGAATCGTTTATTTCAGGACAATTATGTTCAGGCTAAATTAAATGTGGAGACGCTTTTGACTATTTGTCTATTGAATTCAACTCAAAATGAGGGCCATCTATTTATTTATTATTAAATTCCATATTTACCTTTGTGGTCCTATTGAATTAAGACATCATTTATTTAGAGTATAAACATTGAACGTCATTTACGCTATATGATAATTCTAACCGATTAAAACTCGTTTATCTTTATGTAATATAGACCTTCTTGATCCATGTGAATTTCACATGTTTTTTTATACTCGTATATTATTTACACTTCTGGTGACTTGAAATTACTTTATGAGTATCCAGTATATTCCATGTGGATTCTTGGAACTTGATTTTTGCTTCTATTTCATCTGGCTAGTTTCTCATTTGACTTTCACTTTCACTTTCACTGGTGTATGACTTAAATTTTTTTTTTGAAGGACTGACATGCATTCTCTAACCCCAACCCCATTGAGCTAAATTGGTGGTTGGGTTTGGGTTGGGCTACATAGAGCTGAACCCGGAGGAACCCAGTTGGTTTGGACCTACACTACACCTACCTTTATATTCATTTATCTAGTCTAGACACAATTTTTTCAAATTGCAAATTTACATCACTCCTAAATTACTCCATATATTTTATATCATAAATCCAAGACTTTCATTCTATGAACAACATCTAGCAAATAAACTAGTCCCACATTGACTAGACACAACCTTGTTCACTGGCCAACTTTCATTTGTCTATCTCACTCCACTCACTCCATATTAATAGTTGCAACTTTTACTTTTTTTTTTCAAATAAACAACCTACAATAATAGAATGTTACATAAAAGTTACAATTATATTTTTTATTATCAATCTAATAATTACTCTCAAATATTTTAATAAATTCACTCTACTTCGATATGTGTTCTATTGTTCTAAATTTTTTATAGATGTTTTTTTTTAAATTTAAGTGATCTAAGAAAACATATATGAATTTTTGTTAATAGTTAGTTGATATTTATTTTTAAATCTAATTTGAGGTGGGAGGGAACATTTATAAAAATATTTCACAAAATTAAAATATCTAATATTGAGAAAAAAAACTTTAATTGGAGTGTGCCGCAACCATAAGACAAGCTCGTTAGAGGACTGAGAGTCGTAGTTCTGAGGAGCACTCTTACGCTCAACTCAACCGGTCCTCATGTTCAGATCCAAATATCATTGTATGTAAAGAGAGTTGGCCAAAGATGGAGAGAGTAACCTGGTAATTGTTGAAGAAGAGTCGTCATTCTACACTTTTTAAAGCCTTTAAAATCTCAGTTTTTACGCGTTTTACATCTTTTTTTTGTTTACGAGAATATTGTTCCCCATATTTGTATGTCTAAACTAGTAGTTTTAGAAAAATTTGCGTGTGCATTAATTAACCAATATTTAATTAAACAAAGACAATCTTCTATAAATCAAAGATTCAGATTAACAAAAACAATATGGAGTATGAGTGTGAGTGGGGGAGCTTCAAAGTTCAAAATATGGGAGATAATAAGATAATGTAATGAAAGATTCTTGATTCACGATGACAGCTCTTAATTTTGACAAAAATAATATTTAAATTAAAAAAAAACATGTCAGAATGACAGCAGTGTGTGAAGTTTATAGGTCGTGTATCGTTGACCTAATTTCATTGTTGACCGGATTGGACCACCTTCTAACTTCTTATTCTATTCCTTTTAATTTATGTTAAACCACTTTATAATTTTATATTAGATATTAATGATTAATGATTTGGATCCCTCCGGAGAAGTCTATAATAGTATAGCATCACATCACGCCTTCATTATTGTAGCTTTTGCGATTGAGAAGTAGCAAATCATAACAAACACAAATACGATCTAATGCTTTTCGACAACTATTCATATCATCCTTTTTACTATGCAATTGGTTGCTCATCCATTACTTTTTATGTGTTATAATTTCTAGGTAGTACATCAATTTTCTAAACTAGCTCAGACTAGAATATGCTAGTATGAGTAAATCAATCACATAAAAAAATTACATCATAATAAAAATGCATCGACTATAAAATAATATACACGAATAAAGGTACAATGTCATTAGAAACAATTCATTAGAAATGAAAAAAAAAACACTATAGGGTTTTTATCATTTTAAAGTGATTTATTACATTCATAATAAAACATTTCACAAAGTATTCTTTTTAATATTAAAAAAATACAAAAAGTGTTCATATGTTCATAATCATTGTAATTGACGGTGAGTTTTTATTTTCGTTGTGAGGAATGACATGAGTTTTTAGAAACTGCCATGTCTCGCACTTCTGTTGAAGTCTATATGATTTATTTCATGTTGTGAAGATCACATGTGATCACACTCATAGATCATTCACAACATCCGTTTTTATGTCTAGGGGAACACGACTACGCCCCTGCTACATCACTTACGTCTCACTCACTCACTATGAAAATCCTAAGAGTGACCAGAGACTCGTTATGAATGGTGGTTAAAATCTAATGATAGAGTTTTCTAATTTTTAGTGTATTTAATAATATTTAACTACATTGTTTATATATATAAACTAACGTAAATAAAAATAATAGTTAAATAATGATTATTTAACCCCAACCAAAGGTCTAACCAAGCGTCCAACCAAGTCCCTTCCATTATACTCTTTTTAGGTATTTTTGGGTGAAAATTTTTGTCTGCAACCACGTGATAACATTTTTATCTTAGATAAAACTCTAATCAAACTACATAACATATAGCCTTTTATTAATCATTTTCACATAACAATAATCCTTAATCCAAGTTATTGAAGTGAGATACTCAATACTTCATTGAAATAAGAAGATATATTGGGTTCAGGTTTAACATGTAACAAAAAAATGATTCTAGACTGGGCCAGAAAATTTCTCTTACATATGATGAGCTTTTTTTTAAGAGATATCAGATTGCCTACTCGAAAAATAGAGATAATCGAGTGAACAACGGGCGGTAAGTGATTAATTAACTGGTAGAAAAAAAATTAATCCTTTTCACCTTGATATTGAAAACAGGTGTAGTGTGATATAAATTCTGCAGCCCTTTGACCGTTCGTACTTGTTCTATCTGACGCAGCAATACATATACATACAAATCCTTCACACACACAAATTTATCAAGAATCTTTTCACAGACACAGACTACTACATAAACACACACTCACTGATTCATTCATACAAAATTCCCCAAATCAAATCTCCCATCATTCAACCATCTTTCTCCCAGATCAGACGCCTATGGATCCCTGTTATTACGCCTAGGGGCTAGGGCTCCATCTCTCTTTCATACTCATCTCTTTTCCTTATTCCGATGTATGTTCCTTCACCGTTATCTTTCATGCACGCCCCCTTGCTATCAATTTCACTTTTTTCTATTCATATCCCATATGTGTTTTCGATATTGGATGGCGAATTGAAGTGGGGTTTATGGGTTTTGTCGATAACGTCAAGCGATTATCTGATAAGTGAAAGGGTTTTGTGTACAGTTCTTGATTTTGAGATTTGACTTCTATATGATTGTAGCATTGTGTTATTGTGTAGGATTGACATTCTATGTTATATGCTTTTAGTTGAATAACTTATGGGTACTTTTATTGAGGTAAGAGTCCAATAAGTTGTGTAGAATCATGCCAATTTAAAAGATTTGTTTTTTAATCCTGTGTGGGTAATGATTAAAGATAGATGTGATTAGATTGTGTATAGTGTTCTTGTGATTAAAGTTGCTATGGTCCACTGAGTGTAAATGAAGATATGATTGTGGTTTCTGTATCTTGATTAAATTAGAAATTTAGGATGAGATCCACAAAACTTAAAGAACTGAAAATGGAGCAAAGATTATACATACTAATGTAATCGAAACATTATTAAAATTAGTTGTAACTATCGTCGTATCAGTTAGTAATGTTGATAGATTCATCTTATTATTTCCTTTTTATGTTATATAATATATAGGTCATGCTCATTATGGAACATAACAAAATGGTTGCAAGTGAATAAATTTTAGATCTTCAGTATCCAAGAACTCTAATATTGGGTCTTACTGTTTTTCATCATTGGATTACATGTATGTATGATTGTACTACTTGCAGTGATTTATTGAAGTTGACAGTACAGTATTTTATGGAGTCTAATGGTCATATGAGAGGAAGGAGAAAAAACTATGAGTCCCAGCAAAGTCAATCAGGCACTTTGACATCTGATGGTGAACTGGACCCATGGACCGCCTGGGCTTATAAACCTCGAACCATTACATTGTTATTTATTGGCTCGTGCTTTTTAATGTATGTTTCTCATTTTGTGCATCTTTCTGTGTCAGTTACTTTAAATTCATTACTAATTAAATCTGCTTTCAGTTGGGCTAGTGGAGCTCTTGATCCCGAAAGCAATTCATCAGATGATATTGTTACATCTGTCAAAAGGTGAAATGCTTGTTTGACATGATTTGTATCTGTAAAGAAACTAACATTCGGATGTTCTTTTTTAAATTGAAGGGGAATATGGGCAATGATTGCAGTTTTTCTGACTTACTGCTTGCTTCAAGCTCCTTCAACGTAAGTCGCACATTTTCATTCAAGTTTGTAGCCATTTAAGATTTTTAGAAACTTTGAATCCTTCCAAATATGTAAAGTGTTAATTTATCTTTTTCTCGATAAAGTGACTGCATCAACATTCTCAAGGATTAATGACATTGATGTGTATGATCTTATAGGTTACTAATTAGACCACATCCTGCAATTTGGCGCCTAGTTCACGGAATGGCTATTATTTACCTTGTTTCTTTGACATTTTTACTTTTTCAGGTCAGTAGTTTTGTGTTTCTTTCTTTTTTCTAGCACCATACAAAATCATCTAAAATCTTTTCTTTCAGAATCGTGATGATGCTAGGCAGTTTATGAAGTATCTCCATCCTGATCTTGGTGTTGGTAACTTATGCACTAATTCTCTTTATTGAAACGTTTTCATGCCAGTACCTTATATATTTTGAAGAAAAGCCACACATACTTTAAAGAAAATTAAGTATCAAGTAAAAAAGTTGCAAATTTCATAAAGTGGGTGGTAATTATGTTATTCTATCTTATGTCTTGATTTTGTGTATGTAATGTCTTTCTAGAACTTCCTGAAAGATCATATGGGGCTGATTGTCGAATATATGTACCCGAGAATCCTACTAACAGGTTTATAAATGTTTATGTATGATTTCTTCTTTCACAAATCTTCGAACTTTTTATTCCTACCATCTTTCCTTCACTTTTTCCTGTTTTCTTGTTGTATGATTTTGTCTTTTGCAGTCTGCTAATTATGTTTTGTTATTCAGGAAACACTTTTTGATGAATTTGTTCTGGCTCATTTATTTGGGTGGTGGGGAAAGGCAATAATGATTCGTAATCAACCCCTTTTGTGGGTGTTATCGATTGGATTTGAATTGATGGAGGTCAGATTTTGACTTTTCAAGTTTCTTGTTTCAACTTTTATTGGTTTAAAATAGATGTGGCAAAGTGGGCAGTCAGGCAAATTTGTTCGGTTGAAACTGTTGATTTTTAGTTCACTGTTACAATACAAATTAATAAGCATGTCAATTCGCTTATTTTGTAGCTTAGTCTTTTTAACTGAACCATTTGACCCATCTGAGATAACACACAACCCAAATCCACCCATTGGTTAGTAAACGGGTTGAAGTTGCCACCTCTACACTAATTATAATCTTTCTCAAATCCTAATGTTTTACCTTTCTTTTTCAGCTTACTTTTCGCCATATGTTGCCGAATTTTAATGAATGCTGGTGGGATAGCATTGTTCTTGATATATTAATCTGCAATTGGTTGGGTGAGAAATTTTTAAACCCAAATGTTACTTCATGCCTAAGAAAGTAGTTAACTTTTCACCATAATGCATTTGGATAATAGATGGAAATAACTCATATCTATAATGGTAACTATTTATTTGTTTTACTTGGCAGGTATATGGGCAGGAATGCATACTGTTCGTTATTTTGACGGTAAGACGTATGAATGGGTTGGAATTAGTCGTCAGCCAAACATTTTGGGCAAAGTAAGTCTCCATTTTTGTATCTTTTACTCTTTATGTCTCAAACTAAATACAATGTTTGACTTGATATATCTTTCACTAATATCATTAGACTATATGCCAAATATTTGAAATGGCCCAATCTTATTAACCAAAATCAACTAGTAGTTATTACTTTGGGAAATAAAGAATTTTGGATTAAAATCTTACCCAACAAAAAAGATTGCATTTTATTTTTTGACTTTGACTTTTGAGATCAGACTTATCGTTGTCTCGGAACCAGGTAAAACGGACATTGTGTCAATTTACTCCTGCACACTGGGATAAAGATGAATGGCACCCATTCCTTGGTCCATGGCGGTTCATCCAAGTTCTTAGCCTTTGCATTGTGTTCTTGACCGTTGAACTCAATACATTTTTCCTCAAATTCTGCCTTTGGATTCCTCCTAGAAATCCTATCATTATTTACAGATTAGTCCTTTGGTGGCTTATTGCAATACCTACAGTTCGGGAGTACAATTCTTACCTGCAAGACCAGTAAGCTTCGGTTTTGAACCATTGTATTTGAATATTTGTTGTAAAAAGATTGCTTCTTTTCTTACATTTGATTATAATGTTTCAGAAAACCAGTAAAAAAGGTTGGAGCTTTTTGTTGGCTTTCTCTTGCAATCTGCATCATCGAACTTCTCATTTGCATCAAATTTGGGCACGGTAAGTTTCAGCTGTCATCGGCTTCTATGGTCAAATTTATTACCTACCATGTTTTCAAATTCACATGGATATAATGAACTTAACAAGCAATGATTTTATCAACATCATCTTTCTTTCATATTTTGCAACTTCATCGAATATTTAAATATTAAATTTAAAGAATCTGTTTTGGTTTGACCACAAGTTACATCATTTGACTCAAAAAGTCAAACTGCTTTACAGCTTTTAATTGTTATCATATTCTAAGCCAAGATCTTGTTTCTTAGGTTTGTTTCCAACTCCAATGCCTAGATGGCTTGTGATTTTGTGGTCATCTGTTGGTATCGGCCTTCTCGGGTTCTTGGTCTTGTGGACATGGCAATTTCAAAGAACTTTCAATAGAAAACAACGTTGACTTTTTTCCACGAGGCAAACTACTGCTCTTAGAATTTCTAATTTCATCGTTCGCCTCCAGTTTTTTGTGGGGTTGTGAGCGAGAAACGAGTTGATTCAATGGTAATAGTTCTTTGGATACTGCTGTAAATTTCATTTATTTTAAACTGTATATTTCTTATTAATTCAGCTTAGATTTTACATCAAGATTAGAAAATTATGATCATTTATTTGGTTTTTTATTAAAGGAAGGGTTCATCCTTTATATATATATAAATTATGAAGTAACATGAAAATGTCCCAATGCAAATAGACACATCTAAGCATCTCTTTTGATCTTGATTTCAAACATTAAACACCTCTAAACATATCTCTTGCAATATGTTTTATTAGAAAAGATTATGATTATTTACAATATCATAATCATTTATAAAATTCACGTCTAAAACACCTTGTCTTATTCGAATTATATTCATTTGCTTTATAATACATAAATTAAAAACCATTAAAAAACACAAAATCAAATCTAACTAGCCACAAAACGAATAGTGATTGCTTCTTTTCTTCCAAGTTGTTTTTCCTCTAACGATTTCTTGACATTTTGACTCCTCTTTAACTTGAAGGACATGTGTAAACCTGATGGTTCCTTCGTTCATCAAGCAATGCAATAATCCAGCACCTCCGACACCGATCGTACACCTATCGATATAATTTATATCTTTATCGTCTTGAACTCCATCTTTAATGATCCCGACTTCTTCGGGTTCACAAAGAGACTGAACAATTTCTGAGCTCCCACATTCTCTTCGGTATTCCAGTATGATGTTTGATAACTGATAATTCTCCAAGCATTCATCCGGGATCGCCTAAAACATAACAGAACAAGATCTTCACAACTCGTTTTTGTTTTTGAAATTCTGATTGAATAAGTGTGTACTAAATGTGTGTTGTTACCTCAAGCATCCAACCAACGTACTTGACGTTGTTTACGTGATGGTTCATATCCAAGTCGCTCCTCTTTGCCTGCAAATGTAAATAACCCGAGTTGTGCGGTGAATTAGGGGTGTTCAGAGTCCGATTCGACACATGAGTTGTGCAATGAATTAGGATTGTTTACCTGCAATCCTGAGTTGATGTATTTTGCATTATCATCCAACTTGTCTATTTTTTCAGGGGATTCTTCTTCAATGGCTTGTTTATGAATGAACCATGGTGCGATTTCTGCTCTAACTTCATCTGGCATCTTCGATAGTCGTCGTGTTTTCTGGTTCATCATCACCCATGTACTGCATTAACAAATTTCTTTAATACTAACGTGTTTTTATTTTTTTTAATATTTGACAAAATTATGTGTCCCATTAGAAAATTAAGTTGTTTGTAGCGTACCAAATGCTAGAATATACCTTGTTGCTCTAGCGAAAACAATGCCAGTGGTATGACTTCTGATTTCCCAATCTCGTCGCATTCCGTTTTTTCCCGATGCTCCAACCCACGTGTCGATTTCCAGTATCTCGCCCCTACAACACACGATTAGTCCGGTTTTTCTCGTCGCAAAAGAGTGCAGTAGAACTACAGTGAAAACTTACCAGATGGGATACTGATCCACTTGAACTTGCATTCTTGTAACAACCCATATCAGATTGTTCTTCATCATACCATGAGTCGCACCGAATCCATCTCCAAGTAGCCCGGACATCCATACGTGATTCAACGCGGTCTCCTGTCATGTGTTAATATGTTTCTACAGTTTAGTTTGATCAAAACAGTCACCAATTAATGTCATTACTTAATCTAAATTCTAATCCCCTTAGAAACTAACACAAGTTGAACCTGGAGAAGGTTAAGAATGCTTTGAAGAGTCACTGTTTTATCAGGTCCAACTTCATAAGACCGAACAACAACCGTCTGTCTATACCCGACACCATCCAAGATGATTAGCCCTTGTCGAAAAGGGTCCACAAACTGCTTCTCAGTCGGGATCATCGTCCTCTCCACAACCACCTTCCCGTTTACACGCGCCACAGGGGCGGCATACATGATGGTCCGCCCAATCTTCATGGAGGTGGAAGCTCCATTGATCTTGAAACCGTAAACAATCCTCAGGCGATCGCCATTGCGCCCGTTGAACGAGCTCGTTCTGATCAAACATGGCACGTATGACAGTGAGTAGGTGGTCATTCTAGTGAGATCAGAAGAGTGAAAAACTAAACTGAAACAAACAGTTTGGAAAGTGGAAAAGGGTGGTTGAGAGTTCTTATAGAAGATGGTCGTACGATGAATACAAGGAAGGGATTTAATGTTAGTTGATAATAAAAAGGAGAAAACATTGTTAAAAACATGAATTGTAGATCTCAATGGGTTGTGGGAGGTGATGATCAAAGTCTTCTTTTTAGTTTGCATCGACGCTTTAAGAATACAAACAGATTTCGGTTCCTCATTGATTAGGATCTGCGGGTCTAATTTAGTATCAAATTATTTTCCTCCCCAGTAACACTCATGTATGTTTCCTCTAAATTGGATTATAATCTTTACTTAACACTTTAACCGCTTACAAATCTAACTTTTACTTTTGTTTTCAATAGGAATCTCATTTACTATAATCGATAATCATATATTTATATGGATTATGACTTGATTCCGCTTGAAAAATATGAATATAAATGATTTGGGGAAGCATCCATTCAGTGTAAGTGAAAAAGAATAAAAATAAGTGTAAATGAAGTGTAGTTCTATAATAATTATGTCAGTGAGATTGTCATTAATAACGAAATAAAAGTCAGGAATGTTATTGAATAAATTGTTAGTATGGTCGAATTACTATCGATCAATGAGCCATAATTTCGGTCATTAAAATCTGTAATTTGTCATTTTAAATTAGTTAATTTTTGACTTTTTATAGTGACGTAATTATTTAATTAAGGGGCATTACTAAATGTTAGGAACCTTATATTCTCTTTGTCAACGTCTTGTTTTATTTATACGGCAAATTGTTCTTTTATGTTAATAAATATGTAATTGATAACTCGATCATATGAGCTAATTAATTAGCTTAACATATATAATTATGTGTTTGATATAATAATTTGAATTATAAACATACGAGTAATTGATATTTTTTTATTGAAGCATGTAGTTGAAAAGATGCAAGATGGTGATGATGTATGATAGATTTCGAAGAATATAATAGGTCATGTTAATTCATGGAATCAATAATTAAAGCAGCTACTCTAAGCTTACAATCCTTCTATCACAAAAATAGAAGATTCTTCTTCTTAACTTAAAACCGGGGGAAGAAATGAGAAAACCATAGAAAATCTTATAATTCATCAAACGAAATTAGATTAGTCAGGTAGCGACATGTAACATAAAACAAAAACGAGGTTTAGAGATCAAACCCTGACCCTCGATCATTTGTTTACAGGTTACATGGTGTACCTCACTCATACGTGGTAAGTATTAAAAATTGTTGTGAATCGGTTCATCCCAGTTCGGTTGAACCCATAGTGAATTTCTCCCAAGTGTGTAACTTAGTAGAACCCAACAAGTAACTTATATACGACCTCAGACAACCATGGTCATTAAACGTTAAGTTTTATAAAAATGATCTGCCCACTACAAGATTCTAAAACACAAATTTTCACCGATGATGGGAGTATCAGACCATGTATGATCCTTAAAATAAAATAAAACAGATATTAATCAACTCACATAATATAAGTTGAATGTCTTCTCTACAAACAATACATAATAAAGATGAACGACGTCTACCAACATTTCTGGAGAACGATACAACTTTTATTTCATGTTGTCCACATGTATATTATGTGCTCACTCAACTGCTACATAAATTAAACGATCTGTTTATTACAAACTAGGTTAGTACCCCGTGCATTACACGGGTTGAATAAAAAAAATATTAAATAATTAGTATTAAAAAATTATGAATTATAAAACCATGCTTAAAAATAAAATATGATTAAGTTATTTTAAGTAAAATAAACAAAAATGTATTTTTTAAACTTTTGTTCTATAATTGTGTAACATATTATCCTAATTTTTCTTAATTATAGATAGATAAATAGATAGACAGACAGATATATAGTCTAGAAACTCATTTATTAAACGGATTATAGTTGGTAATAAACATGAAAAGTTACAGTATGATATTTTAATATAAGATATGATTAAAATTATATATAAGTAATTTTTTATAAAAAATATATTTTATGTAAAAATCTTGTTTATTAAAAACTATGGTTTGTAATTATGATGGTTGTTTTAAAATAAACTGCTATTAGAAAATTTCACCTTTTTATTATTATTTTTTTAAAAAGGACTGATTTAAAATATATTTTGTTTAAAAAAAGTTTAGTGTTTTAGAAAATTTTATATTGTAATTTTTTTATTAATAATATTTTAATAAACAGATGTGATTTTTAATTCCTTAATAAAATCTATTTTCAAAATGATAGCTTGATTTTAAAAGTTTTAAATAAGAGAGATAAATATAGCAATTAATAAAATTAATTTTTAATAAGAGAAAGAAATTAGTTTGAGTGTTTAAATTATTATAATACCCTTTTGGAAGAAAATTGATGTGAAGATGTTTAGAAGAATGACATGTGGCAAAAAGGTAGGTTTAAAAAATAACAAGTGATAAAAAAAATTTTGTTTTATTAGATACACTAGATATGAAAAAGTGTATGCATCTATTTAAGCTGTGTTTTGCAAAAAAAGAAATATATAATACTTAATCGAGTGAAACGATTGTTTGCAATACAGGTGGTATTTTATTGTTTGGAGTGTTTGATAGGTCCAATATTAATATGCATATCAAACAGCAAGGGTTCATCAAAAGTTCCACTCTTTTTGGAGTATTATGTTCCTTCGATGATGAGTAGTGGAAAAATCAAGAGAAATGAAAAGATGTAGACAAACGGACTTGTTTTTAATGGAAACCAGAAGAATTCTCACCGATGGGGATTTAGTCTAGCGGTATCCGAGTTTTTTGAAAATGTATGATTCTTAAGAGGTTAAGGGTTTAAGTTTCACTATCTATAAAAGTATAAAATCAGGGGTACAATTTCATCGACATGTGAGTTATTTGTCCAAAAAAACTAGTAGAATTTCCCAGCTCACTACGACAAAAATCTAGTAGGCCTTGTGATGATAGTTAACACTGCTCAGTTTTTTATGAAACTCGTAATGAAACATAGGAAAAATTAAGGACGTCACAACAATATATAGAAGCTTATAACATATTATATACCCAAAATTATGTAAGAAAATCAAATTTTGACATGGCTCGTGGTCAAATAAAATTCAAGTCGAAATATAAGGAAAAAAAGAATATTGTAATGTTTTATTCAAAATTTTTATTAAAACATTCTATATCCAAAGTTATATAAGAAAAATCAAATACTAGTCCCGCTTGGTTTTAAATATAATTTATATCAAAGCGTATATTTCAAAATATTCATGCAATGCGACGGGAATCATGCTCCAATGAAAAGTACACAAAATGGTAATGCCCCTTTTGACGACCAAGTCACAATCGAAATAGTGTATCTCTCTACGGATACGAAGAATCTTTGAAAGCGTTTTCGAACCATCACACATTCACACGAATTTTGGTAAGGTTTATGAGAGTTGACACACTCAATTTTTTTTAAAGTTCGTAGCAAAACTTAAGAAAAATTATGAATGTCACAACGATATATTCAGAATCTTATAAAATATTATATACCCAAAATATAAAAGAAAATCAAAATTCAACATGATTTGGTTTTAAATAAAATTCATGTCGAAACCTAAGAAAAAATAAAAGTGTCGTAACACTATATCAAAATTTTATAAAACATTATATACCTAAATTTTTAAAAGAAAACCAAATTTTAACCGTAGTTTACTTTTATTAAAATTTATATATAGGAAATCATTTATATTAAATTATAAATATAAAATTATTTATATAATTACAATAGTGTAGGAAGTAAAGTATAACGCAAATTTACGGCTCAAATAAATTAAATACCGAAGCTAGATGAAGAAAAATATGTGGTTGATTGAGTATTTGTATTCAATGCATGTTATTTAAAATAAATTCCAAGTCTTCTAAGAGAACTCGTTCGGAGTTATAGATGAAAAGTATGAGAAACAAAATAGTTGGAATTGCTTATGCGTTTATAGAATTGCAAATGAATTCTATTGCGTCTCAATCAAAGCATTAAACCTTGTTTTCACACTCAAAATCAAGAACCCACTGCACTTAAAACAACCAGTTGAATTAAACCAAGCGTAAACGTATATTAAAGGTCCTTAATACACATTTTACCTAGTTTAAAACTTGGTAAAAATCAATAAAAATGTTCTTAAACGACACCGAGTCAAACCAAAACATATGTAATGTTAGAGTCGACATAACTTGAATAAGATTTTTCAAATTCATCATAACGAGTTGTGTTTTCTTCTCCAGAAAGCATATCGTTGGTTGCCGCTTTGTATCCAAACGAATGAGCATAGGATTCCTTTTATACAATAAAAGTGACCCCTAATCAAGTCAAGAATCTTTGATAACTCATGGTTACATTCTCATCATACCATGAATGTACCTTATATATCATATTTTCATCGTTTATCTATCAATAAAACGTAAATTTGCTTTCATACACAAAGATGCATTTATGTATTCCCTGTAAACTAAGTTTGCTCAAAGTTTGATTTTCTTTTATAACTTTGGATGCGAAATGTTAATGAAATTCTAAATATGACGTTACGATATTCTTATTTTTTTTTTTATGTTTTGCTATCAATTTTATTTAAAATCAAACGAGCCAATGTATGGTTTGCTTTTATAACTTTAGGTGTATAGTGTTATAAATATAGCATCATCGAGTACAATATTATCCGATTAACATCCACAAGTCAAAACCATCAGTCAACCGAAGACGGTTTCTAAAATTCTAAATATGTTGTTTATCACCACCTTGAGGATGTCCCGACCATGGGTGGACCAAGCCATTGGGTATGTGGTCACTCGTCTGCTAATACAAATGTTTAGTATATTTGTATTCTAATTATAAGTGGCACCAAACAGATATTAATAAAAACACCTAAAGAAAAAGTAAATTGAGGTTAAACTTTTTTACAACTTTTTTATGGATCATGGTTGTATTTTTATTTTTAACCCAAATACTTTTTCATCTTTTTTAATTTAGGCCCTTGATTTTTTTCACTTTTGAATTTGGTCCTCCATATTTTTCATCTTTTACAAAATTTTCATTTTACATTTCGGTTTAAACTTTACAAGTTAACATGCCACAACGTACACGTGTAGTTCAACAATTTTCCAACTAGCTTTCTTATGTAACGGTCCCGTCACAAAGGTGGGTCCTAGATCGACGTCGTTATTGTTTTTACTGTTCTACGTCTCATGTGCATGGTTCAATGCTTTTACGTCTACTTTCCGTTCGGTTTTTGTTTTTGTTATTATTTTATTTAATACGGGTTTTTTCGATGTTGGTGGTTGCTCACGATGATATACAATTGGTGCTATTTAGTACGGTTTTACGCATCCTGTTATAACACAATTGCTTAATAGTAGTTATAAACTATTTAACAAGTACAAAACTATTATATATTATATTACCAGCGGTGAGTCTAACCGCTGGTAGAAATGATCATGACCGTTGAATGATTCTGAAATCAAATCCTGACCATTTAAACTCGACAGTTACGGCAGTTTCGAGATGGTTATCAGCGGTTTTTGTGGCAGTTTACATCTACGAGTTTGAAAGATGCAGTTGCTCTCTAAAAATTTACAGTTTCCATTTCATCCCTGATTTTCGGTCAGTTACTCACGTCGCCTTCCTATCCCCGTGGTTTCATAAATGACGAATCTCTTTTCCATTACCCATACAACAAATTCGCCCATAATTTTGTAGAGAGCATTGGTGAAAATGGATGGTTCCCTGGAGTCTTCGCATCATAGGGAAGCATACGCGAATTCACTTCATAACCTCAATCAATCAGAGGTGGCTCCTCTAATTCTCGCTCACATTCTCATTAGCTCTTGACTGAAAATCGGTTGAATCACAAGCGTGCTCAAACCTACGATTCAAGTTCAAACCATCAATTGGACCAAAATTGACCCAGTGAAGTGGAAGCATTCATTAGATGTGGTGTTGTAGAATTGGAGGAGTACGTGTCATGGTTTAAGAACCTTAGCGACCTCATTCTACACACACAAGAGACCGAGATTCCCAAAATCAGTAGAATTCATGGTGAGTTATGTCCTTCAACATTTACCTTTTAACTTTTTTTCCCTTAGTTTCTTCGCAAAAGTTGAAATTTTAATGTATTTTGTTTTGATTTGGAGTTGAAATTTAGTAAGAATTGTTGATTAATGTTTTGGAATAGGTATTTGGTGCAGGGTCTATACATTAGAGGTTGAAGCAATTTCATTTTGATGTCCTATGAATTGTTGATTCCACGCATACAAAATCAAATCAACAACTAAGGTATGCGAAATCAAATCGAAACCATTATGTGTTTTGTTCTTCAATTTTTCATTTTGGCCTTTCTTTTCTTACTTGAGTAAAAGTTCAAATTTTCTATATTTGTTTCGATTTTATGTGGAAATTTCATATGAATTGCGGATTCGTGATTTGGAATAGGTCCTTGATGTTGGTTTAGATGTTGAAGGTCGAAGGAATTTCATTTCAATTACCTATGAATTGTTGATTCATAAGGTAAGAACGGAAAAAACCTAACTATTACCTGAACTATTGTAGTTATATGCTGAACATGAGATTAAACACTTTGATCTAATAATTTCTTTTATTAGTCTTACAAGAAGTTGGATAATAAACAATACCGATGTATGCATAATAAAAAAAAAAATCTCAACTGAGCCTCTTCTCCATGACAATCTGTAAGTTATCTATCTGTGTCATTTGCTATATGTGGGTTCTTATTGTGAGGTTCACCTAATGTGGGATCTCTAATCTAGGATTTTCTGCTAATATTTTTGTTATACTTTATGTCAATTATTTTCATAAACAATGACAATGCAATTCAACATTACCATGTTTTGATTTTTTTTTTTTAATTTTTTCAAAGAGATGCTACTTTATCCTCTAAAGCACAAGCTATTGAGCTTCAAAGACAACTCGCGCATCTACACTCTCAATATGACCTACTCTATACACAAACATCAACTTTAAATAAAGGGAAAATGGAAAGAGTTGGGTCAACTTCTACTACTAACAGACTATTAAGTGCCATAGATGATAGTCTACCAACAAGAAATATGGAGGTAAAATCATAAGAATATTTACATCTATTCTTAATATGTTTTCTGAAATATAATATAATATGGATTAATGCTTAAATAGTATACGAATATAGTTATGTGACAGCTTGCTTCTGCAGCACAAGAGTTGCTCATTTTCACTACGGGAATGGTACTATTTCAACCCATATAGAGTATTTTTTGTTATATGATTTCAATATACTACTTAATAAAGTCATAATTTCATGGTTTCTGCTTTCTGATATGCAAAATGTGGCACATATTTGACATACTCTGACTTTCGTCTATATTTTCACGTTGACTCATCATGTATGAAAGATTAAATCAATGGTTCGTTAAGAAACTAGGCACGATATGCACCGTCCTGTTTTTTATTTGAGTTTTATTTTTTCTTAACATGTTGGATCTTCATGATCTTTGCTTTTTTCAACATATACATTACTTGTGTTATTATAGACAGAGATTTACCATCAGGAATTTGTTTTTACATGTATATGTGTAAGAACAATTGATTTCATAATATATGTATGGTATAAGCAAATCTCTCTTATTGTTGGCCTCATTCAATTCTATTTTTATGATTTTAAGCAGGAAGTTTTTCAATTGATAAACTCAGACCTGCATACTTTATTATGAATGAAATTGTATGCTTCATTCAGGTAAAGCTAGTCTTCCTCTTACAAGACCTACGAAGGTAGAAGTTGATCCACGTGGGAAATCAGCTAATCCGGAAATGAAAGCATCCAAAATTTAAAATGGTTGGTGGGTTATTGCATAATTTCTACCACATTTGTACATGTTCCGAGCCTCTTATTAGTATTATTCTAACTACACTTCCTTTTCTAGACACCAGTTGTAGAGAAACACATATATATTATGACTTTCAAAGTATATCTTGTGATTTGCTTGCCTATAAGGATGCTTTAAGAAACCTTTCTATCGATTATCTCTGGATGTCATATATTTCACACAAATGTGATAAACAACTTTTTCATATGGGTCCAGGTCCACCACGTTGGTTAACTTCATGTACTTTTCATCCAAATTACTTGTATCTTCTTTGATAAATTATGAAACTTATAATATTTTAATTATTCATTAGCGCATAGTTAATACTTAATATATGAGCAGATGGGTTTTGACCATTCAGAAGTGCAGGATCGTTTAAGGGCTTAACTACAATTACAACACAATCACACAATGAGGAGAATAACTAATCTCTAATCAAACAGTGAACTGGGTAACCAAGGTGAAGCTAAGAACACAAGTAAGTAAAGAGACAGAACAAGAGAGTTGGGTTTCAAGGAGGCAGTATATTGCTTTCTCAAGTTCTCTTACAAGTGTTACAAAGCATTAAGAAAAGATACAAGAACTTGAAATACTTATACTACAACCTACAGCCGGCCATACTTTGAAGGCCAGCTGGATACAATTGACTAGACACTAACAAGATCAATTGTAGGATCAAAAGGCATATCTGCCTTTTGACCTTGTGACTATGACATGCCATAGCTCACATCCTTTTACAATACAAAAAGGATAAAGTACATAAAGTGGAAAGTTACAGACTCAAGACCTCAATGTACAGTTACCAAAAGCATGACCCTTTTCACCAACTCATGTAAGTTGGTGACTTTACAGAGATGCAGCGGAAAAGGTGCTTTATGGAACAGTACATCAGATAAAGCATGTGTACTAAAAGTCTTCGGAAGAAATCTGTCTTCATAGGATGAGGCTTCGGAAGACTTTGTCTCTGAAGCTTCGGAAGACTTCATGTTTGGCTTCGGAAGATATTGGTCTTGGCTTCGGAAGATTTTACACTTAGAGTATTTTCTAATGCTTTGTGTAAAACTTCCGAAGCATTCTTCACTTCAGTACTTAGTGCATGTTTGCTGAGACACTTAAGCTGTTTTGGGTTGCATCAGACTTCAGGAATCCTTACAAACTCCCCCTAGGCTGATGCTACCAAAACACTTAGAAGATCTTCAAATGTTGGTAGTCTTCAGTACAATCAGGACCATTCCTTTCTTCATGAGATGGTCAGGATCATCAAGACTTTCATAGTATCTTCTCATCTCAAAGAGATCATGCAGAGGTAAGTTGATTATGTCTTGCCATGAGTAGACATTCTCAACACCTTGATCTCTGATAACAGTCCATCTCTCTGGATTAGTAGAGTATGTCCAGGATAAGATGGGTGTCTCACTAGTTAGAGGAGCCACTTGAATAGGAGTTGATTGGGCTGCCTCATCATGCACTTCCTCAGGTTGATCTGATTCAGCCTGAGGTGCAGAGGTAGATGACTTTGGCTTCTTCTTCTTTGTCTTTGGTTTAGAAGCCATCCTCTTCTTCCTCTTGGTTGTCTTTAACTGAGAAGACTGGTCTGCAGCACCATGTTGATCATCAGTGTCTTTCTCAGTTGGGTGTTCCTCCCTCACAGGTTCAGAAGGAGAGGGAGTTTGACCCTGCCTAGGATCAGAAGATGAAGCTTGCTGGGGCTCAGCTGGAGGTGCTGGTTGAGGTGTCTCTGGTTGCTCAAACTTGACCTCCACTTCAGGTGGGACTTGACTTGGAAGAGAGTGCAAGTCAATAAGTTCTCCACTCTTAATCTTCTGCTTGATCACCCTAATGTGCTCATCCATAGTGGATAGAGACATGGGGCCAAGTCTCCTTCCGGAGAATCCATACAGCTTCAAGAAGCTCACCATTCTTTGTCTGTCAGCAGACTTCTTTGCATTCTTTTGAATGGTGGCCCTTGACTTTGCAGCTTCTTCCCTTAGTTTCCTTTTGGTTGTCTTTCTTTCCTTGACTAGCTCAAGTTCAAGTTGCTTTAGATACTCGAACTCAATGAAGTCATAGGACAAAGGGAGAAGTGCATCTGCCTGATAGAAGCCTGTGGCACTCAGGTAGTTGATCATCCTGATCCTATCTTCCTCTTTATCTACCTGAGGTTCTTGTGGAACCACATCTTCTTGTGCAGGACTTTCTTGAACTGGTGAGAGAGTAGGAGCATGCTTGTATAGTCTTTTCTGTCTCTTCTCCTCTTTGAGTTGGAGAAGTATCATTGCATCCTCTTTCTCCTTCAACTCTCTTGACACTTCTCTGTCAGCCAGTTCATTCAGTTCTTCTAAGGGGAGGGAGATGATCTCATCAATATCATAGTTCCTGGTCTGTAAGTAGTTAATCCTGACTGCCCTTAACTCATCATCCTGAGTATTTGGTCTGGGGGCAGCCCTGATTGCAGCTTGCATGAAGCTAGATGACCCAGTGGAACTTTCTCCCCTTAGTCTCCTTTTCCTCTCTCTCTCTTCCTCCTCAATTTCCTCAGGAGTCATTATCCTTTTCCCTTTGTCACCAACAGACCTTTGTGACTCAGGGTGGATTGAAGCTTGGCCTTCATTGCTTGGAGTAGCTTCCATGCTCTGGCCAGAGAGAGGCTGAGAAACACCTTCACCAGCAGGTGTCTCAGATGGAGTTTGGACCTCAGCAGCAGTTGTTGATGATGAGACAGGGGTCTCAGGTTCTGTCACTGGGCCTTCAGTCAAGGTTTCCCCTATGAAACTAATCTTAGGGTCCACCTCAACATCCAGTTGACCGATGACATTGCCTGATTCCCTAAGTCTCCTTCTTAGAGAGAACTCTGCCATGATCCTGTCTTGGATTCTTTGAGCCAGCCTATCAGCTTGTCTTGAATTGCTTGGATTGACAAGTGGTAGGTTGACTAAATCCAGTCTTTCATAAAAGCTCAGGCTTTGGAATTGAAAAACTTCTTGTTGGCCTTGAACTCTTTGAAGTATGAGGGCTCTTCTGTCATCATCATACCTCCACCTTATGATTTGATTGTTAGTTCCCAGAGGTGGAGATGAACAGCCCTTGGTATGCCTTCCTCAAAGAGACTCCTGATGAGAGAGTCTATAGAGTCCACATTAATGTGAACTTGAGGAAGTTGCTGAGAATGCACAACAGCAAGTGAGGATGGTGAGTCCTCTATGTCCATTCTCTCTGAAGAACTCCCAGGTTCTGTGGTTGTAACAACTTTCTCCCCCTTTTTGGTAGCATCACCCACTTGCATAGGTGAGCTGGAGGATAAGTCAATCACTTCCACAGGTTCTTGTGTTCCTGGTTGAGCTCTCCTTAAAGGTCTCCCAGCTAGTTTTTCCTGCAGATATGAAATCTGGAGTTGCTGATCATTGACCCTGTTTTGTAAGGTAGTCACTTGAGATTCCAAGTGACTAACCTTAGAGACTAAATAGGTGCATGTTTTTGACAGTTTTTGCACCTTTAGCCTCAAATTCCCCTCATCTTCATCAGAAGATTCATTGGGGGATGAGATGATTGGACCAAAGTCCTCTCTCTCACCACCAGCTTGAGTTTCTTGGCTGCTGGTTTTCCTCTGCTCACTGGCAGCCTCAGTTGAGATGCCAATGGGCTGAGTTGCCATGGTTGAGGTCTTAATAATGTAATCACTTTCAAAAGTGAGAGCCTCTTCCATATGGACATCCTGAACAGGTTCAGAAGTGTCCACCTCAGTAACAGGTGACTGATGGGGGATAGACTGAGGAGAGTCAGAGGTACTCATCTCTCTTTGAGTAGGGGAGGAGAAGAGAGACTCATGGTACTCACTGAATCCTAAGTCTTCATCAGTGTAAAGGATAGGTTGGGAATTGGTTGGTTGAGATCCAAAGGCTGGGGATGGTAGCTGTCCCCTGAAGGTTGTCCACTTGAGTGTTGAGACTCAGAGTGAAGGCTTAAGGTTGTTGGGCTATTGAGCTCATCAGGGTGAGCTTGAGGAACCTCAGCCCTGATAGGTGAAGTAATGGGAGTGGTTTGCTCCTCAGGAGAAGTGGGAGCTCTAGTGTCCACTTCTTCCTGTAAGGTTGAGTATTTGGGGGCCTGCACAGACTCAATAGTCTGAGCAGGGGTTCGTTTGGATTTTCTTTGGTAGGTGAGGGTGATTTCTGGTCTTTTTAGTGGTAGGGACAAAAGAGGTGTGGGTTCAACACTAGCTTGTGTTGCTAGGTTGTCACCTTGAGCAATGAGCTCTAACATTTTTGGGACTAGGGCTGTTTCTACCCCAGAGAAGCCTACAGTTGGCTTCTTCATTATTTTAAAGATGCCGGGCTTCATCTGTCCCAATTTAAGAATATTACCTGTTTCCCTCAACTGTGAGCCCAGTTCACAGTTGAGAATGTGTTGAACATATCTAGGAAACATGTAATACTCTAAGGAGTCTAAGTTTGCAAGTAAATTAGTATATACAAATTGTGAATACCTGAACTTGACCCCTTGAACCATTCCATGAACAATGAAGGAGAGATCCTCAGGAATCTGGTCCCATCCACCATGCTTGTTTGACAAGCTGTGGATAACCACATGGAGCAGGAATTTCCATTGGGATGAGACCTTCCCTTTCCTAAAGGTCTTTACAGAGAAATCTCCTTCATAGCCCATCTGCTCAAAAGAATGATTTACAGCTTCTTTTGGAAAGGACACCTCACCTTCTTCATCATCCAGCTGTAGATGTTGGTTAATGATGGCCGGAGTGATGAAGACTGTCCTTCCTTGCACTGTGGCAGACAGTGCCTTCTCCCCATCCATAATGACCTCTTGGCAGGTCTTCCAGAATTCAAGCAACTGATCCTCATATAGAGGAGGATCAATGGTCAGGGAGGTGAAGTAGTTAGATAGAGTCAAGAATTGGCAAATCTCTGAGAAACTTGCATCTTTCTCAGAGCTTAACAGAGCAACTTGATTATGTTGCCTGTGTAGTTGCATGGAGAAATCAGGGTTGTTTCTGCGGTTAAGGTTGGCCATTTTAGAAGCTTAAGGGTGAAGAAAGGTAGAAAGCAAAGGCGGTTTAGAGAATTAGGTTAGAGAAACAGTAGAATTGAGGAAGATAGTGGGAAAGAGGGGGAACCGTTGGGTATTTATATGAAAAGGGATTTGAACCAAAGTTAATGAAAGAGGATAAACTTTGAAATCCGAAAGTCGGTCCCACCTCTGAAAAAGTAGTTTACTTTTGCTCAAAAAGTAGTTTTCTTGGAATTCGAAAAGCTTCCGAAGTTTATTTGTCTTCGGAAGTTTTGATTTAAAAAGCTTCCGAAGCTAAAATGGCTTCGGAAGATTTTCCTGAGAGTCTTGATAATTTATGCTTCGGAAGAGAAATAAACCTTTGAATGCTTTGTTTGAAAATAAACAAAGCTTCCGAAGGTTAATTTTGCTTCGGAAGGAAAAGGTTCTTGAAAATAGATAAGTGTCTGAGATAAAAATTTTAAGCTTCGGAAGATGAACTTTACTTCTTCCGAAGGTAAAATCTCTTAGACAGTTATTTATTTTAAAGACATGTTTTTCTTCCGAAGATAAAATCTTTATCTTCCGAAGTATCAGAAATTTTCAAGAATCTAAGGAAAGTCTTCAAAAAGAATTTTACATCCAAAGAAAACATGAGCTTATGAAAGTGATGAACTAGACAACTTAGGACACACATATTTTAAGAAGAAATAATTAGAATTAGTTTTAATAAAAAGTCTACTCAAAGTTAATCATCCCAATAGCTGATATCAGATACTTAAATCTCTGTTCATCAAAAGCTTTGGTGAACAGATCAGCATATTGTTCATCTGTATGAACTTTGACTAGTTTGATTAATCCTTTTTCATAGTTATCTCTTATTAAATGATACCTGATGTTGATGTGTTTGGTCCTTGAGTGCTGCACAGGGTTCTCAGTGATAGAGATAGCACTATTGTTGTCTATGTGGATAGGAGTCTCCTTGAAGTTAAATCCATAGTCCAGCATCTGATTTTGAATCCAAAGCACTTGAGCACAGCAGCTTGCAGCAGCAATGTATTCAGCCTCAGCAGTTGATGCAGACACACAGGATTGTTTCTTGCATTGCCATGAGACTACCCTTCCACCAAGGAATTGACATCCCCCAGATGTAGACTTTGCAGTCATATTGCAACCACCATAATCACTGTCTGTATAGGCATACAGATTGAAATTTGGATTCTTTGGATACCATAGACCAAGTGTTGAAGCACCTTTGAGGTATCTTAAAATCCTTTTCACAGTGATTAAGTGAGACATCTTAGGGTTGGCTTGATATCTTGCACAAATACATGTAGCAAACATGATATCAGGCCTGCTAGCTGTAAGATACATAAGAGACCCAATCATAGCCCTGTATAAGTGTTCATCTACACACTCCCCCTCAAGATCTGGACCAAGGGAGTGGTTTCTGGCTATGGGTGTCTTAGCTATCTTACAATCAGTCATATTGAACCTCTTGAGTATGTCTTGAACATACTTTGACTGACTTATGAAGATGCCATCTTCAACTTGCTTCACTTGAATTCCCAGAAAGAAGTTGAGTTCTCCCATTGAACTCATCTCAAATCTGTCCTTCATCAGCTTCTCAAAGTCTTTGCAGAGCTTTGGATTAGTTGAACCAAAGATGATGTCATCAACATATACTTGAACCAGCAATAAGTCATTTCCCTGTCCTTTGATGAAGAGGGTTCCATCTATAGTACCTCTTCTGTATCCATGCTTGCAGAGATACTTAGATAGTGTCTCATACCACTTTCTGGGTGCCTGATGCAGCCCATAAAGAGCTTTGTCAAGCTTGCAGACATAATCAGGATGATCAGGGTCTACAAAACCAGGTGGCTGTTTGACATAAACCTCCTCATCAATCACTCCATATAAGAAAGCACACTTTACATCAAGTTGGTAGACCTTGAAGTTCTTGGATGCAGCAAATGCCAGGAATATCCTAACAGCTTCTAGTCTTGCTACAGGAGCAAAGACATCAGTGTAGTCAATCCCTTCTTCTTGTGTGTATCCTTGAACAACTAGTCTTGCCTTGTTCTTGATGATGATTCCCCTATCATCCTTCTTGTTTCTAAAAACCCATTTGGTTCCAATGGTAGTCTTCCCATGAGGAAGAGGACAAAGGTTCCAAACTTTCTGCCTTTTGAATTGAAGCAGCTCTTGTTGCATAGCTTCAACCCAACTTCCATCCTTTAGAGCTTCATCAACTTTCTTGGGCTCTATCTGGGATAAGAAACAAGAGTGAAGACAAACATTTGCTTCATGGGTTTGTCCTCTTGTTCTTACCCCTGTGACAACATCTCCAATGATGTTTGTGGTGGGTGAGACTTGTGGATCCTTAGCTGAGGGATCACAGCAAGTTGCTGGGAAAGATCTAAATTTGAGAAATTTAAATCTGGTCCTGAAGATTCACCCTCCACATTATCACACTTATCAAGATTACTTGATCCAATGAGTGTGAGACATCATTGATGTTGTCATCTATGGTGTGGTTATTAGCATCAAGAAATTCCTGATCACTATCACCATCACCATTGTTGTCTTCTACAAGTGAGGTATCTTTATCTGGTTGAGAGGCCTCTGAGCTGGAATTTGAAGGCATGCCAGATGTATCAGCTGAATTTGTCATTGTTGTGCTGATAGAAACCTCATTTGCTGAAGTAGTTCCAACTGGAGCTGAAGATGTATGAGTTGAAGATCTTCCTAGCTCAAATCTTGGATCAGGATCACCTGTATTTAGATTTTCTGCAGATCCTGAAACATGCTCACAAGATTTGTTAAAACAGTTGGTAACTAAATCAAGATCAAACAGCCAATCCGGACCAGAACCAGCCACACAGGGAGTGTGCTCATTGAAAGTCACATTGGCTGACTCCTCAACAATTCTAGTTCTGAGATTGTATACTCTATAAGCTTTAGCTTGAGAAGAGTATCCAATGAAATGTCCATCATCTGATTTCTCAGCAAACTTGGCAATTTGATCTTTGGTATTCAAGATGGTGCAGGGACATCCAAATGACCTGAGAAAACCAATGAAAGGTTTCCTCTTGTGCCAAAGTTCATAAGGAGTCTTACCATGTGTCTTAACTACTAAAACTCTGTTTTGCACATAGCAAGCAGTATTGACTGCCTCTGCCCAGAAGGTGATAGGCAGTTTAGAGTCAGACAACATAGTTCTTGCAGCTTCAATAAGTGTCCTGTTTCTCCTTTCAGCAACTCCATTTTGCTGAGGAGTCCTGGGAGCACTATATTGTCTTGTAATACCTTTTTCATCACAAAATGCATCAAGGATTTGGTTCTTGAATTCAGTTCCTTGATCACATCTTATGGTTTTGACCTTGTGATCACATTGATTCTCAACTTTTAAGATGAAATTCTTCAGAATCTCAGGGGTTTCATCCTTAGTTCTAAGGAAGAAGACCCAAGTGAATCTTGTAAAATCATCTGTGATCACCAGACAATAAGAGGTCCTTCCTAAACTCATTACACTGGTGGGGCCAAAGAGATCCATATGTAACAAGTGTAGGGGAGTAGTGATGGAGTTCTTTTCCTTAGGCTTGTGAGATACTTTGTGTTGCTTCCCTTTCAGGCATGCCACACAATGATCATCACTAGTAAACTCTTTCTTTGGCATTCCAGTTACCAAGTCATGTTTAATTAATTTATTCATGTTCTTAAAGTTTACATGGCACATTCTTTTATGCCATAGGAAAGACTCATCACTATTTGCTTTTGATAGAAAGCATGAAACTTCTCCTGAGGGAGATGTTTCTTGCAAATCCATCTTGTACATGTTCCCTTTCCTGGGGGCTCTGAGCAGGATATGCTCATGAGGAATGACCACACCAGGTTTGAGAACAATACATTCATGCTCAGTAAAGAGCATGTTATGACTCTGATCACAAAATTGGGATACACTCAGAAGATTGTACCCAAGCTCCTTGACAAAGTTTACCTTTTCAATGCTGAGCTTACCATTTGTGACCTTGCCCCTTCCAGAAATGTAACCACCTTCATCTCCTCCAAAAGCAACTGGTCCTCCATCAATCCTCTCAAATTATGGAGTAGAGACCTATTGCCTGTCATGTGCCTGGAACAGCCACTGTCAATTATCCAGACATTCCTGTTGGTCTTGAGCTGTTCCTGCACAGGAAGATGATTAGTTACATTTGGAAACCCAAGCCTTACTTGTCTTGGGCTCATTAACAGTAAAAGAAGGTAATGCAACAGTAATAGATCCTATGGTTGTACTATAGGGATCTTCAGCTGTTGTTGATGGAGAAATCTCAGTCATTTGGTCTTTCTTAGACTTCCACACCACCTTTGGAGTCTTGGACTTGACCTTCAAAACCTTAGAACTTTTAGAACTTCATAAGTTTTGATGACTGATCCTTCGGAAGAGTCTACAGTCACTGCAGCAGACCTTAGTGCTTCGGAAGAATTCCTTTCTTCCGAGACCAACTTTGCTTCCGAAGGTAATTTTCCACTTACCTCCTTCTTTGATTTGGAGCTTCCGAAGGAAACAGACTTTCCTTCCGAAGCTTGAGATTTCTTGAGACTCTTTGAAGTCTTTGTTTTAGTCATGTGGACAGTACTTTTAGGATTGTATGGGCAATCCTTAGCAATGTGAGAAGTACTTTCACACATGACACATAACATTATCTTCTTCAAAGAAGTCTCCCTTTGAGAACAAGACTGACTTTGGTCACATCCCCTCTCCAACTTCATCTTGGTAGATGCTGAGACAGTTCCCTTGGGCTGTGAACTGTTCTTGGAGTTTGATGGTCCAGGCTGTGCAGCAGTGGTACACAGCAAATCAGTCTTTTCTTGGTACTGAGATGATTTGAACAAGAACCATGACTCTTAGCTAAGGAGTCTTGGTTGATGTCTTCAGTCCTTACTACTTTGAAACCTGCAGAGATAAAAACTTGTTTCTGCTTAGCATCAAAAGTAGCCTTGATTCTTGAGCTTTCTTTGCTTTTCTTTTGCTCTTTCTGATCAAGTTCTTTCTCTTGGACTTGGTCATCCCAGTTGATTTCTTCTCCTCAGAAGGATAGTGGCCCTTGGGAGAATCCTCTTCTTCACTCTTCTCAGAGGAATTCTTCACTATCACTTCTTCATCATCCTCACTTACAGGATCTATGAGAGGAAGCTCATCTTCACAAGTTCCACACCTAGGAGATCTTACAGACAAATTGTGTGTGGAGGAGCTATCTCATTTGATCCTAGTCCCTGTCTGTTTTGATAACAAACCTTGTTGTGCAGGGATGAGGATATCATGTTCTTGAAGGTCTCTTCTTCAAGAACACTTTTCTCTGCCTTGGCTTTGCTGATCACAAGCTCAGCCTGGCACTCAGTTAACTTAGTGATGAGATCTTGGATCTGAGTTCTGAAATCTGTATGTTCATGTTTTAGTACTGAAATGGTTTTCTCCAAGTCTTCTATCTTTAACTTGTAATCATTTTCAGACTTTCTAAAATCAGATTTTAATATGTTTAATGACTCAAGATCAGATCTCATCTCTAGGTTATAGGACCTGTATCTATTTACTTTAGCAATGCATTCAGGGGAGCAAAGATGTTCCAATACCTTGGCTTCATCATGGTCAGCCATCAGTGCTTGGTTTGGAGAAGCATCCTCCACCTGAAAACTCCAGTCAAAGCCTCCTTCTTCAACAGCAACAGCAGCATGTTGCTTTGTCTTCTCAGCTTGAGGAGCTTTGTCAGCAAAGTTTGGTCTGGGTTGTGTTTGGCCCCCATTTGTTTTAGGTGCCTTACACTCCCTGGCAAAGTGACCCATAAGGTTACAGTTGTAACACTTAACTTTGCTTTTATCCAGCCCAAATTGCTGCTGGTAGCATTGCTTGGGAATCTTCTTCCTGTCCTCTTGTAGAACTTCTTGGCTCTGTGAGTGAGAAGAGCCATCTGCTGAACTATCTCCATGTATTCCAGGTCATCTGGATGGATACAGTCCAGGTCTTCAAGAGTGAAGAGATAATTCCCACAGCTTTCATCTGCAGACACAAAGGCTTGAGAAGAACTTGTCTCTTGGAATGGGCTTCCTTGAGTAAAGTTCTCCCTTGGTGTCTCCGGGAAGGTGATGAAAGGACCCTTTTGTGAGTTGTCAGGGTAGCATAAGAGATGATGCTGAGGTTCTATGCTGTCCCTTTCAACCACATGAAGGGCTGAACCCATTTGATTGTTGGAGTTGCCAGATGAACCTTGCATGTTCATCTCCATCTGGTATCCACTGAGAATCCCATACAACTCTGTAAGAGTAAGAGTTTTAAGATTCTCAGTCCTCTTGATCACCACACAATAGTGTGTCCATTGCCTAGGAAGTGATGACATGAACTTCCTTACAATGTCCCTGTTCTCAAGAGGAACTCCTCCATCCACTAGGGTATCCACAATCTCAACATACCTGAAGTATTGTTGAGTCATGGTCTCACCTGCTTTGAAGGTGAAATTTTCAAACTGCTGCTTCAGAAGATCTTTCTTGTTCTCTTGGCTTCAGAGGAGCCTTCATACATCAGCTTCAGTGCATCCCACAGCTGTTTGGCTGTCTTGCACTTCTTGAAGCCTCTGTATACAGAGTTTGGGAGAGCAGTCTGAAGAGCAGTCATGGCCTTCCTATCAATTTCTACTCTTTTTCTATCTTCATCTGAGTAGTTGGCCACATCTTTAGGAATCATACCAGCACCAGTAGCAGAGGGGGTGCTGGGTATGAAAGGTCCATTCTCAACAGATTCCCACATTCTTGAATCAAGAGACCTGATGAAGCCTTCCATCCTCATGCACCAGGTGTCAAAATCATCAAGAGTGATCAGTGGGGATTTGTTCATGGTTCCAGTCTCCATATCAGTCTTAGAGATGGCAGCCATTTGAAGAGTTTAGCTTTTGTGTGTTGTGAGGGATCTTAAGATGGTTAGATCTTATATCAAGAGCCTGGAAAGCTCTGATACCAATTGCAGGATCGTTTAAGGGCTTAACTACAATTACAACACAATCACACAATGAGGAGAATAACTAATCTCTAATCAAACAGTGAACTGGGTAACCAAGGTGAAGCTAAGAACACAAGTAAGTAAAGAGACAGAACAAGAGAGTTGGGTTTCAAGGAGGCAGTATATTGCTTTCTCAAGTTCTCTTACAAGTGTTACAAAGCATTAAGAAAAGATACAAGAACTTGAAATACTTATACTACAACCTACAGCCGGCCATACTTTGAAGGCCAGCTGGATACAATTGACTAGACACTAACAAGATCAATTGTAGGATCAAAAGGCATATCTGCCTTTTGACCTTGTGACTATGACATGCCATAGCTCACATCCTTTTACAATACAAAAAGGATAAAGTACATAAAGTGGAAAGTTACAGACTCAAGACCTCAATGTACAGTTACCAAAAGCATGACCCTTTTCACCAACTCATGTAAGTTGGTGACTTTACAGAGATGCAGCGGAAAAGGTGCTTTATGGAACAGTACATCAGATAAAGCATGTGTACTAAAAGTCTTCGGAAGAAATCTGTCTTCATAGGATGAGGCTTCGGAAGACTTTGTCTCTGAAGCTTCGGAAGACTTCATGTTTGGCTTCGGAAGATATTGGTCTTGGCTTCGGAAGATTTTACACTTAGAGTATTTTCTAATGCTTTGTGTAAAACTTCCGAAGCATTCTTCACTTCAGTACTTAGTGCATGTTTGCTGAGACACTTAAGCTGTTTTGGGTTGCATCAGACTTCAGGAATCCTTACAAGAAGTAATTTGGAGACGCACAACATTGCTACTGCTATCTTTAAATGTGCGGATTGGTTATGGTGGCCGGTTATTGTGTGCTTAGCTAGATCCAAAAACAAACCATCAATTAATCTAAGCCCTTGGCAATATTGGCGACCAAGAGGAAACTTAACAACACAAGATCGGCTGTCAAATCAAACAGGGTTGACCTTCACTTCTTGCAATTTTGACATCTATTTCATCTCTTGTATCGTTGTCATTAGTAAATGGTGATATTGAGCTCTTGGCATCTAACAAAACCATAATTAACACCAGTTATTTATGTTAAACTATCACTAATCCAATTTTATTTATAGTCACCGATAGAATTTCAACTTCTATATGATTTAAATTGCTAAACAGATGACTTAATTGATGCATGTTTGCAATGTGTTGGTGGGTTATGCATTATTATTACTTTTCTATACTCTAATATGGTGCAATTTAGTATCGAGGAGAAATATGCGAAGCCTAAGTGCTTTAAGAAATAGATCACATTTGTGTTTCAGAACCATTACACCATGCTACCCCTTTATATTATAACCGTTAATTGACCTTTCCATTTTAAGGAGTATGTCACACTTCCACCATGCTACCCACCCCCTTTCTACCATAGTACTAATATCTTAAACAAACACTAATATGATATGTGTTTATGACATTGACGCTAAACTACTCGGCCACCGGACGGGTATAAAACTAGTTATAAATAATTAGTCATCATCCTATTAGAAATCACAATTAAATTCATAGAGTCGAATCTACCCAACATTATAAACTAATTTACATTAGCTTTTTAGGTGAAACAAATCGTTATTTATAAATTTGATTAACTTAACTATGTTTGAAATTAAAACAAGAATTAAAAGAATGGTATATTAGTAATCATGCTATTAGAAACGTACCATATTATTTAATTTCATTTTCTTTCGTTAAATAAGATCATAAGAGGGTGTTGAGTAGTACGTAAGAAAACTCCAAGGTTACAAAAGCAAATTCACCTTACTTTATTGATATTCCACTGAAAACGAAAATTCAAAAACAAAGTCATTCAATATTCGTACGCGGTATACGCGTCTTCCTATTCTATATCTGCCTTTAACTCCCCCCTCTTTCACTCTCAACATTATTATTATTAGACTATTATTATTATTATTCCCGTCACAAATGGCGACGAAAACCAGCAAACCATCGGTCTGTTTATCCGACGTCGACGAGATCAAGAAAGTGTTCAGCCGTTTCGACGCCAATGGCGACGGCAAGATCTCCGCCGAAGAACTCGTTCACGTCATGAAAGCCCTCGGATCCGACACCTCCGACGAAGAGGTGAAGCAAATGATGACTACCATCGACACCGACTCCGACGGCTTCATCAGTCTCGAGGAGTTCGCCGGATTCTGCAGAGGAAACGCCGGTGACGACGACGGAGGCATGAAGGAGCTCCGTGAGGCCTTTGAGCATTACGATCTGAACAACAACGGGCTCATCTCCTCCACTGAGTTGCACCAGATCTTGACTCGGTTGGGGGAGAGCTGTACGGTGGATGACTGTGTGAAGATGATCAGATCGGTGGATTCCGACGGTGATGGGTGCGTCAACTTTGAAGAGTTTAAGAAGATGATGTCCAACGGTTCATCCAACGGTGAAGGTGCATCGTAGTCCTGTAGGTCGATCTCGTTGCACTTTACTTTAGTCTGTCTTCTTCTACTTTGTTGCTTTTCTGTTTTAGGCTTTAAATAACTTCTAAGGTGTAGGGTCGTTGGTACGTGACAAATTTATCTCCGTTGACTGATTAATCGGAGAATATTGTACATCGATGATGATAAATTGCTAAACGTTTGTTTACACTTTACCCTTTTATTTTTATTTTTATAGTTCTTACATAGTCACCTGCACCCTATTAAATTTATTTTATTTTAATATGTATTAAGTTACAATCTTGTGTAATACACGTGTTAAATAAGTTTACTGCTACCTAGTGGAATACTGTGGGGTCACTTGCTTCCTATTAATTTTTATTTTGCTACTATAAATACGATATAATACTATTGATCTTCAAAATTTTTGACATAGACCGTTAAAATAACTATAAACTCAATTATAAATAATTAAGCTTATAACTCTGTTTATTCTTGAATTACCCAAATGTCTTACAACTATTTTTAAAAGCTAAACTCATTACTCTATTATCATAACAAATAGAAAACAAACCTAATAATTGATAAACAATACAATTATAGTTATAAAATTAACGGTAATTAAAGGGACGATTGTTTCAATTATAGATCCGATTCTTTAACCATAGTAAAGAATTTCAATGATTGCTGATATAATTTAGGCAATGAACCTTTCACCAAAAGGAGGTGTTGTATTATTGAAGAGGGAATAAAAATCACGTAATTAAAAGATACAATAAAATCTATTTTTAGTTGCAAGAAAAAGAATACAACTTTCCTTTTTCGAAAGGTTCCAATTGAAAGTTACGTATGTGTCAATTGCCATTAAAAAAATTAAGGCGATTCTTATATTTTTATAACTTTATAACTATATTGATGTTTATTTATGGTTTGCTTTTTATAATTTATCAAGAGTTGTTTATCTTATCTTTTGTACATTCGTCAACTTTCAAACAAAACTATAGTTGTTTGTGTTATAGATTTTAACTATCTTTCTGTTGTCTATTCTCGTTATGAACATAACCTTATACATTCGTTATGAACATAACCTTATAACTTTATACATTCGTCAACTTTCTATAGTCTATTCTCGTTATGAACATAACCTTAAATATTGTTTAACAAAAAATACAAGCTTAGATATAACTCATTTTCCGATTATATTTTATAGCAAAACAAAAGGGTATTATTATGTATTTATTTAATATTAGTAATACGTATGATGCTATACTATAGTGTTAACATTCATAATTTCTATATATAACAATTTGCACTGAGTCAGATTAATACAATAATCATACAGTAAAGAATTGGCATGAGTAAAATTCTTGTAGACTATATGAGGAAAATTCTTGAATCCATGAGGAAAATTCAGTGTTGTCATCATTAACACTCTCAAGTTCAAATAATAGACTACATGAGGAAAATTCTTGTAGTCTTACCTTGTTAGTTCAACATATAAGGAGAAATCTTGGAGGCAGTGGTTGTGCAGGCTAATCAAGATGCAGGGGTTGCCATTCATGTTTTACCAAACATAAAGGGGTGTATATACACTTTTACCAAACATGAGGGTTGTTTTGCTAACATGCACCACAGGCTTTCCATACCTCCAAAAATATCTGTCACCCAAAAGGTGTATAATAAAGGGCCAGTCATTACATCAGAATCATTTCGAAGTATATACAAACGCAAATTTCAGTAAAACCCCGTAAATTTAAGTCAAAATTCACCTAAAAAACAAAGAAAAATGGGGAGCACAAACGCCCTCATCCACAATCTTAATCTCAACACAAACAGAAGCTTCAACTGTGTGAATTCAAGAACAAATCATTCAATTTCTTTGCAAATTAATCAAAGAAAAACCCCTTTGAGTTTCTCATGTGAAAGACAAAGAAAGATTAGCAAAGTTGTTTGCTTTGCGCTTGATGATGTAAGGGATATGCAAAAAAGGCTTGGAATTGGGGCTTCAGGAGCAGTTGTTGAAGATAGACCTGGTACGTTGTTGCAACTAAACTTAAGTTCTTCATTAATTAATTAATTTAAACTTTTATGTGATAATCCTTGTCAATTTATGTATCTGGCATGAATTGTAAGGTGGTTACTGACCACATTGCTATCTTGATTTTAGTTGATTAGATTGATATTAGTACACGTCTTATTTTAGCATAGTTAGATGGTAGCTTCAGTTGTTAGTAGTCTGAATGATGTTTTGTTGGGTGACTTTGATAAAGCTTGTTGTTTATGGGATTTAATGTATTTTTATTAGAAATAACTAGGGTTTAAGGTGACATTAAGAACACACTATTGGTTTTAAGGTTAAATCAAGAACACAAACAGGGGTTTAAAGTAAAAATCTTTTCTGTAGTGACTAGCAAATTGGGATTTGCGTGGGTTATGGACTAGATGTTCGTCTCATCTGTTGCTGATTGATGTAAGTAAAGTTTAAGACGCTTGAATATTCAAAAAATCTTTTTAGTAGCTGACCAATTTATATGTTGGCACCCTTGTTGGCTCTAAGACCTCAAGGGAATATACTAACCTTATATTTCTTAATGTACATATAGAAGTGGCTGATGACATTCAAGAAGATGCATTCGCAAACAGTGATTTATCGGATAATGGAAGTGCTCTTTATAATTTTTTGTATCCTGATAAAGAACTCCTTCCTGAAGACAAAGAAATGACCATATTTGATCATCTTGAGGAGCTAAGAGACAGAATCTTCGTGTCAGTTTTGGCAGTTGGGGCTGCCATCATGGGTTGTTTTGTGTATTCAAAAGATCTCATAATGATTCTTGAAGCTCCAATTAGAACTCAAGGTGTTCGGTTCTTGCAGTTAGCTCCTGGCGAGTTTTTCTTTACAACTATAAAGGTTACTATCGAATCCATGTGCACTTCATGGGACATATAGGTCATTATCATAATTCAGGGAGTGTTTGGATCTGTGTTTTAAGACCGCGTATATTATTATTGCGATTTGGAGTTGTGGCTAATCAGTTTTAAATAATCACTTCCATACCAGCTGCAACAGAACTGATTATTTAGGCTAAAAGAGAGTCACCTATTTATCACATCTTCTAACCTATATTTGAGACTCAGGTGTATTTTATGTGGCGTCTCTCATTCTTTAATCTTCTTCTAGAAAGCCCATCTTTTTTGTCATTTGTATAATAATCCCTAAAATAATCCTTTGTAAGACCCTGGACGTCGGTTGCTAAAACTTTAAATATAAGCACTTACAAAGACTTTATCTTGATTTTTACATTTTTTTATCCGATTATGATTATTATCATAAAATCACTTTCAAAACACACATTTAAACACCTCCTCATTCTTTTTTATTCCAAAAGAGAATATGAGCTTGACTATTAAGGTCAAGCCATAAGGTATAAAATTCAACTTCATTCTGTAAAGATCTTAGATCCATGTTACAATAGTGAATCAAAATATATGAGGATGATTCTATATTCTGATATGCAGGTATCCGGCTATTGTGGCCTTCTTTTAGGAAGCCCGGTGATTCTTTATGAAATTATAGCTTTTGTTCTGCCTGGGTTAACAAGAGCAGAAAGAAAATTCTTGGGCCCAATTGTTCTAGGATCCTCAATACTTTTCTACACAGGGATCGTTTTCTCATACCTAGTTCTAACTCCAGCTGCCTTGAATTTCTTTGTCAATTATGCAGAAGGGGTTGTTGAATCATTATGGTCCATTGACCAATACTTTGAGTTCATATTGGTACTCATGTTCAGTACAGGCTTGTCTTTCCAGGTAATCCCTTATCTCTTTAAGATCATTTTGATTCGTAGATTCAAGCATACTAGTTTTATCTCTGTAAGATTGGACTGACAAGATAATTTATAATAGTAAAGAACTAAAGACTATACTGGTTTGACTTTTAAGGTCAAACTGACTAATGTTCATCTTCAAAATCCAACAATTTTCCTGCATTTTTTTCAGAAAAAATTACCTAGGCAGGCATTATATTTGCTATTATATTTTTGTTTATGTATGTAGGTCCCGGTTATACAACTTTTATTAGGGCAAGTTGGGTTAGTGTCTGGTGATCAGATGTTATCAATATGGAGATATGTAGTAGTTGGTGCAGTTGTTGCAGCCGCTATTGTGACTCCATCAACAGATCCTCTGACTCAGATGCTTCTGGCTGGACCACTGTTGGGTCTTTACTTCGGTGGTGCATGGACCGTTAAGCTCATTGGTAAGTAAGTGGTTCCATCCCAGATCAGTCGCTGGTGCACAACAATTTCTGTACCCATGGATTGAGATAAAACTAAATATAGATGTATAATGATCATGTTTTTGGTAGAATTATTCCTTATTTCTTGCTGATACATAACACAAGTTCTACCCTAACAACCATAGAGTTATCAACTAAGTGTGTTACATCCGAGGCTATGTTAACCTTAATTGTTGACTTTTAAGTGTTAGTCATATATAGGTAAGCAAGCATGTCTCTGCACATAACCTTCTTTGTAACTAGGCATGTGGCCACAGTTTTTACTAAGGGTGTCAACATATACACTGAACCCAAACATTACAGTTTATTTGTTTGTATCAAAGAGACATCAACCGTAACTGCAACATATTTAAAATGTTTTTAACTGAAAAACATCATTCACACAACATATGAAATTCAAATTCAAGAACACAATGAAATTAGTAGAAGTAGAAACAAAATTAAACACACTAATTAATTTAGTAAAATGGTAAAATAAGGCTAACTTTCAGTAAAAATATGATAAATATAGTTCTGCAAAGCCATTCTCAGCATAATCCAAGCTCATACCACCTGACTGGAGGTATAAAACTTCAAAACATATAATTCATCATCACAACCATGACACATTTTGTTCTTGAAAGGAATAAAGACATCTAACTGAAATAAATTTCACGATCACACTTGAACCAGAAAGAATAAGAATGTTTGAATTCATCCAAATCTTCAAGCAGACACCAGAGCAGGCAAATGATCAGATACAGAAGGTGTTTGTTGTTGGTCTTCATGATCACTTTTAATTTCACAATTAACAGAACCCCCTTGTTCACCCAACAATGTTTCAGATTCTAGTTCTGCTGCAGAGCTCCAGCCCTCTACATGTTCAGTTGCAGTTTCGGGCGTTTGTTCCGATTGGTCAATATTCTCAGGGTGAAAATTAATAGGAAACTTTGTGACTCTAGGTTTATCAGCCAAAATATTTCTTTGAACTTTATCAATCAATACTTTTTGTGGTGGTTCCTCTCTCAAATGCTCGTCTTCATAATCGTTGTTTACGTAATATCCCACCCGAACAAATTCTTGTCCCATATAAGAGCATGTCAACAGCAGGACTGTAACACCTATTATGTCCTCTTCACGAATCTTTAATGCATCTGGAGGATCTGCCTATAACATGTGGATTTGAATTAAATCTGTGATTTACAAAGAAACAAACATGATCAAGAACCAAAAAGTATGAGTTTTTAAAGGTTACCTCAAAGACAAAACGATAGTTGCCAACATTAATGGGTCCAACTAGAACACTTTCAAGAACTTGATCATATGTCTCATCCTCAGCAGATCCCACATAAGTTAGTTTCCATTCTAAATCTGTAAGGCCAAGAGGAAACATTGAAATTCACACAAACAACAAACAATTAATTCCACTACGAATTGATTACAAGAAGAATTGAAAACCCCTCAACTTTACTACCAATCGAAAGGCACAATCATTCATTCCTCTATATATATCAAGATAAACAAAAACCATATGCTACAGAAGATATCAAACGAAAATTACCGTCTTTGAGAGGAAGCAAACACTCGTAGGAGATTTCGAACTGGAAAGGAGTAAGAAAGGGAGCTGGATTGTTTAATACAGTAACATTTGTTAGATTTACGGCACTCATAATCAATCGTTTCTTCAATTCAGGTGGACTTAAAGATGTTGATCTGGCTGTTGATTTGCCCTGAATCTTCGAATTGAATCTATACGCAATCAAATCAAAGACTAATCACGATCTGCTATCGACTGATTGGAAATGAAACTGATTCATTCATAAATTTATAATTATAAAATAGCATTCAGAATTAGAATTTTGGCGGGACGTCACCCCGCGAAAAGATTTGGGGGAGTTTTTGACTTTTGGTGATGACTGATGAGGTGTTATTTGGGTCGGGAATAAAATGTTTGTTTTTTTTAATTGTTTGTTTTTTTAACTTAAGTTATAAACTTTTCATTTCTTAATCACTAACAACAAAATTCCTTCTAAATATCGTTTGAAGAATTTTTCTTGATGGTTTAAGGTTGAATTTTATAAAGAAAATATATTGTTCATACAAAACCAAATTGATCTCTACACTCACATATTTATCATTTAGTTTTATATATTTAAAACAACATAGAAAACGATAAGAACTCTAAAATCCCCAGAAAAAAATACATCATTTTGAAATTTGGTATTTTTATAAATTACGGACTTGTACAATTGGATTGTTATCTCTCATTAAATGTCAGTGGCCCTAACACCGTTCATCCTTGTCGTTTGCTCCTCCAAGTACAACCAGCTTCCTCTTAATTTAAGCATCTGTCATTTAAAATAACAATACAAGACTTAGCGGTTGTTTGGTAATCTTGTACTTAGCCATGAAGAGGCTTCACCGAATAAGAGTTGTACTCTTAACCGGTTAGCAAGTTTCTAAAACTTACCCTTATGAATAATAAAATATTAATTTTTAAGTGAACCAAATACATTTAACTCTGATAAATTCAGATTAAGCTCGTAATTAAATCATCAAAAGATTACCAAATAGCCTCTTGCATAAGCAAAACTACAAGCATTTTTTATTTACAATCCCGATTGTAGATTAATCGTTTTTAGTGACCCGCAAGTTAAGAAAGTTGTTGGTAGCTCTAGATTGATCACATCCAATTCAATCTTATAGGGCTCCAAAATCATATGGCATAGAAATAAGTAAGGCTTCAAACATCATTACAAGACAATTAAAATGAGCTTCAAACTTATAGGGTTCCAAACTTATAGGTCTCCAAACTTATAGGGCACCAAACCCTTAACGGAGGCCAAACACAAATTTCCTATATTATTATATCAATAAAGGCTTCAAACACTAGTTAACATACTACACTTGATTTAATAAGAGCTTTAATGAAATGATTTTTAACTACATGGCATTTAGGTGTCATTTTAAATGCGCATATTCTTACAATTTTCGTTCTCTATTCAAGATTTCTGCTAAACTCATCCAACTAAAATCAAAAGGCTTATTTAGATCAAGATCTAAGGCCATATGAGAGTTGGAAAGATCATTTCGTTACATTAAATTTATCATCTTGATCACTCTCTTATTTTTTTGTCTTCCGACCATTTTATATGTTAAAAAAACATGTTAGGAGTTGTAATCAGTATAATGTCCAACGTTTAAAAATCATGTTATTCATCACCTAACCATTAAGTGATTCAGATTCTTACAAAATACTTCTTAATTCTTAAGTATAGAGTCTCTCATAATAGAAAGGCAATAGGAACGAATAAGAATCATATTTCATAACAAAATATTAAACAATATGAAGATGACAAATCAAATATGAATTTATCTCACAGGTTATAAGCGTTTTTGCCACCCTAATTTGAAGAAGATTAAATGAAATACATATAAAATTCGAATAGGTTTGAAATGTTCTTAAATCATCAACCTAACTTGAGGAGGAAAGGAAGACTTTGGGTGACTTTTGCCTTTTAAACTACAGCTTCACCAACGTACTGCAACAATTAAACAAACATGAAGGATTTTAAATGTTCTTGAATCATCAGCCTGTTCGACTGCAACTTCACCTTCTTTAACATCAGCCTCTTCAACAACAAGTTCACCTTTTGCACATCTTGTGTAACTTAAAAATGTTCAATTACAACTTCATCTTCTAAAACTTCAATTTTTAAATATAAGCAAACAATATTAACATAATATTCTTATCCAACTTAAAAATGAAGAAGAAATTTACATCTAAAAGTAAATATGTTAATTTGACTTTGTTGAAGATATTGATTAATACCATAAAAGAAAAATATGGTCAAAATATTATTAGCGTTTAATAAAAATTTTCTATTCTAATAAAAGAATAATGAAGGGTGACACATGCTACCATCATATTCTTACTCAGCAAAAATTTTTTCTTCTCCCTCCTATTAATTATTATATTAATTACTAATAATTTTTTATATTAAAAATGGTTTTTAATAAATTAAACAAGAAATTTTTTATTCCAAATAAACAAATTTTTATTAAAAAATTAATTTTTTCTAGAACATCAAACTTTTTAACACAAAACATTAAAAATTGATGTTTTTAAAAAGTAAAAATTTTACAAACAAAAATTAATTAAAATTGGAAGTTATAGTAAGGAAATTTTTGAAAATGATTTTTTTTTAAAAACGATTTGTTTTGAAAAAACAAATAAAAAGTTTAAAAATAAAATTTTCAAAAGTTAATAGCATTGTTTTATCACTTATAATCCTTACTTGTGTGTAATTTCAATATATCTTTTCTTAGAATATTATTTTATAACTAATATATTTTTATTTTATTTAATATTTTATTTATTCAACCCGTGTAATACACGAGTTTACTAAGCTAGTGATTTAATAAAAATTTACTCTAAAAAACAATCATAAAAGTCGTATGCTTACTATTCCATTTTCTGCATAAACATTTTGAGCTGTAGAACAAAAAAATATTTTTAGTTAACTATTAACTATAGGGGGGACATTTGGTATGTGAGATTTCAATGAAATTGGAATCTGAATTTCATTAATCATTGTGTTTGGTTGGTAGAAATCGTTGGTATTGGAATTTGAATTCCATTTTGCACGTGTTTGGTTGAGAAAAGAATTGGAATTGAAATTAATTTCATCAGATTCCTTCCGATGAAGGATTTCAAAATCCATCCAAATGTTGAAGGAGTTCAAATTCCACCGACTCCCGTCTCCATCACCAACCACCACCTACCACCCCGCCCACCGCCCACCAAGCTTATTTGGGGTGACATTGAGATTTTCGATGAAGAAAGTTATGGCGAAGTAGAGGCAGATCTTGATGGGCTTCCAGTAACTTATGTGACTATGTAATTGGTTTTCAAACAAATGTGAACTGAATGTTGTGACGGTCAATTATCAAGATCCCAAAAAGCAAAAAGCAACGTGATGCAATGAAGGTAGAGATACAAGCTATTGTCAAGAATCAAACATAGGAGTGTTTCACACTCCTGCTAAAGTGGACATACAAGTATGTAACAAAAATGTATATCAAGAACAACATTATTACGAGAAGTGTTAAGGGTCTTATTACCTTGAATATTTATTTAAATGTTACATTGTTCGGATGTTGAGCACTTATATTTATGACAGGTTGATATTCTTATTTGGTAATCAATATTGTTACACAATCAAATATTGCGTCTTTATTAATTATAGCATTAAATATCATAACTATTTTCATATATTATCATATATATAGTACTTTTACATTATATATATAAGTAGAATAAAAAGTAGATAATAAAATAATAATAAAACAGTTAGTTAATAGAATTGTAAATTTGAATCAATATAAAGAAAATAGATATAGATTATAAAAACAAAAGAATACTAGCTATTTGAAAATTATAGACTTTTGTAAGTAAATAAATAGAAGAAAATAACAGAATTTCTTAATTGAAGAAGCTACTAAATTTAATTAGTAAAAGAATAATATTTGTTTTGAATAAAATTAATTAATTAAAGAGATCAAAGATCGACCTAATCCCTTGATAAATTGGTTAACAAATTATTAAGTCAGCAGCATGCGATTTATTAATTATTTATATTTATATTTATATATACCCCCTCCGTTTTGCCCTCATGGAACCCTTGATCGATCTCTTTCAATTCGTTTACAGCGGCGACTGACTAAAATCTGTCACTTACGCACGCACTAATCCGGCCATCATCCTACATATTCAACCGCCACCAACATCCAACTGTACGTACGTACTACCTACCTTGTTATTATTCAATTTTTTTAGGGTACGTGTTTGTATAGTATGGTTGTATTTACTTGTTAATTAATTAAGAATATGTATTTCTTTGCTAAATGTTCATGTGTAGATAATGGCTGATTTCTTACATGAAGATATCATTTGCAATATCCTTGCTCGGCTTCCAGCGAAGCCTTTACTGCGGTTCAGGTGCGTATCAACCCACTGGAATCGCATGCTTAAAGATCCAAACTTTATGAAGTTGAGAGCACGTAAAATCATCTTTCTCCCGCTTGAACCTTTGCATCTGATTGACCATAGTGTACCTCCCGACGACACAGCTAATTCAATAGTCAGGTGTTGTTATCCTTTTGGTGGTCCAGTGTCGAAATTCACAAGGATTGGAGTTATTGGAACGTTTAACGGGATATGTATTTTGAGATATGGATCAAATGTTTTGATCCTTTACAACCCGTTTACACGTAAGTCGAAGGAACTTCCCCTTCTACCCACCCGTTGTCTTCGAGGTGGATATGGATTTGGGTATGGTGCCAGCTCTGACGACCTAAAGGTTGTTAGGTTTCAACAACATTACAAAACATGTGATGTCTACAGCTTTAAAGAGAATTCGTGGACTTCATGGAGCACCTCAAAGTACAACATATTCATTAAGTTTCAACATGAGGTAGGTACATTTGCAAACGGGTTTTTGTATTGGATTGCCTACTATAGGGACGTGTTGATCACCCTGGATGTTAAAGATATGCTACTTTCAGAAATAGATCTACCATTTAAAGGAAAGTATTACGCGAATATATTGGGTACAATAGACGGATGCCTTTGTGCGCTACACCATATCAGTGATAATGGATTCCAGATGTGGGTTATGAGGGAACAGAAGCAATGGTCTAAAATATATTCATTTGAATTACCCTTAAATGCGACCCCGAGCAAGACCATCCACGTCTTTTGTATTTTGGAAGGGAGAAGAATACTTATGGTGAGTCCCTCAAGGAATCTCATCATCTATGACCTATCCAAAGATGTTTATCGCACACTTAACTTCACATTTGAAGATGACGAGTGGTTTTATGAAAAGGACGTCTTGGAGTATGTGGAGACTCTGGTTTCACCTCAAGATATGTGTTCACTTCTTCGAAAGAAAAATAAACGCAAGAGATCGAATAAAGATAGAAACAAAAGAAAATTAAGTAAGTAATTAATTAGGTCCTCTAGCTAAAATTTTCCCTTGTTGCTTATACTAGCTAATTTGTGTTCTTAGATTATTCCAAGCTAGTTTTGTGATTTTGTTATAGCTAAATTGATGCAACTTTGGCTTTGGTTTTGTGGAATGCGACTTTTGTTATGTTTCTAAACTTTACTTCCCTTTGCAATTGTTATTCACATTCCAAAAGTTTCATATACGTACTTTTAATCTAATGTCATTGATGCATGATTACCTATTTACCTTCCACAATAGTGGTGTTGCTTCAAACCCCGTTTAATAAAAGTGCTGTTAGAAGTTCACGTTTAACAAGATGTTATGCATAAAATTATACATCTTAGGATGAACAAGAGACTCAAGGGGCCGTTTGATCGTCATATGTTTATTACGAAGGTGCGACTTTGAACTCCATATTTGAGGCTTTTCACCAAACACCGCCGGCCAAGACCCCATGACCACTGATCCTTACCTGTATTCTTAACCTTTGCCTATGTCCTCGAGTTATGCTTGTTCATGAACGACCCAAATAACCTGCCTCCAGATATTGTTCCTTTTTTCATTGAACCTCCACCACCAATTGGCTAGCATGGTTACATTAGCCTCCCGGAGACGTACAGCCTGTACCTAGTCCACCATATATGTTGGGCACTACAACATGCCATGACACCCAATATACAATATATAGTTGAGTCACCACCCCGAAAGAAAACTCTTCACATCTTTTCTAAGCAATCAAGGGTGGGTTGTTAAGGAGCTTTATACCATCGTATGTAATAAAACAAAATGGTTTTTGTCATATGTTATCTTCTCACACCATTTTGCCATATGTTATCTTTTCACACCTATTTTGACACATGTCATTTGCATAACAAGTCAACTATTTAACGGTGATTGAATTTATCAAGTAGGAACAGATGTCACCACCACAATAAATTCAATGTTTCGTTGTATTCCTCCAACTAGCTCTTATCTTACATTTCCGAATTACAAGCAGAGATCTAACTATTTATAGCAACACAATGAAACAAACTAATAGCACATTATATTAACCAACTTAACTAAAAGTCAACTCATTAACCGACTAGTCAACCCTTGATCTCTACCATACCATGTTCATTCCTACCATACTGAGATCACATTGTACCATCTTGAAACACTCATTCGTATCAACCTTAAAACAACATTCGTACCAAGTAGCCACTTGTTCTAGCTTGGTCTTCATTTGTACCAAAACTTCAATCTTTTCATTCATATCAATATTATATACCAGCTATATATTCTTTACAATCATACCAGGTGAACTTTGCTCATTCGTACCAACATGTCGTTTTTCATTTGTATCCATATACACAATTAATTGTATTCGTTTAGGTTAACCGAATCCCTAAAAGAAAGTCACCTCTACTCTACTACTCTAGGAATTACATTTATAAAGATAAGTCTTAGTTAGTGTTCAAGATAAATATTAGTTATATTCATGACCCATTGTCTCTTTTATCCATCTACCCATCCTGACCCATTGTCTCTTTTATCCATCTATCCATCCTGACCCGTTGTCTTTTATACATCTGCCCATCCAGACCCGCCCAACCCACTTTTCATTTCTACATCTGCCCATTCACAAAATATTCAACGACGGAAAACAATCCATATCAATTTATTAGCATGTTCAAATTGACCTAAATATATAGACTATTTGGTCAAGATTGCCAGGCTTAGGTCTGAATGGTTTGATCTCATACTCGGTTAGTATTCATTTGAAGAAAGATATACCTTTGTTCTTTTTTCTTTTATACCCGTCGGTGGATACATGCACAAACACAATTATTGAATGTTGTTCTCAAACTAAAGCAAGTTTAAAGTTGTTTGGAAAGTAGCATCATTGAACATCATCTCTTGTGTATATCTCATTCTCTGCTTTTGCCCTGTCCTCGTCCTCCCCTTCTGCCTCGTTTGGCTCGCTGTTGTCTAATTCTGCTCATTGCAACAGCGCTGCAACAAATGCTAAACGTTTAAAGCTAATAACTTCAAAGAAAGATGCACCTCTGGATATTAGTTACTTGAGAAACCACTCACGGTATTTCAGAAAACTGCATGCCTAGAATGATATTCTTTATGCGATCGTAGAAAAAGAAATAGCATGACAAGCTGAAATAATATGAAAAAAATCATGCATAGCTATTGATATTATTATCGGGAAATTAAAAGGCCATGGATATTATTATTAGGAAATTGAAAGGCTTACATAGCATTGTGATAGGATTGCAGTGGGTCCGCATTAATGTGGGGATTGTACACATACACTTCACAGTTTTCAGGTCTCATAACCTGAGATGCACTCATACACTATCAAGATTTATCCTATATATAAGATAATTAATAATATATATAAATACATACATATATGTATGTATGTATGTATGTATGTATGTATATTACCTTGTTTATGTTGCTCTTGATTGATTCCCAAAGTTCGTAGTCGTCATCATAGTTTTCTGTCCACGTCTGTAAAAGTAACTGCTAAATTACTAAATGATAAAAGATTATATATATGAATTCAATCAAAAGTAAAATAACCAATGTACCTTAAAAACTCGGTGGCCCATGGTGTTAATGAATACATTCTCACATTCTTCCATAGAGCTATTCTCAAAGAACACAAAAGGCATTATGTTTCCGCTGAGACACAAATGCATTAAGAAGTGAGTTTGGTGTTTTTTTATCACAACCAATTGAAACATGTCCATTTTATTGTGCAATAGATACTAATAAATTTTTACACAAATAACTCTTTTTCCTTCATATCTCCATTCATCATTTCCAAAACAACTATCATGCCACCCAATATATGTTGTCTGCAACAAAAATTTAACAAAACCACGTTACTTTATATCCACTTAAGCAATTCTAAAGTAGATTTATCATACCTAAGATCACTCCCAAGCCACTCAATCTTCTCAGAAGGGGTGTTTTCCGGTGGATTTTCGACAAAATCAAGAATCTGTGCCCAAGAGTTGAATGACTTCTTAATTTTATAAGTACCATGAAGTATGCCATAAATATATGAATGAGAAAATTTACATGTTTTCTCCAATGGTCGTATCGTACTTTGCTGTTATCTATAGTTTCTAGCACAACTGTTAAAATATAAATGAAAACTTAACTTCTTAGGACATAATAGTCTAGTTTATCTCAAAAAGTATTATGTGGAGATTCAACTTACATTCGTATCCTTCAATAACTCCCTTTAAGGTAGTACTTTCAAGATCAGTTTCGTAAAGAAACATGTTTATCCTATAACAAGAGACACATGGATTACTTGAATGGGAAAAGCCAATGTAACAATGACAACAATAATCAAGAATTATTGTGATAGCAGCTTACTTGTCAAAGTGAATGTGAACTTCATCTAGGTACCTCATTTTCTGAAAAAGGAAAAAGACATAAAAACTAACAAAATTAGAGCAAATCAAAAGCATATATAAAGGAGAATTTGACAACAAAATCTTACAAACAGCTCCTTTACTATTTATATTTGGATCAAAAGACAGTTTCATCAGATTTCAAAACCATATTAAAAGATGTAGAAGCTAGTATAAAAAGAGCAACTTATAGCATATATATAGAGAAGGGTTAATCAATGTAAACAAGAACGTAGAACTCATATATTGAAATTAAATTATTGGTGAAGATGTGGAATCAGCTTATCATCATATATCTTAACAATCCGCTTACAGTTAACTTGTAGAGCAAATTCAAATCAACATCTAATACCGCTAATTAATATACTCAGCAGATGATTGAACATGCTGTGTCAATATTCCAAAAACGCTAAACAATACACAGAATGGGAAAGAACATGATTCGATTAACAGTTTGATGAAGATACAATTGAGCCGAAGGCTACAAACAAACAATTTAGCAGAAGATCTCGTTGTGTTGTCAATAAACAATGAGCAAATTCTCGTCTAACATCATGATTACTGAAGTTCGTTATCGTGATTTGTTCCGGAAACTTAAATTGAGAATCAAACACGCAATCAGTCATTATATATGTGCTAGTAATAAACAGTTAAACACAGCATGCAATGCGATTCAACAAACTCTAGTCAAAAATTCGAGAAACTAAACAAATGTAAAAATTACAAGCCCTAAATAGCATGAAGCGACTATGAGATCGATCGATGGAGCGAGAAACAACCTGTAGATGAGAATTCCAGTGTGTGGATGGAAGAATTGAAGATCAAACACTATATATTGCGAGCAGTGTATATACGTTGAGGAAAGTTGTCATTCCAAGTGAAGTTTGTTGTTTGTAACAGGAAGGTTGTTATTCGTCTTCAAAACGAGCGGGAACACATACCTTCTCGATCAAAGTGTTATATAGTGTGAAAAATTGAAAATAAAGTCAAACTCGTTTTGTAAGGACTATTGATTGCAGGTTGAATAGCATACGGATTGAATATGTCATTTTAGTATTCTTGATTGTTTAGATTGTAATTAGTTTGTATCAAAGCTCGTTAGGCTTGATTTCGAGATAATAAGAATTGAGGCTAATTGACGATCAAGATGGTGTCGACAAAATTGAATTGGAGAAAATTGATGGCAAAAACAATTTTGGGCTACGACAATTAAAGATGCGTACTGTACTAGTTTATCATGGAGTAGTTGACGCTCTGGTCGGAGAAGCCAGTTTGCCAACAAATCTTACTGATAAGGAAGAAATATATACTGGAAAAGACTCACATCATAATCATATTGAGTTTAAAAAATAATTTTAGATATACATAGCTATCATAAAAATAAAATTATGATATGATATAAATTTTATTCAAAACTTATATATCGAAGAGTCAAGTGATTCTCACTACTTATTACTTTTTTCAGTGAGATTAGATTTATCGATTTTTTTTTAAATTCTCGGTAACTAAATTAGTTGTGCTCATATAATGCTTTATTAAATTATTTTGTATTATACTACTATTGTGATAGATGTGTAATATTATTACAAAAGTGTTTAATAAATTGTTATAAGAATTTCTTTTCATTTAAAATAATACTTATTTAAGTTCATTAAATTCCCATAAACCAATTGCAAAACTTATTCTCAAAACAAATAAACGCACCATCGCATAATCTTATTACCCACGATCAACAACGAGCCAGGCATAACTAAATGCTTTCTTTGACTCTTTTATGGGCGTCTAGTTGCTATAAAATGTGAACGTACATTGACAATTTTTATCATTCGATATTCAAATATAATATTTAACTAATCTTCGCAAATATGAGTAAAGTTATCATCGCATCATTCATCATCTTCATTCTTCTCAGTAGTGTTTCAGGTTAATATGCACATCATTTTCTTACTTCTTTAGCAAATAAGCAATTTGATTTAAATGTTTATATGCTCAGTGACTATTATTTTGTTATAATTTACTATTCATGTAATTTATGCATTGGAAGTGTGTTTGTTTTTAGTCTATAAATATTAAAATAGAAATTTTTTTGCTTAATTAAAGGTTTAGGTTAATGAGATGTATTAAACACAAAATTGTGAGTTATGTTGAACCCTTAAAGTGTGATTCTTGTTGTGATGAGTTTTTATTGATCATACTTTTCTTTTAACTAACAACAAATTATATATCTTCAATACCAGAATTGAAAATGTTTGCCAACTTTAAAAAGGTATATATGATTTTCGTGACAAAAAAAATCACATATGATGTTTAGAAAAGCTGATCACTTATTTAATTCTTTTCATACCGCAATTTCAAACCAAAAGCGATATCATTGTTTGATGATTTATAAACGGTGTTGAATGAAACATAATTGCAGGAATAATCTTAACTCATGCAATGGAAAAGTCTACTAGCAAAAGTGATAAAGTGCATCCGATGGGGTCGTGTAGTACATACATAGGACCTTGTCCCTATCCGTGCGGGACATCATGTTGCGCACAACAATGTGGTGAAAGGTATAACAATGGGAGAGGGTATTGTGTTAATGTTGGTAAAACTGGTCTTGTATATTGCCAATGTGATTATCCATGTTGAGTTTTTATGTAATAAATGATATTAATGTTAAATAATCTTCTTGGGTCTCAATTCTCATGTACTATTTTTTACCCTGAGTTCTTATCTAATTATGAGGTTAGGTTGTTACGAGAACATTAATATCCAAGGGACATTTTGGTTGAGAGATGCAAGTATACATGATTCTACCTTATAACAATGTTATTTGTTTCTATTTTGTAAAAAAAACAATGATAAAATAATAACTACTTTATCTAATACACTAAATACAATAACAAATTAACATAAAATGATATAAAATGTAAAATACAATGACAAAATGTCATTATGTTTTTTTTCCAGTTTGTCATTGTGTTTTTCCAAACATAATTTTGTTTTTTTAAATAATAAGTTTTAAAAAAACATATCAGTGAAATAATATTATTGTGTACTTCTACTTATGAAATACAATGATAAAATAAAAATAAACTTATATAATATACAAAAAATAATGACAAAAATAACACGAAATTACTTGAAACGTAAAAACACAATAATGAATATATATAATAAATGATGAAAAATATTTGACACAATGACATATTTGATATAATGTATTAAACAAAATGACTAGACATATTTAAAAAAAAAATACCTAAAGGACGTATTTGACATAATACCCAATATCCTCCTCATATTTATTTTAACCCTACCTATATAATTATACATAACAAAATTTTTATTTCAGTAGTTAATATTATCATATATCATGTTAAAACCAAGAGTTGATGTATAACATATTATAGTGAATTATAGCCTACATTAGTATAATATAACATAATAATATAGTTAATAAAATACAATATTATACAATTCAACGTAATATGATACAATACGATATCATACACTACTATACAAATACGATATGAAACGATATAACGTAACCAATAGGTCACTATTCGTGCTTTGTTGTGGGTTCGAAACGTAGATACAACGACGATAAAATTTGTAAGGTTTGGTTTCGACGACTTGTATATTAGTATTTATTATGGCTTTAAACAAACCAGACCGAATCAAAAGGGAGTCTTGTAGTTCACATTCGTTCATTAAGTATTAAAAGTGTTCACAAACACATAACTAAATGAAAACTTTTGTTCGCGTTCGTTCACCTAACAATTCATCAATACAAACGACCATATACCATTTAAAGTTAAGAGCTTAACATAATAATAATATACATGATCGTAAACAAACATATTACCAAACGTTCACGAATATAAACAACCATAAAGTATAGATGTTAGGTTGTTAAAAATATAAATATTACATAATATATCAAATTAAGTCGATTAATTATATATAAAAGTTATAAAATATATAAATTTATATTTAATGAATAAACATGAACAAATATAAACATACATAAAAGAATACATTATCGAATGTTCACGAACACAAATATACGAACATGACCTATGTTTATGTTCGTTCGTTAACTAAACGAACAAAATTTATTGTTCATGTTGGTTCATTAATTAAACGAATGAATGTAAACCAACTTCCCGTCGAACGGTTAATTCACTGAACGTTTAGTTCGTTTATAAGCCTAGCATTCCACCCGTGGAAAAAGATACAAAGTTAAAATAAATAAGTAAATCCTAAAGAAAAACTAAAAGCCAAAAGAACAAAGTAAAAAAACGTAAAAGAAGTAAAACAAGAAAAAGAAACAAAAATAACTTGATTAAGGTTATAAGTTTATTGTTACTATCTTTATTACTAATGCTATTATTGTTATATGTATATTTATAATAAAGGATGGTTCTGCTACAAATCCCAAGCTATTTAAAACCGGGAGAACAAATTTGGTGAGGATATGCCATATATTAAAGACTAAGCAATTAGGCTAATATCTAATATGAAAAAAGCAAATAAGTAATTGATACTAATTAAAAATATATAATGTAAACAATCCTGATATCTTGTTAGAATCTTTAATATATTGATTTTTCAAATAAAAACAACTTCGATTGATTTTATGTAACTGAAATAACTTTTTTATAGTTTATTCTTGTTTCAAAGGTATACCGAAAATCAAGTATTTATCTTTAACATAGAATTAGTACTTCATAGTAGTTTTGTGAAAAAAACATCATAGTTTTAACTATAAAAAACATCACATCATACCTGAAAATAACACATATAGAAATGTTTTATAAAAGCTTTAACAATGTTGTCTAACCTAAAAGTGTTATATTTAATTCCGAAAAATTGTCTTTCATCTTCTTGTTTCTGTTCGATTATGCAACATAACAATGCATATACCTAAACAACACGATCCTATTTTACACAATGTTATTTTGAAACTCGAACACCCCTCGTGATTATGCGAGTTCTGATATTTGAATATCTCTTTTGATTGTGCGACTGATTAAGAAAAATCTAGTTTGTGAAGATGGACCTTCAACTTTTTAAATGATTGTTGCAATTATCAAAGCCACTGGTAGCAAATGAAGATAAAAGGGTGCAAGAATGTTGACCGAAAGGATATGATCACGCTACGGGGTTTGAATGCAAGCGCGAATGAAGATGGAATCATTGAAGCTTCAATAATTGGGAATGAATATGAAATTTTAGAGTGTTATAGTCAACTAGGTTTTAATTACGTAACAAACTGGAGTTATTTTAAATTGCATGAAGTAAAGAGTTATAAAGAAAAAATAATCTGCTATAACAAAATTACCTCTCCTGCCTACAAAGCGAACAATTCACGTGATGAAATAATATAGATTCTTATGATTTTTATATAAATAATGGGTTTGGGTATGTGCATGTCACCCCTAGAAGTTTGTCTGAAAATTTATAATGAGTAACGGGAATGCATCACAAGTATATTGCTGGTTTATTAAGAGAGGGTATTTGCATTAATTTACAATGTAAATGAAAACAAACAACACATTTCTGTGTTCTAAGCATGAATTAATTGCAACACAGTTGTAATAGAATGGTAAACATAATAATAATAACTATATGTGATAACTTACACAATTTTCATAGCAATATATCAATATTAAAATGTCATTTGATTATTAGGAAAATATGACTACAAAAATATAGTAATTTATGGTAACACATTATAACTTTTGCACTTATACAACGATAGGTTTTTGTATATTTTTTAAATTGTTTTTTATATAATAATATTATACTCAAAATAAATTAAAAGAATGTTCAATGGTGTAATTTTTTTAAAAAACACAGTAACATACAAAAAAAACTCATCGATGTATAGAAAAGGGGATGAAATTGAAATAAATCAACGAGCTTTCCAAAAGTGCCCATCCAACCCTTTTTATTGATGGTATGACACCATCCTATAATCTTAAACATTGATTGTTTTACTCAAATGTTCATATATATTTTTAGGTAAAAATCAAGCCCTTAGGCTTTGGCCTTGTGATATTTAACAGCCTTTTCATAATTAGCATCATCCTATAATCTTAACCATATGATGTTGCCTTTATGTATGTCAAAACTTCTCGATCCGGTTTAGATGCCACTTAGGCTTTGGCCTTGTGATACTTAACATCCTTTTTGGTGTAAAACCCAGGTTTGATCCTAATGAGATGTAGTTTGATAGTATGTAAATTTGACATTAAACAAAATTAAAGTTTAGACGAAATTTACTAAACATCACCATCTTCGCTTCTCACAAACCTAATTTTTGCAATGTTGTTACTCCAAGGCCTAACACATGCCTAACACAACTCCAACTACAAACCTTATGTGTCTTGATTTGTCTATATTACATGTGCTTATTAAACTCAGGTTAAATACGAATTGTTTAAAGGAGAATTTAAATTTTAAAAACGTTTCGGATGGGATATAAACCAAACTTAGAAGAAACAAAAATACAATATCACACACACACACACACACACACATATATATATATATATATATATATATATATATATATATATATATATATATATAGGGGAGGGATCAAATGAGAACTCTCTTTTTTTGTGAGAACTCTAGGAACCAATGTGAACCACTAGTTTTCAATGGCAAATTTGTGATTAACAACAACATAATCAAAAAAATCATAAAATAAAAAATAATAAAAAAATAAAAAAAGTAAAAACACAGAAGTGTTTCTCTCGTTTCCCTCTACCATTATAAAAATAAATAAAAAATTATAAAAAATAAAAAAAATCTCGTTTTTTTTACAAACGTCATTTTACACATATGTAATTCTTGGAAGTACACATGTGTAAAACAGAATTTACACATATGTAATGACTAATTTACACATGTGTAAATAACGGGTGGACGAATTTTTTAAAAAAAATATATCAATATGGTAGGCGTTGGAAATATAAAAAAATAATAAAATTAATGGTGAAATTTTTATGAAAAAATAATGTCATGAAAAAAAGTTATGAACGTTTTAAAAAAAAGGTGAAAGTGGCATGTGACTTGCATGTGATTAAAATGTGTGGTTGATGTTGGTTCTTAGAGTTCTCACTAAAAAGGGTGGTTCTCAAGATAACCCTACCCTATATATATATATATATATATATATATATATATATATATATATATATATATATATAGGGTCAGGATCTTTTCAGGACTTGTAAAGATCGCGAGAACTGCGAGAACTTATCCTATCCATTGATTTAATTATATTTAGTTTTTATTATTACTTAAAATTAGGGGTATTTATGTCATTTATTTTTAAAAACCTTTTACTAATTTGTAATTTCCTTAAATATATCCGTTTTATTAGCTAAGATAATTATTAATACTTTAAATCGCATAGAGCACACACTCTATGCATATTGTAAAACTTAAAATTGCATGAATTTACGGCGACTTCCCATCTATGCAACTTTCTTTCAAAGTTTAATTAATATTTTATTATTATAATTAATTTGTATCGTATTTTGTTTTTCTATTATAACGTAAAAATATAATTTTTTTTAATTCTAAAAACAACATTACAATGTGCTTATTTTTTATCTAAGTTTAGGCGTAAATTTCGTTTGAAACCGATATGGTAAAATATAATACATTATTAATTTTCTTACTACAAAGTAATGTTTTTTAAAATTCGTATACACCTTTGCGACATGATCATCTTAATGTATGTTTCGATATAAATTTTATTTAATATAACGTTTGGCGACGTGTGGCTAAAAACAATGGTCAAAATAAAATATTTTTTAAGTTTTTTTATTACAGTGTTATTATTTTAAATACTTCAAATATATTGTTACAATGCGTTTATTTTTATCTATGTTTTAATATAAATTTTAATCGAGTCGGCGCAACGCCCGATCCAAAAACTAGTTATATTTAAATACAAAACATTTTCTCTTAAACCCTAAAATCATCCATTGACATAGCCATATATTGACATTTGAATTACGCTGAAAGAAGGAAACTCACTTTTCATCATAGCTCAAGGTTAGTGGGAAACTAAAAAAACATGAAATCCTCTGTGTTTGTTTGTTTCAACATACATATTATGAAGTTCGAAATTGTTATCTTCTTTTTTCGATGGGTTAGGTCCTTCAAAGTCTTTAGCAAGTGGGTTGTTGGTAGTTCCTTCAAAACACTCACTTTAAACATAATATATATCCAAACGTATTTCGTTGTATATTTTTTGAAATTAATCATTAATTTAGAGAATTCCAACTGGTTAAAAAAAGTCAATCTTTCTATGTTTTTCTTTCTGGGTTTTTATTAACATTTGAAGTTTAATGGTTTCGTAGAATCTTAGCTAAAAGTTACATACAAAAACTTGTATGTATATAGGTAGTAGTGGAAGATGGTGATGAAAACGGTGTCATAGAAAGGTTCGTTAAAGACGGTATTTAAAGGGTAGGTTTTGGTGGTGGTGGGAGTAGCAACTGATAGAAAAAATAAGATACAAAATTCCTGATGAAGATGAAACTATGAAAATAGTCCCTTGGTGCTAATCAATATTGGTAAAATACCATTTGTATAAAATTACTTTTATGTTCTCACACAAATAAATGTAAAGATAAAATAATTGATTTTAATGACCAACTTTGTTGTAATGAGATATACATGGCTGACTTTTGATCCAATTAAAACGTTTGAGTCATGATGAAGAAGCGAAGACGATGATTCATTTTCTACAACATATGTAAAAACAAGTGTGTTTACATATATGTAAACAAGTGTGTTTACATATGTGTAAAAATTCTATTGCATGAATATAACAGATATTAAAAATATATATTCATGGTTGGCTTCTTCTTCTTTGTAGTGTACGAAGCACACGCTTACATATACGTAAAACTTGTTTGCATGTACATAAATATGTATATGTAAACATGTCTATGTATAGGTAAATGTTAGGTTTTATTTGTGGATTACGTATATGTAGATCATAGTTAAACCAATGAATTATTAGTTATTGTTTTCAGCTTGGTTGTATATATTTATGTAAATGATCGTTATCAATAAAATTTGTTTTGTTTTTAATTTAGTTATATAAAATTGATTACATATATTTCCTCATATGTAAACATTTATTTCTTTTGTTCCGTTCACAAATGTACATATATATTTACATAATGTCATCAAATTGATATAATTTCATACTCTACATAACTTTTGTATTAATTATGTTTCCATACATGATTAATATACATGTAAAAGATTATATATGACTTCTTTAAAAATCGAAAGCATCATCCTAAAATATAGCCCCTTTCCATTTTAATGACTATGCATTTTTACAAATTTACCCTTTTTACTTTTATTTCCATTTAATATATATTATGTTAATTATTTACAACCCTTTTCAATCTCATCCATTGATTAATATAATCAGTGGTTAGAAATGGTTCTTGCAGTTCTTATTTTTAAGCGAGTCCTGTAAAGAACCGGACCCTATATATATATATATATATATATATATATATATATATATATATATATATATATATATATAAAATTACGGTTTAGATATTTAGTTTGTTTTCTTAGAGCTTTTGCAATCCATTTCTTATCTTCATACCTATATTTTTTTGAAGAAAAAAAATCAATGGAATTTTTTATATTTTAAAGCCTCCTCCATCACATTTCTTATATCTTAATTAAATAATATTCTTATTTATTCTTTATTTTAATTTTATTTCTCTTTTTCGAGTCATATTTATTAATAAAAAATAGTTAAAAAATATAGATATGAATAGTAAGCCCTTATATTTAAGGAATGAGTTTTATTTCCCCTAAAAATATAAAAATGATCTATAAGGATAAAACTATAATGAAGTAAATGTTTTAATAATTTTTATAAACTTTAAGGACAAAAATAGAACAGAAGATGTGTTGGAAATGCGCTAAACTAGTCTAGCATATATTTTATTTACTATGCATAGGTTTTTGTTTTCATATAAGCAATTACATATCTCATTTCTTCCTTCAACCATATTACACTTTTTAATTACTTTTAACATTATTTCTTTAGTGAAATTAACCTAAATAGTTTTTTTTACCAAGTATGTATATCTAAACAACCTCTTTGTCAGAAGATCTTGTAAGGGTGAAGGTCTGTAATTAGGCGAAATTGCCGGCGAAAGAAGGTTTATTTTAGGTCGATCACTCGATTGAGATTGTTGTTGTTTGATTTATATTTTGATGATAAGGTGGCTGTGGTGGTGAGAGCGTGTTGGTTTGGGTGGACGATTTAGCTGAGGTGATATATTGCAGATCACGTATTCTTACGCATTCTTAGACTATACGTAGTGGACAAAGAAAAAACACTAACAATTATAATATAAACACAAAGAGAACTTCAAACATTACTACATAATATGAAAAAAAAAAAACTCCAAACCTATAAACCCTTAACTTTAACCATCTTCAAACGCAATTTTACCTAAACAATTGTATCAATACCACTTAAAACTTGTAGAGTCTCTCTCTTTCTCATCACTTTTATGTAACAGCTAGCTATAGTAACTTCAAGTTATTTAACATATGTTGTTAATTTTCATCAAAAACTCCATTAGTTGTAGTCTTGAACAGACTTGCCATTTTCAACCGGAAACACTAGTATCTCGTCCCCGGCGGTCAACCTAACTGAGCTCCGATCTCTCTGCAACTTCTCTTTATTCATGTCTTCAATATATAACCCTTTGACGACATTTGTGCATCTCTGGAGCATCCTTTCATTATCCATTTTGCTTTTTAATCCGCCGGCGGGATCTCGATCAATCTTACGTGCCGGCCGAAATCGCCCTGATTTCGCCGTTGATTTGAATGTCACCAATTTTGATGCAGCTTTTAAGGATGCCACCGCTACTTACGCCATTGTCGAGTTCTTCGCTCACTGGTACCTTTTCAACCTACCTTCTCTTCTCTTCTCTTCTCTTCTCTTCACTTCAATTCACTTCACTTCACTTCTAGGGTTTATTAAGTTTGATCTTGCTTTATTGAGGGGTTTTACTGAGAGATTTTTGGTCCTTTTCACTGTGACGTTATGCTCTACTCTGTTTTCTTTTGGCTCTTATACTTCATATCTGAAAAGAGCCATACCATTCTAGAGAGCTGTAGGCTGTCTAAATTTGAAAAGGAAATGCATTTTACTTTAAGGCACTATTTTTTGGATCTGTAGTTATAGTAGAATTTAGCTCTTTGGAAAGTGGAAACCTTTTGTTTGCTTGGTCATATTTGTTATGCAAAATTGCATTCAATTGTACTGCTGAAAGTCTTCTTTGAAAACAATGTTGTCAGCTGAAGTCATAATGCATTTCTTCAGCTGAAGTCAGTTTGAAAAGTTCTTTTGGGATTGCCAAACACTTTTTTTGACTTATTAACTTAACTCAAAAGTTGAGAGAAAATAAGCAATCCCAAACATGCACTGGGTGTTCTAGGGACAGTTTGTTGGTGACCCAATAGAATCTTAATTAATGGTAGGAGCTGTAGGAGCTAATCCTTGCATTTTAGTGTTTTTCTTCTAATCTTGTACATGACTTGCGTAACATTTGTTGTGAATTCAGTTAGTCAATGATATTCTGGTTAATGTTGGTATTTGAAACTTGAAAGGATAAACTTCTGGTAAATAGATCCAGATACGATGTACGTTTGGGTATTTGCATATGTTGCAAACTTAGAAATTCTTGGATGCTATCTGTATGCAACATAAAACCACTTAAGCTATTTCCATTAGAATAGCTCAAATAAGTTGAATATAAAATACAGTTCTTCCAACCCTGCCAATTTAAATCTAAGCAGTGCTGCAAACCATAGAAGTAGTAAGTGGAAAAGCATGATAAGCAATTTCAGAGTTTTCTGTTCTAATATATAAGTTCAACTTTGATATTGCATTCAATGAAATAAAGTACATAACAGTTCTTGGACTTGGGTATTTTAACACATATAGCCATATCTAGTTTATAGTACATTAGTATGAATGTTGTATAGATACGGGGGAAGAAAGTACAAATTTCTCATTGGTTGGAACGACTTAAGAAATAAGAATAAAATGTTGAATGTACTATAAACAATCATGAATTATACTTGATGAAAATCATGTCTTCAAACTTTCTAACCACTGCAAGGAGATCATTTAGATATTTAATAAGTATCAATTAGTTTATAAAAACCACTACTTAAATTGTTCAAAATTATAATTGTTATCAAAATAAAACATATTAAACAATAATAGAACTTGAATTCAACATGTGTGATAGACTGATATCCATACATGCTCGAGTGATTGATACATATGATTTGTGTTGGGTTCTCAAATATCCATTTATGACCCTAACTTTTAGTTTTTATTACTCTTCGCAGGTGCCCGGCTTGCAGAAATTATAAGGTATTTGTGTTTTTCATTCGAAATGGCTGCATGTATGTTTGTAGAATCACTTATCATATTAGCTTTAATTTACAGCCTCACTATGAAAAGGTTGCTAGGCTTTTTAATGGAGCCAATGCAGTTCATCCAGGGATTATATTGATGACACGGGTGGATTGTGCGAATAAGGTAACATTACCAACAATCTTTTCATTCTTCATTATAAAAGTAATATTTTTTATTATGTTGCTATGTTTTCTGGTCTCCGTGTAATAAAATTCTGTTGCCTTCCTGTTATTTTATGGGTTAGCAACCAATTCATCTTTTATCCTTGTTTGGCAGCACAGATAAATACTAAGCTCTGCGATAAGTTCTCTGTTAGTCACTACCCGTCACTATATTGGGGCCCCCCTTCTAAATTTGTTGGTGGTGAGTGGGATGAAAAAGATGAAAATAGTGAAATTTGTCCTATTGATGATGGAAGAACTGCTGATCGTTTGCTTAACTGGATTAATACACAATTAGGAAGGTATGATCTTTTTAGATAAACATATTATCTCCAAATTGAAATTTATTCTCTATACTAATATCATTCACTGTATTTGTCAGCAAATGTAGGTTGGTTATATGCTCTACATTATTAACATAAATAATCATGCTAACACATCTGCTTGATTATGCTTTTATATATAATAGCTCATATACCCTTGAAGATGAGAAATCTGAAAATGATAACCTTCTTCAGTCAAATGTGCCAGACCCTGGGCAGGTTTGTTCAAATCAAGGAATATTTATAACTTTAAGACATTTTTCAATATGTAACTCCTTGTATTTACAATAGAAGTCACATTTTGTAAAAGGTATAACTTGTTATCTTTATTCCTCTTTTCTGCGAGTTAGATTGCACATGCTGTAGATGATATTGAAGAGGCTACATCCATTGCCTTTGACATTATTCTAGAACACAAGGTGAATGCATGTTTGTTACTGTTTATGGTTATTGCTGCATTTGAGCACATTGACTTGATAATATTCATATTTGTTAACAGATGATTATACCAGACACTAGAACTACAGTTATAAAGTTCATGCAACTAATGGTGTCTCATCATCCTTCTAGAAGGTTCATAATTCCCCTCCCCTCGCACCACTCAAACCTCCTTAGATAGTCAATCCTGCTATTTGCTTAATTTAACTTGAAGTCTGGCTATTTTAGATGTAGGAGGGGAAGTGCTGATGTACTTGTCAATTTTGACTATTTATACCCTTCAACTAAGTGGCGGGTAAAGAAACATGAATCTAAAAATAGCACTGGACATGTTCTTTTGGGTAAATTTGACGTATGTGGAAAAGAAGTTCCTCGGGGACATTGGGTAAATTTCAACTGTCTTTTTGCTTGGATTAATTTTTGTGGTTTTTTCTCATACTTGGGTGCATTTTTGGGCTTTTTTATATAGATGTTTTGTCGTGGCAGCAAGAATGATACCAGAGGATTCAGGTATATTTAGCTATGTACATGTCACAACCTCTCTGCTTCAAGTTTGAATTACTAAATGTTATACAGAAAAATAAAATGAATATTAACTAATTTATGATAATACAGTTGTGGTTTATGGCTTCTGTTACATTCACTCTCAGTGAGAGTGGAAGATGGAGAAAGTCAAATGGCATTTACAACTACCTGTGATTTTATCCACCAGTTTTTCATCTGTGAGGAGTGCCGTGAACATTTCTACAGTATGTGCTCAAGGTAAAAATAAATCTCTGTTCTGGTGAGTTTTTGTATCTGAAACGCCCTAGTGTAAATCTTATTAAATATCCATTTATTTGCTGAGAAAAACATGAGTAGCCATTCTTTCAGTTGTCATACCTATATATCCACATCATCAGTCAAAAATCACCAATCTATCTATTTCAACATGGCACTTCAGGGTTTCTACTCCATTCAGCAGTGCACGTGAGTTTGTGCTCTGGTTATGGACTGCACATAATGAAGTCAACAAGAGACTAAAGAACACCGAAGAATCTCTTAAAACCAGTGACCCCAAATTCCCTAAAACAATCTGGCCTACGAAACACATGTGTCCAACTTGCTACAACAACCTTAATCAAAATGAAAAAAGCAGCTCAATTGATTGGAATCATGATGAGGTGTTCAAGTTCTTAAGCAGTTACTATGGAGATATGCTGGTGTCCTTGTACAAGGAGAAAGACAATGAACGCAGTGAGATAAAAAACAATGCAGTTCCAGCAGAAGTATTACAATCAACAAATGCACTTGTGGTTCCTGTGGGGGCTGCTTTCGCTATTGCTGTGGCAAGCTGTTTGTTTGGTGCACTTGCTTGCTTTTGGCGGTCACGACAGAAGAACCGGAAGTATTTTCATAAACCCCAACTTGTAAAGATTGTATAGTTATCATTACGTGACTTTTGAACTTATGAAAGATATATTAGAAGTGTTTTTTGTTTTTCTTTTTTGTAATAATTTTCTTCGGGGAAACTTTCAGGCCAAAAAGAAGCTGGAGCTGAAGAGACCTGGATGTTGGTGGTTTGCAAAAGCAAGTGAAATTAAGGTCCCCTTCTAATTTCTTATTTGTCATACATTAACATGTATACAGTTGATTAATGATTCTGGAACGGTAAGCAAAAAAACTTACAATTTAATTTGTATTTTTCAAGGTTTAATTTGTATTTGTGTATATTTGACAATTATTATACAGTAGTAAATGAAGCCTGAGCTTCGCTGAGAGTTTTATTTCATGTTATTGACAAAGTTAGAATAGTGTTTAAATAACCAATATGTAAAATGATAGAATGAACAATGTGATAAAGAGCTATTGAACAATGTGAGAAAGAGTTATTGCAGACAATAACATTGCTCTTAAAAGACATTATTATATAATATGAAGTGTCACATAAATGTCAGAATGGATGGATGACACATTCTGCAAGCTTTAGTTACCTGAAAATTTTAGTTGCGAATATAATTAGGATTTTGAATGATAAGCAATGCTCGAAGCATAGCAAGCAATAAATAATCACAGATAGGACCTAAAAGGACATGAGTCGAAATGAAGTAAACTAAGATCACAAATTATCAAACGTGTTTGCTGGCAACATTTACATGCAAGTTGCTAAAGAGCAAAACGAATCATAAATCTTTTGAGCAACATATTGAAGTATATGGAACAGCTTGCCATTGGTTTCCAGATTTGCTTGATGCCATTGTTTTCGGGTAACATGCTGTAAATGTTTGGTTAGACATTATGCGTCACCATGAGAGCAAGATTCTCATATTTACTCCTTAACAATTGCTTAACATAACAAACCTGTCACATCAGCAACAAAACATTTGACACAAATTATTTCCTTTAAATGGGTCTCTTCGACAGCTAGACATCAACAACGCCTTCTTGCAAGGCAATCTTAATAAAAACGTCTACATGGCCCAACCTTCAGGTTTTGTTAATCCATCTTTTCCCAATCACGTATGCAAGCCAAACAAAGCTATTTAATGGCTTCGCCAAGCTTCACGAGCTTGGTATGACATTAAAAACTTACTAACAATCTCTAATCTTTTTTCTTTTCACACTTATCAATTATTTATCCTCTATTTTTATTCTTGTCTACATTGATGATATTATAGTCATGGGATGGGTCCTTGTCCCATGACTTTCTTCTATCTCAAAGGAACTATATTCATGATCTTTTCTCTCGAGCCAACATAAGTGACTATAAACTGGTTTCTACACCAACAAGATACTTTGAATCTCTCATGTTGCATGGTGCACCACCTTACTCCTCCCGCACTGAATATAAAACCCTTGTGTTTTGCAATACCTCTCCCTTACCCACTCGAACGTATCATTTACTGTTTATCATGTATCTCATTTCATGCAGCATGCTCCGACAACCACACATTGGGCAGCCTTAAAACGTCTGTTACGGTTTCTACATGGGACTATATATAAAGCATGGTATCCTCTTATGACACAACTCTCCCATCAATTTGGATGCCTTTACGGATGCCGATTGGGCTGGTGACAAAGATAATTATCGTAGCCCTATTGGATACATTGTTTACCTTGGCTCGAACCCCATCTATTAGAGCTCAAAAGGACATAGTACACTTACTCGTAGCACTACTGAGGCAGAATTTCGGACAGTTGCCTCTACATTAACAGAAATATAATGGTTTTACGTACTGTCTTATTATAGAACTCTGGTTTCATCTCAATGCTATTCCAACTATCTATTGTGACAGCTTGAGTGCTACTACTTACTCAGCAAATCCCGTATTCTACTCACAAATAAAGCACATGGATTTGGACTTTCATTTCGTCCGAGAGAAAGTCCAAAATGACTCTTTACGGTTTACTCACATCGCAGGTGATGATCAGCTAGCAAATTAATGTCTTAACCAAACCTCTCCTTTTGATCAATTACAAACGTATCATTAAGTAAGATGATCACAAATAGTGTATCCTATCAACATTTCAAAAATAAGAAAATTCCAATAATGTAAGTAGGCGAAACAAAAGTAAGCAAAGAGGATGGGTTTTACTAGATTTCCATTCTTCTAACCTTGAATTGGTTTCTTTATTCACATATCTAAAGGCGAAACAAGACTCTCCACATACTCCAAAACGTTCATGCAATAAAAATCCATTTCACCAACTAAGATGTTTAGTGTATTATACACATCTTTCCTTGGGTCATAGATGATGACATTCCTTGAGTGAGGAGTCACCATAAGAAGTTTTCCACTATCCAAAATATAAAGAGTGTATGAGGATATTCCCGGAGTCCCATCCACCGGTGATCCAAACGAATGCACTTTAGACCATTGCGGTGTATGTTCCTTCATAACCCACATCTCAAACCCGGTTCCATTGATGGGGTGTAGCACACAAAGGCATCCATTTATTGTACCCAAACGATTCAAATGTAAATTTCTCTCAAATGGTAGATTCATCGCTGAAAGTAGCATGTTGTTAACATTCAGGATGATCAACACGTTCCTATTATATGCAACCCAATACAAAAATCCTTTTGTAAATGTACCTACATCACGTTCAGACTTAATGAGAACGTTGTATTTTGACATGAATCAAAGTGAAACAAACTAAGATCACAAATAATCAAGGGCGTTTACTGGTAACATTTACATGCAAGTTGCTAAAGAGCAAAACGAATCATAAATCTTTTGAGCAACATATTGAAGTATATGGGACAACTTGCCATTGGTTTCCACATTTGCTTGATGCCATTGTTCTCAGGTAACATGTTGTAAATGTTTGGTTAGACATTATGTGTCACCATGAGAGCAAGATTCTCATATTTACTCCTTAACAATTGCTTAGTATTTTCTTCCCGTTTGCTAACATAACAAACCTGTCACATCAACGACAAAACATTTGACACAAATTATTTTTTAAATGGGTCTCTTCGACAGCTAGACATCAACAACGGCTTCTTGCAAGGCAGTCTTAATAAAAATGTATACATGACCCAACATCCAGGTTTTTGTAATCCATCTTTTCCCAATCACGTATGCAAGCCAAACAAAGCTATTTAATGGCTTCGCCAAGCTTCACGAGCTTGGTATACTATGACGAATTAAAAACTTACCTTGTAACATGAAGTTTTAAACCAACAATCCCTGATCTTTTTCTTTTCACACTTATCAATTGTTCATCCTCTATTTTTATTCTTCTCTACGTTGATGATATTATCGTCATGGGTCCTTGTCCCATGACTTTCTTCTATCTCAAAGGAAATATATTCATGATCTTTTCTCTCAAGCCAACATAAGTGACTATAAACTGGTTTCTACACCAATAACATACTCTGAATCTCTCACGTTGCATGGTGCACCTCCTCCCCCACTGAATATAAAACCCTTGTGTTTTGCAATACCTCTCCCTTACCCACCCGAACGTATCATTTGCTGTTAATCATGTATCTCATTTCATGCATGCTCTGACAACCACACATTGGGCAGCCTTATAATGTCTGTTACGTACAGTATCTACATGGGACTATAAATCATGGTCTCCTCTTACAACACAACTCTCCCCTCAATTTGCATGCCTTTACGGATGTCGATTGGGCTGGCGACAAAGATAACTATCGTGCACTATCGGATACATTTTTTACCTTGGCTCCAACTCCATCTCTTGGAGTTGAAGACAGGATTTGCTGAGTAAGTAGTAGCACTCAAATTTCGAGCGGTTGTGTCTACTTCCAACACTATATGCTCTCATTGTATTGTGTAGGTGTAACTCAAAATCATGGAATGAAACCATCGAATTTTACAAACTCTCTAAACCTTGATACTAGGTGGGTAATTAAGTGCATATTCTCCTGCTTGTACACAGATATTATAAAAATAATGCAAACATTAGTGTCTGTTGTTGTACGTCTTTCCATTTTTACAAGTTACGGAGCATGTGTCTCCTACCATTTATTTTTATTAATTATACCATTTGTCTTTTTTTTTTGGTGGACAACGTACTATAATTAAATAAAAAGAAGTTCACCCTCATGTTTGAGCATTCTTCCTTAAGATACGTGAAAAACTAGTACTCATACGAAAAAAGTGACCTTTTGATCAATCACAAACGTATCATTACGAAAGATGATCACAAATAGTACGTGTATCCTATCGACATTTCAAAAATAAGAAAATTCCAATAATGCAAGTAGCTAGGTGAAATAAAAGTAAGCAACAAAAATCAAAGAGGATGATTAATTAACGGGTTCCATTCTTCTAACCTAGATTGGTTTTCACATATCTAAAGGCGAAACAAGACTCTCCACATACTCCAAAACGTTCATGCAATAAAAATCCATCATACTAAGTAAGATGTTTAGTGTATTATACACATGTTTCCATGGGTCATAGATGATGAGATTCCTTGAGTGAGGTTTTACCATAAGAAGTTTTCCACTATCCAAAATATAAAGAGTGTATGAGGATATTCCTGGAGTACCATCCAACGGTGATCTAAACGAATGCGCTTTAGACCATTGCGTATGTTCCTTCATAACCCACATCTCGAACCCGGTTCCATTGACGGGGTGTAGCACACAAAGGCATCCATTTATTGTACCCAAACGATTCGAATGTAAATTTCTCTCAAATGGTAGATTCATCTCTGAAAGTAGCATGTTGTTAACATTCAGGACGATCAACACGTTCCTATTATTTGCAATCCAATACAAAAATCCTTTTGTAAATGTACCTACATCACGTTCAAACTTAATGAGAACGTTGTATTTTGACGTGCTCCACGAACCCTTCTTAACATTGTAGACGTCACAAAATTTAGAATATTCGTCTCTAAATCTAACAATCTTTAGGTCATCCGAGTTCGCACCATGGCCAAATCCATATGCACATCTGCTAAGATGACAAGGTGGAAGGGGAAGTTTCTTGGACACGCGGGTAAATGGATTGTAAAGGATCAAAATATAAACATATCTCAAAAGGACTATCCCATTGAATGTTCCAATAGCTCGGGGAAATGTGTGTTTTTTCTGTAGGTTTTCGCAAGGGTAACATTGCCTGACTATCGAATTAGACGCGTCGTAAGTTGGTACATTGTCGTCTATGAGGTACAAAGTTTCTTTGGGGAGAATGATGGTTTTACGTGATCTCAACTTCATAAAGTTTGGTTCCGTAAGCATGTGATTCCAGTATCTCGATACGCACCGGAAACGTAGCAAAGGCTTTGCTGGAAGCCGAGCAATTATATTGCAAATAATATCATCAGGTAGAAAGAAATCAGACATGTTGATCTGCAAACAAGACACAACTCTTCAGTGTCACATCACATAGGTGAATTTTCTAAGGGAAAAAAAGTAGAGTAAAAGCGATGTATCATGTAAGAGTGTTCGTGGTCGTTTCACAGTTGTGCTTTGGGCCTTAATTAGAGGTAACTCCTGAATTGCATAATAAAAGTAACCATATAATCTAGTTCCACTTAGGGTATTACATTACAAACTATGTATATATATTAAAGAATAATGCTATATGACTAGAGTAGTCATAAACCTTAAAGATATTAATTGTTCTGATCGGTGAGTCAATAAGTCTACCATTGAAGAATACCCGATAAAAATATTTAAAAAAAAAAGAAGAAGAAGAAGGATTACTACATGCTTTTTGAGTAAATTAACAATTAACAAACTTTTTGGCCGAACTAACCAAACGATTTAGGAAGATTAGCAATAAACAAAAGAACAAACTAGGGCATAAAACTTGAATAAAGGGCAGAAAAGTTGAATCACATAATTAACAATTAGTAGGAAACGATTACCTTGAATGATTATTGTCACACCCGACCCCTCACACCAACAATATTGTCCGCTTTGCCCACGAGGAGCTCACGGATTTGCTTTTGGTTGCCCGGGTGAAAACTTCCCAGGGAGGTCACCCATCCCTGGATTGCTCCCACCCGAGCACGCTTAACTATGGAGTTCTCCTCTCATCCACAGTCAATACGCCCAAAACGCGTTGTTGATGTTAGAGGCCAGACATTCCTTATGAACCAGGAATCTCTCATGTCCACGGCCGATGTGGGATATGTGTAGGGTGTCACAAGCACCCCCTGTTTGGACTCATCGTCCTCGATGAGCCTGAGAAGTCACCATCCTTGGTGAGGTATGTCCCACATCCCGATGGCACAAGAGTGGCTCTGATACCATTCTGTCACACCCGACCCCTCACACCAACAATATTGTCCGCTTTGCCCACGAGGAGCTCACGGATTTGCTTTTGGTTGCCCGGGTGAAAACTTCCCAGGGAGGTCACCCATCCCTGGATTGCTCCCACCCGAGCACGCTTAACTATGGAGTTCTCCTCTCATCCACAGTCAATACGCCCAAAACGCGTTGTTGATGTTAGAGGCCAGACATTCCTTATGAACCAGGAATCTCTCATGTCCACGGCCGATGTGGGATATGTGTAGGGTGTCACAAGCACCCCCTGTTTGGACTCATCGTCCTCGATGAGCCTGAGAAGTCACCATCCTTGGTGAGGTATGTCCCACATCCCGATGGCACAAGAGTGGCTCTGATACCATTCTGTCACACCCGACCCCTCACACCAACAATATTGTCCGCTTTGCCCACGAGGAGCTCACGGATTTGCTTTTGGTTGCCCGGGTGAAAACTTCCCAGGGAGGTCACCCATCCCTGGATTGCTCCCACCCGAGCACGCTTAACTATAGAGTTCTCCTCTCATCCACAACCAATACGCCCAAAACGCGTTGTTGATGTTAGAGGCCAGACATTCCTTATGAACCAGGAATCTCTCATGTCCACGGCCGATGTGGGATATGTGTAGGGTGTCACAATTATTGGTACAAGTAGAAGAATAGAAACTGCGATGATCTCTGGCGGAACCTATATTTGTTTTGTCTACGGGAGTTAAGACGTAAAGGATAAATAGTTGTTTAAATGGGGGCCCATAAAGTTTCGAGGCCTATTTTTCATTTTTCAACACAATGGACCTAATGGTTCATGTGAAGGCCTTTGAGGATCTTTGATTGTTCATAATGGACCTAATGGTTCATGTGAAGGCCTTTTGAAGTCATCATCAAGTCAAAATTCAGCAGATTGATCATTGATGGACGGTGATATTAGAGTTATATCATATAGGATCTTTGATTGTTCAAGAGATATGATGGATAAATGCAGTAAAACTAACAGACTTTGTTTTATTTTATATGAATGAAATATAGAGTATAAATACTTGACTATATCTCACATAAAATTATTTAAAGTTTTTAAATATGCTTTCGTTTTACACCCGGTCCGGTTTTAGGTATAAGCCGTAAACCGAACGCGTGATACGGTTTGAAATTTTGGAAACCAAAAGTAAAAAAAACACCAACCGTGAAACCAAATTGATGACCTGTTTTGGACGGTTTTAGATCGAATTACGAACACCCCTATCATTCAGTCAAGAAAATCACTAATGATTTTAATATAATTTGTTAAACACTTAAACCTATTAACAAACCATTAACATTTAAGCCCATAATTTTTTCTGGAAGTGAACCCTAAGTATTATTAAGTTCAGAATATAAACAGTAATATGGTCTTAGCTTATTGCTTTCCTTTGTTGGAAATAATGGATATGTAGCCTAAGGATCGTTTAATTAAAATTTCATCAAATGACATAATTAATCCCTAAAAAGTATAAGAGGGTTATTTGATAAAGATACGCATAATTTTAATTAAAGTTTTATTTTTTAACCATTTGAGTTTAAATAACTAACACCATTAGTTATTACGTTAAAAGTTTTATGACAAGACTAAACTAGACCTAAGAATTATGAGAAGTAAATGAACAAAAAATATAAAATGTCCAAATGGTGAAAATATTAAATAGTATTTAGAAAAGCCATCATATCACAGGGCTAGAATCGATATCAAATGTTTACATAAGTTTCAGGGACATCACCCATTATTGATTATTCAGTTTATGAAGTTATTGAGGATAATCAAGTAAACATCAATTATTAATCAGATGTCTTGAGCATATGAATGAAGCTGTTTATCCTCTCTAAAGAAACTCATTTCTTCATCTTCCAACCGCACTGTTGCTTCAATACCATCTCCATACGGAGTATCCATCAAAGCAACCAATCTACCACCCACACTTTCACTTCCTAACATTACTTTTACAGGTTTTCCCCATCCAAAATCCACCTGATAAATTGGAAACCTGCAAACACTCGAAAACGAATAAGCTTGATTTCCATCATCCAACACTGTCACCCAACCCTCTATCATGTTTTTCCCTACTTCTTCCACATCTTTTATATCTTCAAGCTCCATCATCTTTCTCCTCAGATGAGTTATCACCTCATTCAACTCCATTTGATCACCACCAGACCCTTTGAACTTCGCGATCGCCACTGCATATAAGTTTCCAGAAGCCAGCTTAGGGAAATTTGCATTGGTTCTCCCTCTCAAGTTCACAACTTGGTTCAAGATTGATGGTTGTAAGGAGCCTGCTTTTGCTGTGGTTGCACCCACTGCGCATTTGAATAGTAGAGAGGTCAACGACTCGACACGAGAAGGGTTGACCGGGCTTGTACCCATGGTGTTAATCTTGTTCTTGAGATCATTTAGTTTGGAGTTAGGGAACACGAATCTCCTTGTTGCATACTTAACTTTAGGTGCTAGTGCTTCCACTAGTGGAAACTCTGGAAGTTTAAAGTTACTAATGGATGAAGAAAAGAAAGTAGGGAGTATTGATGATCCTGATCCGCCGCGTGTATGTGTGGCCCAGTGGTTCGCGAAGTTCACCATGGTGAATCCATCAGCTCCACCACACGTGAAATGGCTCAGCTGGACCGCGACCAGCTGAGGGCTAGTTATGTTAACAGCACAACCTAGAGCATTAGGAATGAGTTGGTATAGTGTTTCATCATTCTCTTTCTTGTGAATGAAGTCATCAAGTCGGCTATCGATAGACGCTTCAACGAACTCAACGCCTTCGTCGTTGCAGTCGATGTGAGGGGCAGAAGGTGCAAGGAGCCTACCCGCGAAAGGATAATATTGTGTTAAACACTGAGATAATGATTTCTTTAGGATGTTGATATCACTATTGTTGTAGTTTTGGTAGAAGAAGATCCATGGCATGTGGATGTTGGGAGAAAGGTAATCAATCAATGAAAGATTATGAGTTTTGAGGTTTGGAGGTGTTGGGGAAGATGGTTTAATGGTTTCTTGAGATATGATGGTATGAAGTTTCCTAATGCCCCTAAAACTTTGAATCTTTGGAATGATCATGTTCATCATTGATGAAAAGATTGCAAGCTAACACAAGGATGCATATGCATATATACACAAATTGCTAGTGGATTTTTATTGTTTAATGGGACGTGTTTCTTGAATTTGTAAAATAAGTTGAGTTCTTTATTATGCATATGTGAAAAAAAATTACAATACACTTATTAAACTGATCATGTGGTTTAATTTATTTGTTTATATTAGTGAAAATTGAAAAGTGCTAAATAAACTACTCATGAAGTTATTGTAGATGTCGCATGCTATCAGGATTCAGGAAGACGACGGCACCAAGAATTTAAGGGAAGGATAATAATACAATGAACTTATTATATATAAAAACCATCAACTTTAGCACCAATAATGCACCTTTTTCCAATTTTTTCCCATGTCACATCATTATGATACATAGTATTAACCGATAATATATACAAATACACATGAGATTTGTATTAAATAAAAAGTGAAAATTTCATGTCAAGTGAACTTGGTGAATGCAGACCAACAATTAAAATAACAAACTTTTAAAGAACTGTCGTGTATAATTATGTGTAATTATATATACACATACATATAAGTGAAGGTTCATTATAAAACATAAAAAATGACAAACCTTGGTTAGACTTTTAGTCAGTGATTCTTATTTTTAAAATTTTGCACATGTTACATACAAATGACTAAGATTATGTACATGAAAACCCATCAAAATAACTTTTTGTAAGTTTTAAATATTTACTTGCTGCGTATGTTATATATATACATAAATTTTCTTTATTTTTTTGCTTTTTTAATTCAACGAATTAAAATTGGCATTTTTATCACTTTTTTGTTTTAAATTGAAAAGTTTTAAGACTAAAGAATAGATTATTCATTTTGTTCTGGATGTTTTATCAAATATTTAATGTTCTACATCGAACCCTCTGATCGGTGCATTTTAGATACATGTTGTTTTACATTAATTATTTGACAAATGCATCTATAAAGTTACGTGTTATCTTCAATAATTTTTGTATTTGATAGTTTGTAAATTGACAGGGCTATAAGATGTTTGAGTTAATTTAACTAAGCTTCAAATATAATGTCAATCTTTTTCAAACATTTTAATTTTGACATGTACTTTATTTTGTGAATACAAATATTGTCATCGAACCAAAATTAAAATGCGGAATGTGAAATTAGAAACGAAAACAGTGGACACTGGTCAGTGGCTTAGGAATTGAGGTAACAAAATTAACATTTGAGAGAAATCAAATGATAACATTTGACATGGGCTATTGGGCTTATTGCCTTATATATTTAAATTCCTCTTGGATAATCCATAATCAATTCACTTAGGTTTGGTATTGTTGGGAGCCCATTAGATAAAGCCCAACAAGGAAAAACTAAATAAAACAAGCAGCAGATCGGTTGGTCGGGTGGTTTATTTTTCACACATCACCCATCAGTTTTCGAGGGCTATCAGCCCTTTGCATTATAGGGATCAAAAGGGTGCTTAATTTGGCACGCAAAACGATGCAGAAACCTTTGTTTGTCGGCTAGTGCAATGAGTAAGAGTAACAAGTCAACATCTTTATTTGACACTAAATCATAGGCGTTAGTTGTTTCAATCTGAACATGTTGATGACTAAATTCAGTAATCATGAAGTTATGTTGTTTATAGTAATGTATTTAATGTTCTTCATCGTTAACAGTATGCCATCCTTAGTCTGCTATTGTCCATCATTCCTTACATTGAGCATTACTATGTCTATATAGTAACCATATGACAGATTCATTAGTTTTGTAAATATATCGTACAACTAAGGTTAGAATGAAACTTTGCATGTTCTTAAATCTATCTTATCAAAGTTTCCATTTTTAACAAGTACAGTATACATTTTACGCCAGCACAAAACCCAAGATTGGCGCTTCGCTCAATCTTGAATCTGGCAGGAAAGGGACCATCAAAACGACAAACCCCGTATAACATCACTATATATACCAAAAACTATTCGAAATCGACTTCACAACATATTAAACTTCATTGTTTTTTGATGATGCATCGGTGGTGATATTACCATTGCCTCTGCCTTTGAATTTTGATGAAATCTTTGAAACCACTTGCTCACTTTGAGGTCGGTTTGCATATATAATCCAAAGTGCAAGACTGAGCATGACTCCTACTGATACAAGAGCCAAACCTGCATTTACCATTCGGAGACGATGTTCTAATGGAGGACAGTGGTCAGTGGTGATGATTCTGAACGTTTCACGTACAAAATTGCAGTCTTGAAGGCTGAGCAACGGTGGTGTGTAGTGTTGAAGGGCGTAGCTTATGTTCACTGCTCCAACAAGTTGCTGATACATGTCGGGTGTTAGTCTGCCCGTGGTGGTGCAGAATCCTGATTCTGAGACCCTGCAAGTGTAGTTTTGCCACACCTGGATTTCAAACCAGAGTACAAAAGTCAACTTTTGAGAAAATTACAATTTTTGTTGCGTAACCTGGGTGTTTCACCGCGCTCTATAAGATGAACATTGAGCAAACAATGAGATAAAACATACTGTTCTCTACACTTTGACCTGTGGTCATGTGGACAAAATATAATCTTAAATTTAATGCAAGTTCTTGGAAAACTGAAACTTTTTTAATTGACAGTTATAAAGTTTATATCAAAATAACCCGTTAATAATTTGCGGATTGTGTTTGTGACAATGCTCGTATCAATTCTGAAGATAATAGCTAGCTAATTTGACCTTGAAAGTCAAACTGTAAAAGAACTAAATGACTTCAGTTTACTTACCATAGAAGCGTTTGCCACTGATACCAACTGGGAAGGACATTCTAACTCATGTAGCTGAGAGTCATATGGATAGCAAAGGTATGGCATAAGCGGGCCCGACTGATTATAGTAATTAGAGTTGCCGCCAGGAGGTGCATTTGAATTTGCAAATGAACCTATGAAACCGTTTATCATATTTGCAATATCATTAACAACCAATTTGCTTTTATACAGTGTGTTATTAGTGGTTCCTTGGTCAACACAAGGAAGGATGTTGCTAAGGGCAGTTTCAGCATGCGGGTTATCTATCCATTGTTCCATCGCCATACAAGTGTCCGTTATTGCACTGAAAAAAAAAAATTTTGATCATTAGATTCTTGTATAAAGATTAAAGACATAAAGGTTCAGGTATGGTTTTGACTTTGTCAAATTATATGGATTTTGCTTGAATAACCATAACCATCTATTGAATCTGATGTGTTTACCAAGACTTTCTTTAAAATTAAGGATTTTATACCGATTCCAAAGGCGAGATCAGTCGGTTTGACCTCAAAGTCAAACTAATTCTATTTCTTTTTAAGGGATAATAACAATTCTTAAGGATGAGAAATTGGGTGTTTGGGATTGCTTATTGAAAACTCCTTTTAACTTTTGAAAAGGAGATAAGTTGAAAGGAGGTGAAAATATGTTTGGATGGAGATGAAGATGTGAGAAGGAGAAGGAGTTTTTGAAAAGTTAAAAATTCTAACTTCTCAAAACTCCTTTTGAGAAGTCAAAAGAGGTGTAAATAAGCAATCCCAAACATGGTAAATTTATATGAAAACATAATTACCGAAATCAATAAACATCTATAGAATATCTAATATATTTACCAAAATCAATAAACATTACTTTAGTTGTAACCATGTATCAGGAAACAGGTAAAATTTATATGAAAACATTCCAAAATTAGAAAGGTCAAGACTTTGATAAGATGGAGGAATAAATTGAAATTTATGTTACTTCACTTTATTCGACAGATAAGAAATATTAAATCGATATATATCTTACTTGTTGATAATCAAAAAAACTCCACACAGTATAAATGTAACTGCGACAAGTAACCAACCACTGATAATGAATCTGCACAAAGAATAGCAACAACTAAGATACAAACAAACCCACCAAAAATGAGCTCTAGAAAACAAAAAACTAAGGAAGGAAGCTTTACATGTAAATTGTATTCTTGTGACCGAGGATAGACAGAACTGCAAGAAAACAAGAGAATATACAATAAAAATCATTAAACACAGCAAAAAAACATGAATCAGCAAACCAATCTCTTATGAATCCTTACAAAGGCCTAAAACTGAAACTAGAAGCATCACTATGGCAATAGCAATCATCAATAACCGCCTGAAACAAATAACGGAAAGAATCCAATACAGTCAGATAATTACAAACTTGAAACTAAATACAAATTCAATGACATTTTCATAGGAGGAATCTTACACAGTATCAAAAACAGATCTTATTTTCTGTGAGTTCTGTTGTGTTTTCTGCCTCAGTGTACCAGCAGCATTGTTTAAGTCGATATTCAACTTGTCAATATCCTCTTCTACGTCTGAAGGAAGAAAAACCTGGGCCACACTAACAGTTTTTGCCAGTGACAAATAACCAGTGACATTTATGAGTGTTTGTACAGTATAATCTGATTGGTTTACAACATAGTTCAATGTGTCCACAGCTTCCTGATGAAACTTATCTTGTCCCACTGAAAGAAGTATGCAGCCAATCCTGGGTAGCATCAAGATTTGTTCATGTAATATGAGATAGAAAATTGTGGTAAAAACAACATGAATATCAATTATGTAGTAAAAAACTCAAACAACTAATTAACTGGTTATTACAACTTTAAACCACAAACAAATATTAAAACACTAACATTGGATTAGATTATTAATAAAAATGTAATAACAGACGATCAGTTTCACAACACATATCAAATCACCCTCAAGTTTCAATCAAACAGCGAATAATGGTGGAACCATTTAGTGGCTTGTTAAGTGACAAAAATACAACCCTAAAATAAGCATTTCTGAAATAGAAAAAAATAATAAGATTTCAGCTGAATTACTTACACTGAAGCACAAGTGAAAACAAGAAGCAAGATCAGGCATATCCTCTGAGAACCACGAGACTCTTTTCCTTTAATATCTATACTCCATCCACAACAATGATGGATAATCATGGCCAAACCAAAGCACACAAACCATAATATTGCAAGAATGAACGCAGCAACTCCTGTAAATCCAACCGACTGTAGATAATGTCATTAAACGATTGATAAAAAACACCAAGTACATAAAGTTCAGCTTGTGTTGCTACTTGATTATCTCTAAACAAATGGTTGATGGACAAATAACACTAACAAATAAATCTTGAAACAATAGTCTTATTGAAGAAACTTACTGCCCAGTAGTGTTTATTGGTAATGTCCCATCCACTTCGATATCGTTTAAGATGGTCAAGAAGGTCAGGTCTCTTTGTTCTTGACCCAGCCAATACAAGCGGGCCGGATGGACCACTGGCAGGACCAGGGGTCTCACTTGCATCCGATGAGCTTAGGATCCCATTTCTCCAATGACCAAAGTTATCTTCTCCTGTAATTAACAATCATATAAACCCAAAGTGAGTTGTAAATCATGTGTATCATTCAACAACTAAACTCATAGATCAAACCCCATGATAAAGTTCGGAGGTAAAGCTCAGTTTTTAGCAATTCAAGCGGGGAAATGACCCAATGTCTATACTTTACGATGATCCAGTCCCAAATAGACATAATAAAGCTCCAAATAGTAAAAAGACCAGCAACCCCAATGTTGATATTTATAAATTCAATGAATTGAACTCTAACGGTAGCAGAAATAACATCAATTTGCAAATATTCAGCATTTTCAAAAAAATGTTAATAAGAATCTTGTATAATTCACTCCATTTCGGAAAATTCTGAAACTCGATAAACATTATTTCATTGTCGGCGAAACTCATGTAGTGATAAGTAAATTAAACTCTAATGGTAGCAGATATTACATCAATTTACAAACTATTATCACCATTTGCACCTTAATGATAATCTTGAATACTTAACCCCATTTGGGAAAATTCCGAAACTCAAAAAAAGATTATATTTTAGTCGGCAAAACTCATTACATCCCATGATCACAATAGACCCAGAACCCATAGATCAATAACCCCAAAATGTAGAAATGATAAGAAACAAACCTAACAAAAACTTGGATTGATACTCTGAGCGTGAAGAAAGAGATGAAACAGAGGTGATGAAGGCGATGAAGAACCATAAGAACAATGAATGCCTCTCCATTCTTCAGTGGCTGATGATTGTTGCAATTGAAACCTCACTCCATGTGAGAATTCACAGATATCCCAAATTACTGAAATCAATTATATGAGTTTATCTTGAGAAAGAAAACAAGAAACAGGGCTAAAGTAGTTGTTTCACACTAGTGTTCTTAGCTAACCCATACGTACAGAAATTGTTCGTATATATATACAGAGAGAGAAGATCTGGGGTAGGGTGGGGCGTGCGTTGCACATGGGTGCGAAACGAAAAGGCGGGTAAGAGTGTGAATGTGAATGTTAGTGTACAGATTACATAAGAAGAAAGGTATAGAATAGAAGAACAATTTATGGGTTTTATTTGTCTTTTCTACAACTTTTTTAACATTTAATGTTTATTAATCAAATGCTGAATTGAAAATACAATCTTTATAAACAATACCCTCTTGAAATAGTAAAATTTAATATAGAAATGTAATGTGTTAAAGTAAACAAAATGGGTTTATTTTTTTTCTATAAGTTGATGAAGAAAAGCAAAGAGAAACAATTAAATAATAAGGGGGAGTGGGAAATTTTGTTGTTATGTAGGCGTGACTTTTGAAAATGTTGTTTTAAGGTAGTGTGTGTTCAATATTTTATATACATTGAAATTAATTAAAACTAAATAAATTATTGTCTATATATGAGTTACATATTAATCTTTGACTGGTCAAAAATATATGGAATTAAAGTTTGCCGTTACCTTCTTGTTTTTATACTAAATATAAAAATATAAAGTATATAATTCTTTTAATGAAAACTAACTTGCAACTTCAACTTGAACACCGTATTGTCCGAAAATAGTAATGAGACATTTTCTAGGTTTTGCTGACGGTCTCATTTCAATGTTAGTTATAATTTTACTATATATATGTATATATATATATAATATGATTATATTATTTTATTAAGTAAATTATATTTTTTGTGCTTGCAGTTTATACTAAATTTTACTTTACATCCTTAAACTAATAAAAAAATATCTTTAATGGTTTTATTATATATCAATTTAAGTCTTTTCACGTTTTTGTTATCATACATTTCATCTTTTAAGTTTACTTCAAATTTGAAAAAAAAAAATTAATATAGTAAAAATGACTTAAATTCGTGAAAAAAAAAACATAAAAATTGTTTTTATCATTATCTATAACCTATAATAAGAGAAGGTTTTCTTAAAACATGTATCATTATTCTAGCATGTCAAATGACACGTGTCATCATTTTAGTATATCAAAAAATCAATTTTCCGCCTCTCTCTCATAATAAATACGAAAATTATAAAAACAATTAATTTGACTTTTCTTTTAACTAAAATATGTTAAAACAAATATATTTATATTTGTGTTTCTTGTCTCTCTCATATTAAATGATAATTATTGTAAATAAGTAAATTAAACTATTAAACATATAAAATATAAATGTAGTTATTTTAATACTTTATTAATACATATTAAATATAGAGTAATAATTTCTAATTCATTATGTGTTATAACTTTTAAATATTCATTATATTTTTATTTCACAAATAGATAATAACATCTAGAAAATAAAATATTTATAAAACTAATGATTTTAATATGTTTTATTTATTTCACTTATATATTACATAAGCTCTAACCTAGTATATTATTATTTGTAGTTTAGAGATAAAAAGTAAATTTTAGATGAAATTTGAAGGAGAAAAGTTATAAGTTACTGTATTCTGTTTACTAAAATAATAAAAAGAAAAAATAGAGACGAAAATATGTGATGTTGGGGGAATTAAGTAGGTGCACCGTAAAATCGGGTTCGTTTGCATGTGGCCCACTCCGGATCTTAGTGCTTCCTTTTATTGCTTTAAGGGTCCCACGTGCCACACCACTGGCCCACATGTCGCCTAATTTGCCACTCATCACTCTTTTATTTCCATCTTTACGCCAAAATAAATAAATAATCTACTAATAAAAATCAACAATATTTCTTTTTCTTTTAACAGCAACAAATTTCATTAACATAAACCAAGTCCAGCAGGATGCTGAACACGAGACCACAACTCAAACAGTAATATAGTAATCAGTGTTACAAAAGCATCATTTATTTAAAGTCATGTTTAACTTAATATAAAGACAATATTATCATCTATACAACCAATAAAAGTAAGGTAATTTATAACAACCTGATGTTTGGTTTACGAATGAATTGAAAATAGTGTTTGTGAAAAAATATAATTAGAGAGCTAAATCAACTCCTCATGTTTTTTTAAGAAATTCATATTTAGTAGGTTTCATTTTCAATTTTTTATTCGTATTTAAACTCACAAACCAAACACGTTGTAATTGCGTACACATGAAAGATTAAGTTGTTAAATCGCTTGAAAAGCGACATGCTCTGACGACAAAAGTGGTTCCAAATAAGCTAGATCAAAATCAACATACGAGTTTGAAAATAATGAAATAATCGTTATTATCACATTATCTAAAAATATCATGTTATCCTATCACACAAAGCTGCCCAAAAAAATAGAACATTGAAGATTTGCCGATTAAAGGGTGCAAAAATTTTATTAATGACGGTTTATATTTTAGTTTTTTGTAAATATTTGACTTATTATTTTCTTAAAACACTAAAGATGATAGCTTGTTATAGTAGTTCACCATCAACAACGAAAAAAGTTTCCAGTCGATAGTTGATCAGATTTTTATGTTAAATGGATTATTATTATATAAATCTCGTTTTTGTATATAAACACGTTTTGGTTTATAAAAATGATCCAATTAACAAGATAGGGTGCATGATGTCAAAAGTGATTATAATTTGGTAGCTTTATATATTTGGGTTACCCCATGAGATTAGCTAAAGCCAAAACCGTGTGGCGCATTTTAGACCTTCATCCTTTTATGCTTTACTTTTGGCCATCTTCAAGAAAAGCATCATGCCTACTACAAGTTTTCATAACTTTTTTATATATATTTTTAACGCTTAAATAAATCACTGATGGGACACTAGTCCATCCGATCATCTTTATTACTCGAGTACGAAACCTTGTGTAATTAGACATGCACGTCCCCAAAAGAAAGCTCGTACATCAGTTCGTTCTCATCAGTACCAAACCTAAGACCACGCAAAAGAAAACCAACCGTAGATAAGAAAACCCTTTATTTATTGTCTCAGGAGGTGCTTGAACCCATAACCTCCCCTGATTTTAATGAACCAAATACCTCCCGTTATTTTTTTAATATATAACACAAATAACAACCAGACTTATACTCGTTCACTAAAAAGCGACTATCTTAGTATTGACACAATGACAGGTTGTGAGACTTTTTTTATATATTACTGTTCAATATTAATCAATGTTAATTAAGTTATAAGTAGGAATCATAAGACGAAATTTTTTAGCTTTAGTGGCTAAGGGACCCAATCCTTAACTTGTAATATGTATTTTTCCCTTCTAGCAACTTGCTAGTAGCTTGATAGATTTATATTTAGTTGTTCAAGAAAAAAAAAGACGACTATCTTTCTTGTAGAACAAAACGCTCATTTAATCAGGCAATGAAAAGGTTTGAGCAACGTAACCTTGATCTATATCGGTTTTATATGTTATCATACTGATGAGTACTTAATTTCACAATTACATAAAAGCCATTTAGGTATTAGATTGTTACCTAAAAGTTATCGTATGTTTTTTTCTCTTTCTTTTTGGGGATATTGAAGCTTTTAATTTAAAAACTTAGTTCGTAGAAATATATATAGGTCATGTTGAGATGTGATAGCTCGTAACTTTCTTTAATTTGAAAAAAATAATAATAAACAAACTAGACAGCTCCTATCAAAATTTAGGTATTTGATTGTTGCTAACATGTAGTATAAAAAAACCTATCGAGGTTATACCTCATAAACGATAACAAATTGATTTCTATGGTACGTTGGATTGAAGCGTAAGCTAAATAAAAGGTGCAAAAAGATGATTGAATATATGAAGAAAGTATAAGTTAGTGGATGCTTCTTTCGACCTTTTTGTCACGTATTTGCCCCTATTTCTTACCAATCAAGAAATTTCACGATCTCATGTTAAAAACTTAAAAGGGTAAAGTATAAAAGCCAAAAAGTGAAAAGAAATTCTCCACAATTTATTAGAGATATGATGACACGGGTTTTTAAGTCGGCTATTGGTTGATAATGAAACTAATTTGTGAAAGGGAACTAATGAAGAAGAGGGCCACCTTCGTTTGTCTATGACATAAGAATCAATTATGAATAGAAAATATAAGTTGAGACAATCAATAAATCGGAACATCACCGTTAAGAATAACATATCTCTTGTTCCGTATATACGTTAAGTGTGGTAACAAAATGTTGTATAAGATTTAGGGTTGAGTTTTTATGACAACTGACAAGCTTAGAGTTAGGAGTAAGTATTAAAATACAAAGCTGTGTGTAAGACAATACAAAAATATGTGACACAATATGGTTGCTAGTTAGCGACAGTAATTACAAAAATATGTAAATTTAAGCAATAAAATTATCGGTTGTTAGATCATTAGATTGATCATGTTTTGATGGTTATTTAGCATCTATTGTAAATAAAAATCCAGTAAATATTAAATTATAGAAAACAAATCAATCTTAATAAAAATAATAACTATTTAAGAAGTGATTTGTTAAATTTCATAACAACTCAATACGAAAAATAGCTAAGAATACAAGGTTCTTATAAGATAAAGAAATGTTAATGAAGTAGACATGATCCTCAAAATGTGGAGGGGAATATTGGAAATTACCGAGAGATACGTACAACACAATATATGCATTAAAAGAATAAGTGAATAAACTACAAACACACTAATATCTCACCACCACCTTTAAATTTAGCTCAAGGGTTTGCAATATGGAGTGTTGGAGATGGTATTAGAATTTGGTTTTCTAACCACTATTAATCATGAAATGTTGATTGCCGTTTAATTTATAATATAATGTCTTTATTTATTTATTTATTTATATATGAAAATCCAAAACGAAAAGTAGCTTGAAGTTGTTAATTTTGATTGTGTTATAAATTAAATCATAAAAATTATATCTTCCACAGAGATTGTAACTACGTACGATTATAAAATATAACTTCACGATCTTAGGACAAGTAAACTAAAAAGCGAAAGTTGGACCAGGCTGAGAAGTGAGAATGTACTAGAGTTGCACAAACCGGGTATTGGGCCGGACCCGGAACCGGGTTCAAACCGGGTTCGGTCCGGCCGGGTTTTTATGGACCCGGGTATTGATGAACCCGGGTATGAACCCGACCCGGGTTGAAGGAGGGGAAAACCCTACCCGGCCTACCCGGTTAGGGTCGGGTCCGGACCGGGTCGGGTCCAGAACCGGGTACAACCGGTTTTTTTTTTTTTTACTATTATTATTATTATTATTATTATTATTATTATTATTATTATTATTATTATTATTATTATTATTATTGTTCTTATTATTATTACTATTATTATTATTATTATTATTATTATTATTATTGTTATTATTATTATTGTTATTATTATTATTATTATTATTATTGTTAATATTATTATTATTATTATAACAACATTAAAAAACATGTATAACAACATTAAAAAAACATATATAACTCATTAAAAGATTATTTATTATTAAAACAACTTAAAAAATACATTAACTCATTAATCGTCTTTTTTCTTTGGGAGGCTTCATCAAATGCTAATTCTTCGTCGGATATACCAGAAGATACTCCTTCTTCTACCTCTTCATCGTGTACTTTAGATTCGATTGCAATTTCGTCTTCAAGATTTGTTTTGTCTTGTATACGATCCATCGCGTCTAAGTGGTCTTTTAAACAAATGCACATCTCCACCGCTTCCGGAGTTAATCTTGTTCTCCGTAATGATATTACCCTGCCACTAAGAGAAAACGCAGACTCCGAAGCTACCGTAGAAGCTTGGACGCTTAGTAAATCACGGGCCATAGCGGAAAGAATTGGAAATTGGGATTCCTTTCCTTTCCACCAAGCCAAAATATCAAATTCATGATAATCTTGAGTACTCATAGTTGAAATAAAATTCGTCGTACTATAAATACCAAGTTCGATTGTTGGGGCGTTACCCCTTTGACGTTTAGCCGTCACATCCCGAACAACATTCAACATAGTCATAACGGGGTCTTTAAACGAGAGGTACTAGCACTTGATATTGATTCTCTTGGCATAGGTATATTTACGTTAGGCCCATATTTATTTAAATAAAAATTATAAATAATTTTCAAACTTGCATTAAAATCTTCTTTTGCATTGGTTGAAAAATTGGGGTTATCGTCATGTATATCCAAATTGTCATTTATCTCGTCTATTAAACATTCTGCCCCCGCTACATTTAAAAAAGGATTTAAAGCAGCGACACACGTAAAAACGGGTGGTAACTCAAGAAAGTATTTTTTAAACTTGTCTTTCATTGGTTCTATCATTTCTCTAAACATACTATTTTTATTTTGAAAATTTTTAAAATTCAAAGCCATGAAATATAATTCTTGAAGCACCGAATAACTAGTGGGATAATAAACTCCCGATAATTTTGTAGTTGAGTTTTTAAACACCTCAAGAAATTCGGATAAATGTTCAATATTTTTCCAACCCATATCCGGAAACAGGTCGGCTTCGCAATTATCCGAAAGACTATTATGAAAAGTTTTTAAAGTGCCTTTTTGTTTTAAAGCACAATCAAACATATGACAAGTCGAATTCCATCTAGTAGGTACATCCCAATTAGGCCCTAAAAATCTAAATTCTGTATCTTTACAAAGTTGTTTATAATCTTGATATCTTTTTCTACTTTTTTTAAAAACGTCGTGTAACATAAATCGAAAAGCTTTTATAAAGCTATCAACAAATGGTACGTTAAGACCATCTTGTACTACTAAATTAATAATATGTGCAACAAAACGAGTATGAAAAAAATCACCGTTTGCAATCGGAAGATATTTTAATTTTAATTTTTCAACGGCGGTTGTGTTGTTGGAAGCGTTATCAAATGCCATTGAAAATATTTTATTTTTGTAAATTAAATGTAGTTATTACATTATCCAAAAAGTAAAATAAAAACTCTCCGGTGTGTGGATACGGAAATAGATCAAATGCAATCGTACGTTTCATCAATTGCCATGAACTGGGATCTACCCAATGAGCAGTGACGCAAAGGTACGATTCGGGCAAATCGTGTGGCGCCGACCAAACGTCACTAGTTAAGTTTACACCGGTATTTAAATTTTCAAATAAAACAATTAAATCATTTTTTGCTTGCTTCCATAATTTTAAACAATAACGTCTAAGTGTAGTACGACTTACGTGAGTGTAACGAGGTTGAAGCGTCTCTCGAATTAAGTTGGTTAACCGAGGGTTGTCGAAGTGGTTGAAAGGCAAAGCTTCTTGAATCACGAACTTTGCCATTCGATCTCGAACCTCATTAACGTTGTAATTAAAGATTCCACCGTCTCCACTCAATTGTGTTTGTTGCGAATCCGGATTATTTTTCAACGACTTTCAAAACTTCTAGTTAATGTGTTTGTTTAAAGTCGTGTTAGAATCTTTAGCAAGTAAAGCTCCACAAAACTTGCAACGAGCCTTTACAGATCCGTCACTCAACTCAACCATATCCCAATTGCACCAAACATCCATGTTACGATTGTGTGGAAGAACACGAACGACGGATGGAGAGTTCGATGAACCTTGACCAACGGAAGATTGAGAGTGAGCCATATTGAGATTTGAGAGTAAACGAGAGTAAATGAGAGTAAACGAGAGTAAACGAGAGTAAACGAGAGTATTGTTTGCGTTTTTTGCGTATGTTTTTTTGTGTTTGAAGCTTGGGTACCTTACCATATCAACCCACACCTATTTATACTAATTTTAGAGCCAAAAACATCCAAAAAAACGGTCCAAAATCGTCCCTAACGGCTATATAGCCGTTAAAAACGGCTAGTTTTAAAAAAAAAAAAACGGTAAAAACCGGGTCCAACCCGGGTACAACCGGTTCGGGTCCGGTTCCGGGTCGGGTCCGGTTCCTGGCAAATTTTAAAACCCCAAACCGGTTCCAACCCGCCGGTTCCTGGGCGGGTACGAACCGGGTCCTCTTCAAACGGGTACTACCCGGACCCGGGTCCGGGTCGGGTACGCCGGGTCGGGTTCGTACCCGGTTTTTTTGTGCAAGTCTAGAATGTAGTAAGCCCATATAATGAGTAAAAAAGAAGCCCATATATTAAGAAAATGAAGCCCAAATAAGGCGGCTCATTTTCAAATAACATGAGCGATTGACAATCAAGTTTTTGTTAGATGTGGCAAGGAGTGAGTCATGTTATGAAAACTATTTGGCGTGTAGAAAATTATATCAATCTCTAACAATCTTTGGTTAAACTAATTATACATTAATAGGAACGAATATAACTAATGAAATTTTTTTTATCTTCGTTTGTTGTTTTCAAATACCTTATAGCGTCTATCAACTCCGTAGCTTCTATGTAAAAATTATTATCATACTATGTTTATTTTTCATTTCAACCACTTTAATGACGATAAATTAAGAGTTAAACTACCTTAAAAGAAATAAAAGCATCATACCAGTACTAAATATATTTTTATTGGCCAAAGAGTCAAGGGACCGACTCCTTATAGTTCCACTGATGTTAACGTTAATCTTCCTAAAAAAGGAGATTGTTCTAACTTGAATGACTTTCGTGAGCACTTGAAGCCAATGATTTAACCTCTCTAACATATATTAGAAATGCGTCAATAAGAAAACAACTTATAACAATGTTGCACTATCTTCTCGTAATATTCGTTATGATGTGAACAACGACTTCCTTCCTGTTAGTTTTATGTTTATCATTAAAATTTAAAATTATGATGTAGATGATAAATTACATTAGTCTCCCGATTTCATCACTAAACATTTAACATTTGCTGCCGGAATATAACTTCCTGTTAGTGTTGAACCATTTTCTATCAAAGAATGGAATATTTGCTTCTCTTCCTTTTTTTTTTATACAAAAACTACCCTAGTTTTATTTATCAAAGAATGGAATATTCGTTTTGGTGTTTTTGAACTAATGATAAATATTGTTCCAACTTTAGGCCATTGGTTATAAACATACTTTATTAAAATAACAAGCATTCTACTATATACTTGATGTAATCATCTTCACTAACTTGTCAAATTAGCCCATAAAGATTAAATATAATCGATGGTAGACACATAAACCGTAGTCTTATATCCTAACAACGTTAACCCCAATATCAAAATCTCAGCCACATTCCGACCACCATTACATCGTATCCTAACACTTATTCCTCACCGTCACTCCAAACTCTCCGGCGACAATCAAAGTAGTAGCCATGTCAATAAACATCCCATGCTCAACAACTCCGGCGACTCTCAATATCGCATCTCCGGCAGCCCTCAAATCCCCAATATCCTTCTTCAAATACAAATCAATTATGAAATTCCCATTATCAGTCACATACGGCTCACCATTTTCAATCGAAACACGAAGCTTTGCAACACAATCAGCTTCTTTAAACAAAGATTGAAGCTTTTGTGCGGTGAGTTTCCAGCAAAAAGGCACGATTTCCACCGGCATAGCTAACCCACTTCCTCCGACGTAATCCACGAGCTTTGATTCGTCAACGATTACGACAAACTTCTTGCAACAACCCTCGATCATTTTCTCACGGAGCAACGATCCGCCGCGGCCTTTGACTAAATTCATATTGGGGTCGACTTCATCGGCTCCGTCGATCGCCAAATCGAGCACCGGGTGGGTGTCAAGATCCGAAAGGGGTATCCCTAAAGATGAAGCTTGTTCATGGGTTTTGGTGGAAGTGGGTATTCCGATGATGTTGGTGAGTTTGCCTCGCCGGAGAAGCTCTCCGATGCGGTCGATTGCGTGTTTGGCGGTGGACCCTGTTCCGAGGCCGATGACCATGCCGGATTCGACAAACTCGACGGCTTTGTAGGCGGCGATCTTCTTCAGTTCGTCTTGGGTTAATATGAGTTGCGGTGGCGATGACATTACTCCGGCGGGGTCGCTTTTCTTTGATTCGAGATAAGCCAAAGCCATGTTAAGAATTAATGGATGTTATTGTTAGGGTTTTGTAATTCGATTAAGATCTGAAAATGGGGAAGATGAGATTCGGAAGGGGAAACCCGTATGGGTTTGGATAGAGGGGTGTCGGTATTTATAAGAAATGTTTTCAAAATACGACCAAACAACGAACCGATCGTCTAACAGGTTTATCAGTTGGACCGGTTGGAATATTTGTGTAACACTCCTAGAATCTGGAGTGTTCGGAAGGGGCTGCCTCTAAAAGCGGGATCGAAGAGACAGTAACTCCAAATGGGTCCAAAAGACAAAGCTTTGGAGATTAAAGTATCAGGTCAACTCGAAATATCGACATCGTTTTGATCATCTGGATATCACTAGACTGAATACCATCGATAAATGTTTACTTACTAGGCTAGAAACGTGTGTAATACACGGGTTAAAAATATAAAAACTAAATAATTTATAAATGTATAAATATTTCATATGATTAAGTTGCGTATTACATTAACAATAAAAAATGAAAAAGTTGCATTTTTAAGTTATAAATATTCGAATACTTCTTAGGATGATATAATATATAATTGATCCGTGTGAAATTAAAACTAGTTGTCTTAAATTCACACTAACCCAAAATATATAAATATATCAATAGATATTTTTTTTATTTTTAACTTTTTAATTAAATTTTATTTAACTATAAAAGTATGTATAACTCAAAACAATATATAATTACACGATTTATTTTGATAATATAAATATTTAAATTAAAATAGAATAAATTGTTAATTTAGTTTCTTCAAAATAAAAAAAAAATTATAAAGTAACACAGGAGTGCCATATCACATTTTAGTTATTCTATTCGTATATACTATAAACTTCCGATATAAATTTTATGTATCAAAATGTAACAGAGGCTCACTAAATAGATGCAGGACCACGGAGTATGCGAGGGACCGTTCAAGCCAGCATCATCATTTGTTTGTTTTTTTCTTTGTCCTCATAAATTCTGGTGCCAATTTTTTCTTTCTATTATTCGAATACTAAAGTATTGTTAGAAGATAAATTTTCAACAAAAACTACTTAAAAAATTAAAGTTGATATATCAAATAATAAGAGAAATTAGTTTACAAAAGTGCACAAAGTCACATGACTTAAAGATAATTAGTAATTAAGATGTGAGGAGTGATAGATTAATGAAACGAACTAAATGGCTAAAAGGGTCAAATGAAAAAAAACGATAATTGTTTATTTCTATAATATTATTCTTTTACTTTTTTACAGTTTATTATTTTTTAAGTATAGTATTGTTATATAATTTTAAATTTTTATAAATAATTCGATTATGGTAATATTATAGTGCATTGTGAATAAGTAATGTAATTTATAGCATAAATTAATAGTATCACAATCTAATGTGGGTAAGATCATACTTAATGGTTTATTTATAGACTGTCTTATAATAGGTAAATAGTAAGATGGATGAGATATGAGATGAGGTGCAGGCGAGAGAGGGTTGTGGACTTCATGGCAAAGAGCCGGTGTGTGTGTTTAGTGGGGGGGGGGGGGGGGGGGGATTTAGGTTTAAGGAATATGAGTGAGCATGAGAAAGAAAAATTATAACATGCAACACCTCACTACGTTATTGAGGTCCATCGTTGTAGAGCTTTTGTAGGGTAATTACAACGTGAATGCATATTAACACTTATATATCTTCCCTTATGACACGTAGCATAATAGGTTATTACCAATATCATGTTAGAATGATTTCGTACTATATACATTATCCCTTTATATTTATAATAGATTGATCTAAAATTTTAAACTTCGTTCAATTCTCGTTCAATTCGTCTTTGCATCTTATCTTCACGTGTGTCCAAAAAGGTTAATTTTAATCAAATTATACGCAATCTTCTGATACATATTCGTATGTGCTCTCCTTTTCATGATTTGAAAAAGATTATATTTAGATGTCAAGATATGTCAACATCATGGTTTGGAAAATATGTATTTGTGTATCAATTTTGAGTAAAGCAACAAGTAAAAAAGCAATGCCACATTTATAAATGGATAAGATAGTTAATTTTTATATACGTATGATTATTTTCACATGACCAGATAATATTACAAAAATATTTATACAGTGTGGTTTCTTGTACATAAGAAGTGCAGCATCTCTACTTATTAATCCAGACATCGCTTATTAGTACTTAATATTTTCTATTTGTTTACACTCTTTTGTAAGGTATACAGATTTGTATGTTTGTTTAGCAACAAAACTTAACGCAGTCGACATAAATGTTTCATTGTTTCTAAACAGGACGGAAACTTAAAATCATATTCTCTTTACATGTAAAGAAATATGATAACATATACATTTGTTCTTTTAGAAATTTTGAATGATATTGTTTAACAAATATGATATTCAGTTAAATTTTTTAACCTTTACTTTTTATTTTTTTAACAACAAACTCATACACATTTTAAAATTTACATTTAAATCTATATCACTTGTGTATAACGATACTTAAACTCTGAATCTCTTGAAAAGTAAACATCATTTAAATAAAATAATCTTTTATAAAAATCATTGGAGAAAAAACAACCAAAAGCAAATAAAAGATGTGTTGAAAATACATACAATATTTCAATTCAAAATCAAACATATTTATTATGTTATTTTGTTTATGTTGGTTCTTTTATTTATTTTTTTAAATTATGTTTATGTTGCATGTTGGGCCGTTGGGGTGGTAACCAAATGAGTGGGCTACTACACTACCGAAGATTAAAGAAGACTTCTTGGACTTTTTGTGGGCTTTTCACTGGATCCACTAGCCCGTTGCAAGCATGTTAAGGCAAGGGCAACTTCGGGTAGTGCTATTCACGAGTCTATCCAAATCAAGCGGACCTTTGCTCGTGATTGGCTCGTTTTCAAACCGAAACGACCCGATCGGCTCATTTACAACCGAGCGGAAAATCGAATGTACATGTATCGAGCGTTAATTTTTCGAACGAGCGCAAACAAACGGCTCCCAATTCGTGCAATCCAACTATCTAGTATGTCATCCAATTTATATTGTAATGAGAGAGGGTTTCAATGTTAGATCCTAAGTTTTAATGACTTAAAAAGCAACTATATTTCATAACATAATGTTTTTATGAATGACAATACATTATGGCTCACGATGAGACTAAAGCTGTAACCGATAAGGCGATTAGCATATTGCAGAGAATGATAACTGTAAGAGCAGGAAATGATTGATTAAGAGCAAGGGCGGGTCAAAAATTGTCTCTTAGCGGTTTGGATTTCACTTTTACGATCAATGTTAAATTTTTTATTAGGTTGATTGATCTAGTATGCATAAATATAATTCTATATTTGTATATTGTCGGCCAAATCTATTCGAGTACTATGTATAAAATTACATATACGTATATATAGTAAAAAATGATTCGAGTCGAACCGAGCCGAGCAGACCTTTGCTCGTGCTTGGCTCGTTTACAAACCGATCCGAGCCAATCGACTCATTTACAACCGAACAGAAATTCGAACGAGCATTTTTCGAGCAAGTTTTGAACAAACGTCGAGCGAGCCTCGAGCGCCGAACGATTTGAACAGCCTTAACTTCGGGTATATAATAGAAGGGTAGTTCAACAAAAAAGGTGTGAAAGAGTCCGCCTCTCCTGATCATGAAGAACTAGGTGACATTACACCTTCGTCATACAACCGTTTGATTCTTCTCTCTTATATCATAGAAGTTCGTTTTTGATTTTGTTTGATAATCTTATTGTTGGTCTTAGTTTTAGTTTATGTCTAAATTGTTCATGAATTTCAATCTAGGTTTGTACGATTTTAATTTGGGTTTAATAAGGGAGGAAAAGTTTGAAAAACTAACGAAATGATTTTATTTGACACATGCAATTTGACTTACCAAACTAATTGGTCCCAAATTTCCCAACATGCTTTTATTAATTATACAAACCATGATGCAAGCACCAAATATCACAAGAAATCTGAACATACAACTCTTATTGGCATTAGCTTTTAATACATCCAGTTGTTTATTTTCTAGCAATAATAATAATTTATTGGTTGAATCCTTACGGAGTGAACACCACTCCACCGACGCAAATCCATTCGCCCACAAATAACTTGTTGCAATTCAGATTCGGATTGACTAAGTTGAAGAGTTTGGAGCTTAGCTTGAACTTCTGAGCAATGTCAAAACATGTATCACCACTTTTTACGCCGACAACAGAAGTACAATAAGGGATTTTTGGAGTATCTGAGCAAATATCATAACATTAACTTAGATTAATGCACAGGTTTTATTAAATTCTAAGTAAAAAAGAACTGAAATGAAAGGTGAAAAGCTTTGGGATTAAGTATGTACACTTCTTTGATATTAAACTTTTGTCGACGGAAATAGTTTTGGCTTGGGTGGTTGTCATGATACCAACAAAAATGAACACAATGAACATGCAGATGAATGTGGCGTAGTTGATCTTAGGCATGATTCCAGTGACCTTGATGCAAATATGCGTCTGAAGATAATACTTTTGGTGTGTTAAAAACAGCTAAACGTTACCCTATTTATAGAACTTGTATCCTATAACAAGACAAATACATAAACCAAAACAACAAGCTCAAATGTCCATTTTGATCTCACCAATGATAAGCTTGGTAAAACTACAAAAACAAACGTCAAACATTCTATCATAAGTATAATCGAATTAAACATACAAGAAGACAAGTTCAATACAATTCTGTTTTACTTGATTCAAACACTCGGATCCATAACATGTAACTAGTTCAGGATATCATACGCAGTAATCATCAAGACATAAAGATGATCACTTATTGAAACTTTAGTCTCATTCTACAAATCCCCCAAAACATCATTAACGTTTTTGGTAAAGTAGCCAAATATCATACTAGATTTTGTGCATAAAATACATCATTATATAACATCATATACTACAAAGTTACATAAGCTTATCATTTATCAGATTTTGTATACATAAACTTCAGCAAACCCATTCAACATCTCATATGTTCTTACATGAAAAGTAAAAAAGAATAATTAATAACTACTTAACCCAAAATCTCAAAGCACAAGTAATCGCAACTCGCAAGAATCAAATTGTTACCCAATCAATAAAGAAACAACTTAGAAAATATAAATATAACTTATTTTCTGGTGAATTAAAATTGAGTAGACCCATAATAAAGCATAATGTAAACAGATTTTCCCGCCAAAAAACCTTGTGGAAACACAATTTTGACAAGCTTTTGGTGTGACATACATGATACAACCACCGTCCACCGTCATCACGTAACCACCGACCACCCGCAACAATGGCGGACAAACAGACGTTGATTTTTCCGGTGGCTCTGCTGCTAGCTATCCTTTCATTCACCACCGCCCTCCCACCGGAGACCATCGCTAACGCCGCCGATACTCTCTCCAACTCCGGCTACGTCGCTATGTCCTTAACCCTAAACCTCGTCTCCGGTTCATTGCTCTCTCACACCACCTCCGCCACCATCTTCACCCCTCCCGACTCCATTTTCGCTAACTCCGGCCAACCACCGCTCTCCCTCCTCCAACTCCACATCTCACCATTACTCTTCTCGTTATCGAGTCTCCGTTCACTCCTTCACGGCACCACAATCCCCACCATGTCGTCCGGTAGCTACCTGACAATCACCTCCGATTCATTCTCCGATCAGGTGTCGATAAACAACGTCAACGTCGTTGGATCGCCGGTGTTTGATGACGGATCGTTGATAATTTTCGGAATTGAGAACTTCTTCGATCCTGATTTCAACGTCTCCGTTGCTCCTGTTCGGCAAATCGAAAGTTTCGATGGTTGCCGGACGTCGTACGGTGGTGATAGCAATTTCTCGTTTCATTCTGCTGGTAACTTGTTGATCTCTAGAGGATATTCTGTGATGGCGTCGTTTCTGAATCTGCAATTGCTAGGGTTTGTGAGTCAGCAATCTGGTTTGACGCTTTTTGCTCCTGTTGATGAGGTGATGGTTGATTATTCAAATCGGTTTCCTGATTATCCTTCTTTGTTTTTCCGGCATGTGTTGCCTTGTAAGATCTCGTGGAAAGAGCTTGATAATCTCGATAACGGAACGGATTTGAACACGTATTTGAGTGGATTTAGGATCAGTGTTAGTAGATCTGGTGGTACATTGATGGTGAATGAAGTTCCGATTGCTTTTCCCGACATGTATTACAGCGATTGGCTTGTGATTCATGGTATTCATGAGGCACTTTCTCTTCCGGAACCTGAAGAAGATGAAGATGATTCTGATGGAGACAATTCTGATAGTTTTCCGTCAAGTAATGCTGCTTCAACTCGCACTGAATTTTAGCTCAAGAGATCCTGCAACTGATCATCGGTATCTTCATTTTCTTTCTGAAACGGAATTTTGGGGGCTAATTTGATTCAGATAAGATTCATAGAGTCATATAATCAAATTCCAATTGAAGATGGAAATTCATGTGTTTGAGGAAGATACTTATCCATCTATATGTTTTGATTTGAACGAATTTTTCGTATGCATCGATTAATCTACTATATGACCTCACAATCGTGTTTTGAGTTGTTGCCTTTTGAAGTTTAACCACTAGATTTTGATAGCTTAAAGGACTTGATTACTTCTCTTAATCTTTTAGCAATTTGTATTAGATTGGGTGGTAATCGTGTCGGTTGGGTTGGTGGACTGAAATTAATGAACTTGAATATGACTCGTATGTTTGTTGTGTCGATAACATCAACGGTAACATGGACACGATTGAAATCAAGTGACTCGAACATGAACTTTGTAAGTAGGTGGAGTTATAAACAAACTTACTTTGATTATAAACTGGAATCCGTTCAATTAAACATGATAAGCAGTTGTACCTAACAAGAACTTTTTATTAAACAGTTTCAATGACATGTTCATGTGGTGTTTTGGGTCGTTTCATGAACCCACCCCCCCCCCCCCCCCCCCCCCCCCCCAAATCCCAAATTGGAGCATAGATGCTTTTGATCGCTTCATCGTTGGGCTTTTTGATTTTTTGTTGATACTTCTTAAGCGCTTTGACGATTAGGTAAGCAACAACATACCAAAAAGGTATTTAGCTTAATAGTATCCGGTGTGTAAATGATACTCCCTCCTATTAATCACAACTTGATTTCTGGAATGAAAGGGTAACTATTAGTGCATTGAATCAAAATAATCAGAACATGTTTTCGGGAATGAAAGGATAACTATTAATGCATCTCCCTGTAGCATGAACTTAACATTATTAAGTGGGCTTGTTTAGGAGTATGGACCGAAAATTCACAAATGGTGTTACGCCTATCTGGGTCGCTGGCCCATATATGATGTATGATATTTAGAGTTTTGCTCGTTTAGGGAAAATTACATGCTATAATAATTTTAAGGCTTATGACTCTAATTTTGCAGGAGTTCAAACGAGTCGAGACGCTCGCAAGCTACTTGAGATAGAAACAATTAAAAACTTAAAATAAACAGAGCCTTATTGAGCCCAAACTTCACAAGTCGAACTCGAAGTGGCTCGCAAATCTAAATAAGTTTTTTGGTTATATATAACTTAATTAATAATTAAATAGGATTATACAAATAATTATGACATATAAAATTATAATAAAAACAATAAAATACCATATATAATGTTATACAAATTGTATATATATATATATAAAACAAAGCTATTAATTTAAAAAATATAAATAAATAATAAAAAAGTAAAGCCTGAGCCGAGCTTGAGCGTGTAATGTTTATGACGAGCCAAGCTCAAGTTTTAGAAATAAAGTTTGATACGAGTCACTCTGTTAAGTCAAAACGAATTGACCACATGCCTAAACGAGCTTGGGCTTAGCTTGCTTCAGCTCATTTACACCCTTATAATTCTATAATAATTTTAGGTATTATATATATTAGAGCATTCATAGTCCGTTCTTCAATTTAATGTGAGTGGGTATCCTATATATATATGAGATTGTTGTAAGCGGTTGTGACTGAATGAGATGGGAAAATTATGGGGGTTGTACATTGTTTTCACATATTTGTGGTAATACGATACAACCCCCGTAAAATTTTTAGTATTTTGAGAGTGATTGTAAGTGGATAAAAGAGAAAATATAATTATAAAGGTATGAAAATATATTATTTAATTAAAAAAAGAGAAAAAGTAATAGTTTTTAAAGTTATTATAAGTATAAGAATAGGGAATAGATTTTGAATGCTCTTACTGATTACCAACTTTTGTGTGTATCAAGGTTTGTACATTAAGTTTAATGGGTTGTACCTATTTTTGGGTTTTTTAATCTTTAATTTTTTTTTTTACTTTTAACCTCAATAATTTATATATTTTACAATTTAACCCCTCTAAACTTTCACTTTCAACTTTGTCCCCCATATTTTTTCATATTTTACAAGTTTCTCGTTAAAGCTAATTTTCATTATTTTTTTTATTAAATCAAGTGGAAATGACTAAAATAACTTTTGTAACTAATGGGGCCGTTTAATATGAAATTAAATGAAATTGATGTTATATATTTTTAGAGAAAAAAGTTTAATTTTTTTCAAAATCTCACATAGTAAACTCAAACTATTTTTTTTAAATCATAGGAAACACCACAATTATTTATTTTGTACTAAATGACTGTTTGATTACACTGACTCAGTAAGATCTGACTGAGTCAGAGGCTGACCCAGTTAAAAGTTCTGACTGAGTTTGCATCTGACTGAAACTTGACTGTTTGATTCAGTATCTGACTGACTTTCCTGAGTGATAAAAATATATAATTTAATTTATATATTTCTAAAATTTTTACATTGTTAAAAATAAAAAAAAAGTCAAATAAATGATTAATAACTAAACCTACCAATTAACTTCAACAAATCAAACATTCACGACTCTATCATCACTAAAAACAAGTAAAATTCTCAACAAAAACCAAACAAATCATACGGTCATTCCGTCGTTTAAACACGTAACACTCCATCTGAAAATCACAGTTCTTTGTCCCGAGGTGGACTTCAGCCGACAACATCATCTGCACATCGGGCTCTTTTGTCGACAAATGTTTCGGTTGCGCCATTGTCGCAGCAGGTGGGTCGCGCAGGGGAGTTCGGCCGAGGGGCAGCACCCCTTTTCCGGGTTAGCAAGTTTTAATTTTGGGTCTGGGTCAGCACCCACGAACCCGGTCAAAACATAATACAGGTAAATCAAACACGCTGACCGGCTGACCGAGTCAGCCAGTCAGCCGGATCAGCAGGGTCAGCCCAAAATCAAACAGCCCTAAGCATTCTTTAATGTTTATTATATAACGTAATCAAATAGTACACCCCAACTACTTTTTATCATTTCTGGTTACCCTTTCACCACTCATCCCCATTACTCCTAATTTATTAGGACAGCATAATTAACTTGTTGGTTAGGAAACGAGAAGTCCATTAATATGATTACTGGTGTCCTACTCACACATCTATTTAAAAAAGTACTTTCTTATTTACATACACAAAATCGTACCTGGAATGATAATTTGTTAATCATGAATTCTTGTTTACAATTCAAATACATACAAAAATATATATTTGAATTCATAAATACTTGACTTGAATGAATAAATTTCTACCATCAAAAACTCTAACCTTAAAATCTAATAAAATTACTAAATAGTATACCTGATGCTTGACATGGTTTTCGTTTTTCCAATAATCCAAAGAGGGATGCAGACACAACATAACCCTACACTTTGTGTAGAAAACTGTTTTCACGTCTTAAACTCATGATCACAAGGTACTTGTAACTTTACTAGCTCCTACAAAGTCTGTCATCTATATAATTACTAAAGTAGCCTTTAAAATCTTACATGATAATACCAACTTTCTTTCTCAATTAATAAAAGTGGATAATGATAAAAGAAAATTGTGGCTTTTAGAAATATTTTAAGAAAGGAAAAATTAAAAACATGAGCATGCAATGAAAGTGGACTACACAACGGAGATGCACAAACTTATTATTCAATATAATATCAACGCACAACTCAAACTCAAAAGCTTTCTAGAGTTGGTATGAATTTATAACAATCATGTTGTCATAAAAATATCATACCTTTTGGGGACAACAGCCACGTCTCGTATCTCAGTTAATCTTGCTTGTATAATTCTATATCCTTCTATATGTAACATACGTTTAAAAAATAATTATTAATATTATGTCTATCAAATTTTCAAATTCGTCATCTCAACTAAAACTAACAACTTGTATCGATCAACTCGACTAAAATCAACGATTTGGTGATGGTGTTACGATTTCTCCTGATAATTCATAGGGATGGTTCGAACAACCCAAACTATAAGAAAATAAACAAATAAAAAAGAAAAGAAAAATGTCGTTCTTTAAAATAAAATTTATAAAATTCGAACTTGAATAACCGAGTCATGCAAGAGATCCATATTTCAATTTAATATGAAGAACATATTCAAATTGATTTAGATGAAAATTAAAACTGGAATTTCATTTCGGTTAAGTTTAAATATTAGGTTTGTAGTCTGATTCGAATAATAAAAATAGCTAGTTTTAACACCTAAACCGCCCCGGACCACCCTACCCCACCCTCGTTTGCTTCCATAACCGAAAAGGCATATAATAATTCTAAACTTGAAGGATACAGTTTCTATGTTCTTGTTCATGATGGATATTAATATTAGTGGACATAAATATCTAAATTATGAGTTCAATGTTGAACCACGTACAACTATATATATCCAGACTATTGTAGCTTCGTCGTTGCATCAATCAAAGTTTAAGTGATAATAATACATATATAGTAATGGAAGGACTCTTTTATGAATATGACGGTTTCTTTTCATCACCAAATGATTCTCATTCTTTTGTCCCATTAACAAAACATCTTGCTTAATTAGGTCTAAAAGTATACAAATATAAAACCTAATATTTTTAAGAACGTTAGCTAGCAAAATACAAGTCTTCGAGGCATCTTTCGATGTCTAAAGTATCGGTCCCGGCCAGTCCATTTCATCTTGCTTGGGTTTGATCTTTTCTCAAGAACCTTGTTCGATGTATGTAACCTAAGAATCTACTTAATGTGTAAGCATAATAGCAGTAACATTGAAAGAAACAGTAAATTATAATCTCCATATCGTGCGATGTATTTATAAAAATCTATCATTTGGAAATATAAAACACCATATGAAGCTGTATTTTGTAGTAGCCTCATGTTTTCTTTTAGGGACTATATAATAATAAATTGTGATGATGATGCGCCACTTGAAGTAAGCATTCTTCTCTTGTCCCATTTTCTTTGTTTAATTAAACTTGCATATGTAAAGCAATAAACAATCTAATTGTTTTGGTCTAGATCCACTCATGAGCATGTGTCACCCATATTTATTCAAGCTTTTCACTTGTCTAACTTAATAAAAGAATTGTGTTGTACATAATGGTAACTTTAATCGCACAAAATATAAGAGAATAGAAGGGGAATATAGAAATTCAACAATTAAGACAATGGTATTTATTCAATAGTTCTAATATAGATAGATAGAAGAAGTAGACATAAGACATGTTTTCACAATGAATTCCAAAATATTGGTGTATCCGTCATACACATGAAAGTGAAGGAAACGGTTGAATTAAAAAAAAAAACGGATGACCTAACATGCTTATCTATTCTATGATTTTTATCAAAAGGGAGTGGCGAAGAAGCCCGACGTTGAAAGGCAGTCCGAACAAACGAAAACCATTGATAACCGCTCTACAATTGAAGGCGACAGGGGAGAGAAAAAGAGAGTAAGCAACTATAGATGCAACTGCATAACTTGTCTTGAGTTTTAACCACTGCTTCTACTCTTCTAGAAGGATTTTTTGGTAGTCATCGACTTATTACGACCAGAATTTCGTTTCAATTGATCCAACATAATATGTCAAATGTTACACTATCCGCTGGCATTTTTAGTGCAAAAAATATAGATTACCACATGTGAATTAATAGTTTAATAGGGAAAATGGCTATCATATACGAAATCTTGGTCTGTTTAATATGTGATAATGAAATAAATAAAGAAATGAAATTGATGAGAAAATGAAATAAATAAATAAATAAATAAATATTGTTTGTTACCATATAAGAATAAAATATAGAATTACTTTACATTGTTTGTTACATAGGAAAATATAAAGAAATGAAATACAAAAGTGGTTTATGATAGTGATGACCAATGGTGGTTGCCGGTGACGGTGGTTGGCGGTGGACCGCCAACGGTGGGAGGCGGTGGCGGTAGGCAGTGACGGTGGCCGTGGTTGTGGTGTTGGGGGTAGTTGGTCGTAATTGGTGGTGGTGGTCGACGATTGTCGGTGTGGGTGGCCGGATGTGGTGGTTGCCGGTGACGGAGGTGGGTAGTGGTGGTAGTGGCCGGTGGTGGTTGTTGTGGTAGGTGGGTGGGTGGTGTTGTGGTAGATGGGTTGGTGTTGGTGACTAATGATAAAAAAAATTAAATGGAATGAAAAAATAAGAATATTGTGTAGGTGAAATGAATTTTACAAAATTTAATGAACTTTATAATTGTTCATTCCATTACCTCCACCAATCAAATATGTATTTTTTTATTTATTCTCAAACATTCAATTCATTCTGTTACTCATTCAAACTTACCATACGCCGGCAAAAAAATGTATCAAATAATCAACGCTGGGTTGTAAAGCAGTTATTAAAGACCCAGACTTCCTAATTTTTAATTTCCTTTCTTAAATATTTGTGAATGCATCCGACATTAATTCCAAATACTTGGTCTGGTGAGGCACTTTGCTATTATTTCAAACTCTTGTTATTTAATGAATATATATGAAAACATTAAATCGGTTTAAATGCTTTAGGGGGTGGGGGCGTTCAAACCGGAGACCCGCGGCAACACCACCGCTAGTCCCTCACGTCACATTTTTTGCATGCCACACGGTACATGCCGAACACAAAAAAATGTTGCCAAAATTTGGACCGTTGAATGGTGCTGTTTTCAACCATACCCCCCCCCCCCCCCCTTCCCTGGCCCCCCACACACGTAGCTATATGCCAAATTAAAAAAATAAAGTTATTTTACCCTATAACCAACTCAAATTTTTACACACGAATTCATATAAATTTTCCTCTACTCACTATCAACTTTACAAAAATATCCACTGACATTTATTTTTTCTTCATCTTCGTTGGATAGTTCCCAGTCTGACAGCCTAGATTTTTTAGTCTTCTTGTCGAATACGTCGACAAGGTTGAAAGTTGGAGAAACTTGAAATGTGACCGTGTTAAGGCTAAATTCTTATGAATGAGTATTTTGCGGAGAACCAAAAATACACATATGAGATATTTAGAAATAGGTTTCGGGTACCTCAAGATCTATTTCTACGCGTTGTTAAATACGCAACAACTTTTTATGGTCTAAATAAAGGTTCGATGGAAAGTGGAAAGAAAGTTTTACGTCAATACGAAAATGCACTTCAACAATTTGTCAACTCGCAACAAGTAATTCGCTCTCGTGAAACACGTTGCGAAGAATGTGAATATCAGATCCAGTATTAGAGCTAGTCTAATCGATCTGTAACTCTTCCAGAAGAAGCCTTTGTCTTGAGTTTTAAGGGATTTGGCAAGCCTTTTTCCTTGAGTTTTAAGGGATTTGGTTTCGGATGACGAGGAATAGTCTTGGTTATTATTAATTTTTTTGTATTTTTTAATTTTAGTTTATAATATTTTTATTTTTCTTATTTTTAATTTTTAATATTTAATTTTTTGTTAAATTTTTTTGTTGTTGTGTGGTGTGAGTGCACTCATAAAATGGTGTGATATGATGTGGAATGATTTGAATAACGTGACGTGATATTATATGATTGGTGGGCGTGTAGTGTGAAAATCACAACCACCCTAAAGCTTTTGACATGTATGATTTTAGGAATATGTTATAGATACACCCTATTTATTTCATTCTCTCTATCTCTCTATATACATACATATAAATACATGGAGAGAGATAGAGACAATAAGATGTGTAAATAACAAAAAAGGGTAGGCTATCTGTCAAACTATTTGTTTAAAAGTAATTGTAAAAGATGACGTTGATTGTTGATGGTTTACATATTCATAAATTTTACAAGTTATTTTGAATGATGACGACTTATTCAAATAGGAATTAAAATAAAATCAAAATCATAGAACCCATACAAAAGTATAAAGATACTAAAGGACGCTGAAAAAACTGCATATGAATTGTTATCAATGAATTATTTGAAAAAAGTAACTTTCATTGTAAAGTTTGATTAATTTATAGCTAGTAACTTTGCTACAAAGCATAACTATTAACAAATCTTATTATTTTGCGAATTTACTAAAATATTAATATTATTAGCATGTATAAATATAGAAAAATATATTATCGTGAAATTATATAATATTGATCAAAAGTATGAGTAACAAATAATTTACTAATAACAATAGAGACCGTTAGTGAGAGACAAAACATGCAGAATTTGTAATTACCACTCCTACAGGAACTAGTTTTATACCCGTCCATTGGTCGGGTTGTGTCAATTTAAAAAGACAAAAGGATCCATCCAGTTAATGATCATAAGACAAACACCATACGAATACAACGTCTACAAAGTTATGGTCGAGAAAAGAGAACACCAAGTTTGTCACATACAAACTAATAAATAAAACAACGTACAACCTTAAAATTATAAAGTCAAAAGAGTTCAACCCAAAACAACACAAATAAAGTCGCATAACCAAAAAGCTACTAAAAACTTTCATGAACACAACTTCACACCCTAAACAGATTTAGGACGATTGCGGTTGTGACTTAGCAAAGAGTTTATAACAACAACAATAATCGTGCCTTAGCAAAGAGTTTATATAAATACCATTACCTCTGATAGATTCTGCAATGGTGAGTCTATTTGCATAACACATATCCATAGAATAAAATCTGATTAAATATTAGTTGTATAATAATATATATACTGAACTGGTAGAGGTGAATACTTTCGCAGAAACATATGAGGCAAGAGAGAGTACCGGCATTGGGTGACAAAGCTTCTCCTCCTCCTTCTCCATGCCATCAAACAGGCATGTTTTCTCAGGTGTCCATCGAAATGTCATTTTTTACCAAGGATCAGAGGCTTTGAGATAAAATATGATTACAAATGAATCTTTATTTGCTATTTATAAGTGGCTGAATTCACAAAAACCCACAGCCACCACCGAAAATTAAAAAAAAACCCATTATCTTTCAGTTTAATGAGTGACTGATAACTGCAGTAAAAAAAACTGTTATTTTTTTAATAATTGTCGACTTTGAACGGTCAAAATCTTCTCCTGAGTACTTTCAGTGGTCAGCCTAAAATATAGTTATTGTGACTGAGAGTAATATATTATATAATTAAAAAGACAATGCAACAATATTAAAATTACTTTTGAATAAGTCAACAACTTAAATTTCATTAGGAGAAAAAAGATACAATTGAGATATATAATAACTTTTGCTAAATATATGTAGCAATTAATTAGTAAATTACTTATTATTTTTTTCCTTTCTTAATGGATATGATTTTATTCCCTATCTGTTTGTAGTTGATTAATAGCTTCTAGAATTATCGTATGCTCATTTTTAGTGAAAGACATTTTGCAAATTATTTACAGTTTTTTTAAAACAAACTATGTCATGTACAGAGAATGTATAAAAATATCATCAATAACAATTATTTAACATTATTGTAGTATGTTATTTAAATAAAAGAATTCATTCAAAAAAGTCCTTTGAGTTATATATAAAAAGTGCTTTTAAAATCATCTTTATGATTTTAACATGCAAATAAGAAAATAATTGAAGCATAAACTTTACTAGAAACAAAGATTCTTTGAAAAATCTCAAAACAAAGATTCTTCATTTAAAAATACAATCTTGAGTAAAACCGAAGAATACCCACTTCCCGTACAAATATATACAGTAGTATATGAACATAATAATTGTTTGAAAAACTTTTTTGACAATAAACTAAAAAGAATAAAAATAAAGCACGAATAAAGAAAAGTTAAATCAGATTTTATAAGCAATTACCAATATATTATAAAAAACTAAAAAAGAAAAAGAAAAACAGAATGTGTGTTATTTTAGATCAAATTACTTTTTATTTTCACACTACACACACCACCCAATCATTATCGCCCTCACACTCAATATATATGAATCTAATTCCATTTAATTATTGCACACAAAACCTTCATTTCTTCTCTCACTCTCTCCATCCTTCTTACACACACATACTTAGTGTGTGTTCATCTTCATGCAAATTGCAGAGAAGGGTAGAATTGGAATAAAAAATGCTTCATACAGTTGTTCTAGTTCATTTTTTGGGTCTGTTTGCAGTTGTTTATGGTGATGGAGGGCTTCTAAGTCCATCTCAGTTGCAAATGTTTGTGGATGAAATTCCAGATATGCCCCGCATCAAAGGTTATGACGTTGTTCATGGTGTTCCAGTTTCCAAGACTCTCAAAATCACCATGTTTCAAAAGCACTGGGTATGTCATCTTTTTATATTATTATTATTATTATTACTTATAATATAATAACATTATTATCATTATTATATGCAGTAATTGTTTGTACATGTAGCTTTAATGTTTGTGACTTTTTGCTACTTTCTCTTCGTATATAGAAACACAAAGTCTGCAACAACTTTCTAGATGTCTAATATTAACTGTTTATTTTTCTTGAACAACGTTTCAAGCAGAACTTATATTATGATCTCTAGATTTTCTACATAAAATGTAAAAAGAAATTGAAATTTAAGCTTCAAGAATAATCTTTAATTTTTTTTTAAATTGTTACAAAAATTTTGTTACTTTATTTTGTGGATTGCAATAAATTTTAGAGTCTAAGTAATTTATAAGAATGTATAAATAATTTTTAAAGATCAACAAAATGATGTAAGGTTAAAGTTTTCAGCTCAAATTCGTTACTTTGGACAAATTTTTTTCAAGAAATCTTGAAGCCCAAATTGTAAAACCAAAAGATCAAAACGAAATCGAAGTGGAAACCGAAAACCAAAACGAAAACAAAAGGTTTTAAAAAAATAGAAACCGAAATATTGGTTTTTTATTTCAGTTTTAGGTAAAAATTGAACCAAAGGGACCCATGCTCACCATTAGATCGAATGATTTGAATATTTTAAAATATAAGTAATTCCTACATTGTTTGTTCCAATGTTACTAATTTGTCTTTGTATTAATGATCCTGGTTTAAATTTACAAGATTATTGCGTTTATCAATTTCACTGGAAAGTGTTGTACAAAACCTGTGATATAACAAGGTTAAAATAACATATGAGAAAGCTATACACCTCGTGATTATCTATCTTGTAAGACAATTATTATGAATATTACATTTTTTATTCTCTATATTGTTTCACATATAGGAAATGTATGTTGTTAATTATGCTCGGCAACACTTAATACTAGCTAGATATGTTGAGTTATGTATACTTGTCACGAACCTGAAAACTTTTACCGGTATTAAAACCGAAACACGACTAATATATTCATAAGCCTTATTCGACCGTCACGAACACAACAAGTTTAACCTATTTTTTTTTAATAATAAGTTGGTGAATGTGGAAAATTCACAACCTTAAATTCTCACTTTCTTTTTTTAGTTGAGATACAACTCATTTCTCTATCCAAGACCTAGACAAATTCTGTTTACCAAGTCCCACTTTTGTCCTTTTATGCCCCTTTTCAGACTTAAGCCTTTTCATGTGATTCTTTATTGATTACCAAACAAACGCATACATCTATTCACTATTTATAGTTTTTAATAAAATGTTTCCATAAAAATGAATATTTGAACATATATGTTTAGTTTGTATTAATAATAATTAATATAGTTTAAAATCTTTCATCCTCATTTTATAAATACAGAAACATAAAACCGATTAAGAATTTTATATAAGCACATATGCTATTTTCGAAAGTGATATGTCGATTTTAGTCATGTTTGATCATTTATTTGTTGTTATCAACATAATACATAATGTAATGTTTGACTATGTTATGCATATATAAATATAACTAGTGGAATAATTTTTAATACTTCTAATGATGACGAAACAAGAGATTACGGGTCATAGTCAAAACTTATAATTATAGCCTTATAGGCAACAAAGAGTAAAATATGAGTCGTATGAATTTGACACTCGCTTAGGATAGATTAACGTTTATGCGACTCCTTTAGCGATATACAAGTGGTATGGAATTTTTTCAAATTCAAGCATAAATGCTGATAGTGACATTAGTCATTTGCTAACTTATACAACACGTATAGCGCTCTATTTGTCATATAGTTGGCAGTTGTACGAGACATATAGTGTTTTATATGTCGTATGGTGCTATACAACACGTATAAGTTTTAATTTCTCAGTCAAAATTTACGTTTGAATTATTTGATTCGACGTAAAATTCCCTCAAGATTTATTATATATAACGAACGATTCTTGAACATAAATATCACTTAGAATTTATTCGATAAATCTAATTTATTCGACAAAAGTGACACCGAGTGTCATAGGAGATCAAGGTTGTCACCTATACGTTTTGTATGGTGTTTTACTAGACGTACAGGTCGAATGAGTGTTCGATTAAATTTGTTGGGTGTCTAAGTATTGGTTTCCTAATATAATAATATAAAGTTTTACTAAGAATGTTTCCTTATAACTTAAATGCTTTAAACATAAATGTGTTACACTAAATTATAATAAGAATAAATTTAATAAATGATAGAAAGCTAATTACTTTATAATTAAATTCCAAGCTCAATCCAAGCACAATGAGTAGTAATGTTTCTAATTTTAGATTTTAATCACATCAGTTTTAAATACTTTTATTTTTAACTTTAATTTTTGGTTAGTTAATTTTGTCCATTAAATTTTAAAAAACTTAGATATTGGTCACTAAACTTTTTACAATGAAATTTTGTTTTTTTTGAATTTGACCTCTAAAGTTTAAAACTTAAAACCACTAAAGTTTAGGATCTTTTAAATATTGGTCACTAAATTATTTATAATGAAATTTCGTTTTTTTAGTTTGATCACTAAAGTTTAAAACTTTTTAGTTTTGCCATCAAAACTTTGATTTTATGATTTCTGACAATAACAACAAAACTGATGCAGCCTTCGTGTGAGATATTGACTAGGCACCCACCGTGGGGTGCGTGAATTTGACCACTAAAGTTTAGAATCTAAGAGTTTGGTCACCGATTTGGTTTTTAACTTTGACCACTAATGTTTAGAATTGTAAAATTGGACCACTAACCTATTTATAGCGACTTTTTTTGAGAGTTTGGTTATGAAAGTTTAGTATTTTATAGTTTCATCATCAAACTTTAATTTTATCGTTTACAACAAACCAGATAGATAACGATTAAAGTAATACAATTTTACATACGAAAAAATTAACATGACTCCCCCGCAAAGCACGAGGAGAAAAAAACTAGTTCAAATAATTTATGATGCTTAACTTCAATTACCAACACCTCAATATCTTGCATCCAAAAAAACCACATATGCTGTTATAGCTAACTTTGAACATTTTTAATAGTTGTTTCATCATCGTACTTGATTATTATTCACTTTATTTTACATCATTTGATGTTAGATCAATAGTGTCACATTATTTACATTACTTTATTATTATTATCCTTCTATTCCGTTACAGAAATTTCACAAGCATCTTCCACCCACCAAGGTGTTCGCATTCGGTGCAACGAAGCGCACCGCAACGGTCCCTGGTCCAACAATCGAAGCCGTCCACGGTGTCAGCACCCACGTGAGGTGGCAAAATCAGCTCCCTTCAAAACACATCCTCCCATGGGACCCCACCATCCCCACCGCCATCCCCCGTAACCGTAGCGGCGTTCCGACGGTGGTCCACCTCCACGGCGGCATCGACGAACCACAAAGCGACGGCAACTCACACTCATGGTTCACCGCTGGGTTCCAAGACGTCGGACCACACTGGACCAAAAAGACCTACCGTTACCACAACCAACAACAGCCTGGAAATCTCTATTATCATGATCACGCCATGGGGTTGACCAGAGTCAACCTTCTTGCAGGTGCTTTTTATAACTGCTCCTCATCTATATAACTATATTTAGTTGGGAATTTTATTAAAATGGTCAAGATTTATTGGTTTTATCTTGTCACTTGTTGATTAACCTTGTAAGCTTTAACTCATAACTTGTGAATTAAGCTTAAAAGCTACCTCAGTCTTTAACTTTACCCATGATATGTATCAAAATTCGGCACGTATGAAATTTCATTTATTTCAGTACGTAACATGCTAGCTTAGCATGTAGCCTGCAGAGTGAAAATGTACAAAATAAACCGCTGAAATTGACTGCATCATATATGATCATAACACATGTATGCTGAAAAATCTTAACTATTTTAATTAAAAAAAACTGGTCAAATTTAACCATTTTAGTAAAATTCCCTTTTTTATTTTCTACACGTAGATGCTGAGGAAATCTTAACTATTTTAATAGAAAACTGGTCAAATTTAACCATTTTAGTAAAATTCCCTTTTTATTTTCCACCACTACGTGTAGAATTATTTTATTATTTTATTAATTTTTTTATTTTTGTAACGGTTGTTAGTCTATTTCCAATTTAAACTGTTAACATGTCACTTACAGGTTTGTTTGGAGCCTACATTATACGTCATCACGACGTTGAAGCTCCACTCCGGCTCCCTTCCGGTGACGAGTTTGATCGCCCGTTAATCGTGTTTGACCGTAGTTTTCGAACTAATGGATCAATCTACATGGATCCTACCGGAAACAACCCGAAGATACATCCGCAGTGGCAGCCGGAGTATTTCGGAGACGTCATTGTGGTTAACGGAAAAGCGTGGCCGTACATGAACGTTCGCAGGAGAAAATACCGGTTCCGAATCATCAACGCTAGTAACGCTAGGTTTTTTAAGTTCTTTTTCGGTAACGGTCTAAGATTTATCCACGTGGGATCTGACTCCGTGTATAATGAGCGGGCAGTATTGGTGAAGGATATACTTCTGGGCCCGTCTGAAATAGCTGACGTGGTCGTTGACTTTTCAAAGTCCAAGTCCAACTCTGCTATTTTACACAACAGTGCGGCGTACCCTTACCCTGGTGGAGATCCTGTCAACAGGAATAACGGTAAAGTTATGAAATTCATCATTAACCGTCACCGTGAGTTTGACTCGTCGCGGGTCCCGGGGAAGTTGTTAAAGTACCCGACGCCGAGGTTATCAGAAGCCTCGAAAACTCGTTACATTGCTATGTATGAGTACACGAGTCCAACAGATGAGCCGGTTCATCTGTATATAAATGCAAAGTCGTATGACGATCCAGTGACCGAGGAACCGAAAGTCGGGTCCACGGAGATCTGGTATGTGATAAATCTAACGGAGGATAATCACCCGTTGCATATCCATCTTGGGCTCTTTAAAGTTTTGGATCAAACAAATATAACAAACATAGATGAATTTAGAGAATGTATGAATAAGCTTAATGATGCTGAAAAATGCCAAATTGGAAAATACGCGCGTGGTAAAAAGTTGAGAGTGGAACCGTACGAGAAAGGATGGAAGAATGTGTATAAGATGCATCCGGGATACGTCACGAAGATCATCGTGAAGTTCGCTTACATACATACAAACGCGTCGTATCCCTTCGATGCAACTGCGGAGCCGGGATATGTCTACCATTGCCATGTAAGTGCCTCTATCATATGATGGTAACTTGTTTTGTTTCATGTTTTTTAAATAATGTTATTGATGTTTGTTTGTTGTTGGATGCAGATATTGGATCATGAAGATAATGTGATGATGAGGCCTTTGAAATTGGTGAAATGAGTGCAAAATAAGTAGTGTTTGAGGTTCAAAGAGTGTTAGTGATTTGTAGGTTTTAGACAACTGTGGTGACATAAACAGAATAAGCAAAATATAAATGTTAAGACCAAAAAAAGTTTATAAATATTGTAGTTACAACTGAGAATGATGAAAAATCTTGTTTTCTTTATATGTCATGGCTCATTGGCTTCTCTGTCTTAACTCACACAACCACTCACATCATGGGCGCCTTCACGCCGGCCCTACTACTCTTTCATGCGTCTCTAAAAAACTTCTCCTCCTCGCTCACGACTCACCCTTTTACACTGATGGCCGCTGCTGTCTCTCTTCCAACTCACCTTGACGCCTTGCTACATCTAGAAGCGGCGCACCTCTCTCTACTAACTCACTTTAGGGGCACCATATGGGTGTCCCGTTGGAGATGGTCATATAAGTGTTTAGTCATGATGAATATTAGGAGGAGATGAAACGTACTGCCAGCATGTTCCTTACCTTAAGGACGTTTAGATTAATTTCTATATCGTTTAGTTACAAAGTTTGTTATATTCCAGGCCTTAATTATATAAACAAAGATTTTTGATATCTTAAAAAAAACCATGATACAACAATAACTTTCTTGAATTGTAATATAGCAAATTCATCCGTCATCTCCTGTAGAATCTAGTCTATTACTTTAACTCATTTGTTTATTATATTTATATTAAATAACTTATCAAATAAGTATTAGCAATCTTAACTTATTAAATATTCCTAATTTCATAAGATGGTCTGAATAGCTGAACATAGAATTGATCATCTTCTGCTTTATTATTATTATATTATTTTGGGTTATAGGTTTTAATAATCTCAATTTTTATTTATTTGTCGAGATTAATCCCAACTTAAGAAATGTTTACAGACACTCCTAACTTTGAACTTATTTTCTTTCAATGATTCTTTACAAACTAAGAGTTAACCATCGTTAGGTTTTTATATAATAATGTCAACTTTGATCCATTTTCAACTCCAGCATCGTCTAGTTTTAATTAGGTCCGTTTTCCATTGTCTAACCTCCATTATCACCTGAAATCTACCTCCAACGAGTTCGGTTGTTCACATCAGGAGGTTGAGATTGACGGGTTTTTGGATGCGGAAGTTTCAAATTGACGGACTTGATGATAGATTTCAACTTTCTGTTTAGTGTTTTGGCCACAAAAACAGTCCACGTCATCAAAAAACTAACGGGGTTAACTATCAGTTAGTAAGGGATCGTTGGAGGAAAATAAATTAAGAGTTGAGAGTATCTGTAAATATTTACTGAGTTAGCATTAATCTCGGCCAATAAACGAAACTTGGGATTATTAATATCCAATAACCCTATTATTTTTAATAATACTTGTTTGTTTGGTGTGTAAATTCTGACGTCCCATTGGAACACTGATAGAAATTCGGTCTGTCAATAAAGTTCTATTATCTAATTCTATCCCTTTTATCACACATGTTTTTCCCTTCACATATACTTCTTAGTTTTAAAAATATTTGCATTTAATTTTTTTTTATAATGCTGCATTCAAAAATGAGTTACAACTCATAAAAGTAGATAATGTACAAATTGCTGCGGAAAACACATGAAATTGACCATTTCGTCCTCTTGTTGCAGTCCAGCAACTTGCCACACACGACAACACATCAAGTTGATCCACTATATGTCGACTAGGGGCCAATAAGAATTTACAATATTTTATTGTATCTACTTTTATCTACGTACTTGTACCTGATTTGTTTTCTATCCATTTTTATGTAATAACCCGTGCACACACCAAGAGGTATTAGGATGTATTTGTAGACCAACAAACGATTTTTTGTATGTTTAGTTTTACAGGTACTTTTTTGTCAAACATCTTATTAAATGATGGAGCAATGCATTCTGTTTATGAAGCCCTGATTTTAGTATCAGTTATAATCAAAAGAAATTTTATATACATAACATTAAGAAATTTGAAGCATATTTTGGTTCATCTACTTGTATCATAAAAATCCATCTGAATAACATTCATAATTTAAGTAATTACGTTTTTGAAAGTCATAATAGAATTCAGTGCACTCTCATCAAAATTCATAATACTAACACATAAATGCTACAACTTTAGGCACACGGTTACAATCTTATTTATTTTAGATCCACATTGTAAGTTTTAAATGCATAATCTACATAACTTTGTTAAATATAGAAACACTTTTGTATATGTTAGACTTATTAATGTGTATTTTGATGCACAACTATCGTATTGACACCATAACTTTATTATGTTAATGTCCTATTATATAATATATTAGATTTTGGTCACTAGACATGCACACAGTTACAAGTTTTAGATGCACACCATTGTAAACATTTGCATCACAATACATTGCAACTACACATCATAATGTAACACTTATACACAATTGTAATGCATATTGACACATCATTATAATAGAAAATTGAATCAAGCTCTACCAAAACGTTATTTTATTTCAAAAGACAATATAACAAGATAAATATTAAATTAGAAAATATAAACGTTGAGATTTTTGTTATGATATATATCAATAGAAAAGTATAAACATAAAGATAAAATTATTAAGGATATGTTATATGCGATGATAACAACCAACAAACTTATTCTCGTTCATAATATTCCCCCTTACAACTGTCTCCTTCCCTTTCACCAAAAACACGCTTCAACTCTCAATCATTGATTACAACCACAATCCCCTTTACTTTCATTTCTCTTAAATCCTTATCAAATCTTCACAATTACTCCACCACCACTACCACCACCACCGATGGCCGACGACGACTCCACCGCCGTCGTGGCGGCGATTCAGTCTCTTCTCCGGCTAGTCCGAGACGTTGCACGGAGATCCGCCACCGGATTTACAGGAGCCTTCAAGAAGGACTGTACAGACCTCTGTAGAAGACTAGCCCTATTGTCCCATTTGTTTGAAGAAATTAGGGATTATCAAGGCGATTTGAGGCCGTGGGATTTGTTCGCTTCTTCTTCATCGTCTTCGTCTTCGTCTTCGTTATGTGAGCTCACCGAGGCTCTTAAAGCTGCTAAAAAATTGATTCTGTTTGCAGGAAGCTTCGATCACAGTATCTCCCCGGTAAATGCATCTCCAGTTTTGTATTATTGTTGAATTTGTTGTTCAATTGAGTAGATTTCAACTAATTGATTATGAATTTATATTATATTATTCAGTTCTAGCTATAAACTCCATAATAATCCATCTACATTATCATCTCTCAGCAATTGCATGTATTAGCTAATTAGCATATCACTCTTTCATAGGGATATATTTTCATAGGGTTTGTGTTGGTGTCACCAACAAGTGAGGGTTAATTAGATGTCTAGATGTTGGTATAGGAAAAGCCTAATTAGCATATCGGTTTACTTACGAGTGAATTAGTTTTCTGACCAGCATACATTCCTATTAGTAGTATTCTTGCTAATTAGCCATTGCATTTGCTAGAACTTCAAACTTTTCATTAATTATAGTCTATTACTTTTGAATAAAGGACGGAACAGCACAGCAAATCGCGTTTCAGTTCCAATGCGTTACATGGAAACTGGAAAAGGCGTTAGGCAGCTTGCCGTATGATCGTTTTGACATATCAGAGGAAGTGAAAGAACAAGTAAGAAATGCAAACATGATTGTATATTTGTATGCTTATCTTCTAGGAGTTTTATTCTCAATGCATCTGGTTTCCATAGGTTGATTTAGTGAGAGCTCAGTTAAAAAGAGCCACAGAACGATATGGTGGATCACAGGATTTGACCATTTTATCTAGTGGTTTATCCGAGTCATTGGTGAAAGAGTCTGATATTCTTCATCCAATCAAACATAATCATCATGAAGTTGAATCAAAAGTGGGAAGTGTTTCCAATGAAAGCCTAGTAAGTGACCCAGATGAAATGATATACGAGTCTGCAACTGCTTCATCTGAGGCACCATGTCTGTTGAAACCTACCGATGATGCAGTAAACAATGCTGAGGAGAACAAGAAGCCTTTGATTCCAGATGACTTCCTTTGCCCGATTTCACTAGAGCTCCTCAGAGATCCTGTTATTGTGTCCACAGGACAGGTACATCGATTTTTGAAAACTGTATATTTGAACTTGAATAATATAATAGATAGAAACAGAAGTTGTTTATCTAAACATCAAAAACATATATGAGAGCACACGTGTATGTATTCAAATCCTTATATTATTTTGCAGACTTATGAGAGATCATACATACAAAGATGGATAAACTGTGGGAATTCAACATGCCCAAAAACTCAGCAAAAACTTCAAAACCTCACACTTACTCCTAACTATGTCTTGAGAAGTTTAATCACTCAATGGTGTACACTTCACAACGTTGACCACCCAACTTTACTAACAAACCCAAGACTGAAGAACATTGACAAATCATTTCTTGATGTAATTGAAGCAATTGTTCATAACCTCTCAAGCCCGTCTATTGAAGAACAAAGAACCGCTGTTTCTGAAATAAGATCTTTATCAAAGAGAAGCACAGACAACCGAATACTCATTGCAGAAGCAGGAGCAATTCCAATACTTGTTAATTTATTATTATCTGAAGATATTATTACACAGCAACATGCAGTTACTTCAATTCTCAACCTCTCAATATATGAAAACAACCGCGAACTCATAATGCTGGCAAATGCAGTACCTTCAATTGTACAGGTACTTAAATCAGGACCCATGGAAACAAGAGAAAATGCAGCTGCTACCCTTTTTAGTTTATCACTTGCTGATGAAAACAAGATGATAATTGGTGCATCAGGTGCAATTCCACTATTGGTTCATCTTCTTGAAAATGGAAGCAAAAGAGGGAAGAACGATGCTGCAACGGCTTTATTTAATCTGTGTATTTTCCAAGGAAACAAAGGGAGGGCTGTTAGGGCAGGAATCATTGCAGTGTTAGTCAAAATGTTGACTGATCCGAGTGGTTCCATGGTTGATGAAGCTCTGACCATACTTTCAATTCTTGCTAGTCATCAAGAAGCTAAAGCTGCTATGTTAAGAGCTTGCATCATTCCTAATTTAGTTGAACATATGGCAGCTGGCAATTCAAGAAACCAAGAAAATGCTATTTCGATTTTGCTTTCATTGTGCAAAAGAGACGATGAGAATCTCGGATTCATAAGCAGGCTCGGGGTATTGACACCATTAATGGAACTTGCTAATAATGGCACAGAACGGGCTAAACGAAAGGCTAATTTGTTATTGGGGCATCTTCAAAGGTTTCAACAACTTCAACATGTTGATGACTAACCTTTTCTGATGGTAATTGGTTTATATTATTCTTGATTTTTTATTTATACACGATTTTTTCAGTTCATGAAGAAAAACAAAGAGCTGAAGCAACTTCTTGTGCTTTCTTTGTGTTTTCTTCTTGGTTAATAGTCTGCAAATTCATTTGATTTGGTTTGTTGTTTGTTTGACATGAGATAACATTTGTGTTTCTTTAAAGATATATTTATACCAAAATTTATGTTTTATACGCATGATTGGTGTTATTATACTTGTCTTATGTCTTGTATTATAATATCATGCTTGTCTAATGCTGCACAATGATTCCAATATGGCATTTTTTTCTTATTTTATTTAAATATATTAATTGCAAGGATTCACACCATTGAAATGCCTCTTTTAATTAATCTGACATACATTCAAATCATTTGCTAGCTCTTCCAATAAACAAATCATTTACTCAATCATAGGACAATTAGTCATGAACTAATCATTTGCACAACCAGTAAACTAATTATTAAATATTTGACTAGCAAAACGACATATGTTTAAAGCGAGCATAAAACAAAACTAAGCACAAAGCCCGACTGTTAGTCTGTTACTGCATATTAAAGTCTACAGACTGAGGAGCCCAATTAAAGAAAAACTACTATGTCGTATGTTAGAATTTCCTTTTTTGAAATTTGACAGGGCATACATGCTCTATGACCTTATTCCTTCAATGTGTTCTACCCCCAAAGTAGAAGAAAGCATATCAAAATTATGAAACACAACATCTGTAGAAGGGAAACAAACCAACTCTCTTATTAAAAATGACTATGCGCGTTTTGTGCGCCTTCCAACTTCAAGCGCCAACTCGGTATCAATTTTCAGGGATATGTCAAGTGCTTTCACTGAGTGTGTCAATGCACCGCTGTGTCCATGTACGAATCACACATGTAAATAACGGGCGCAAAAAATTTTAAAAAGCTTTTTTAACTTATTATTACCTAGATATATATGTCACTCCAGTTTGTCCAATCTTGTGTACCGTTTCCAGGGTAACATTTCCTGACGCCTGGAACATGTCAATTTGGTTATAAACGTTAAAATAAAAATAAAAGGATGATGTTTTAAACTTTTACCTCAGTCTCAAACTTGCCATTAATAAGCTCTACAGCTTGTTTAAGCATGGATACATCAATATCTCCGTCAGGTTGAGGCACAACCATATTATCCAACATTATTCTGCTTAACAAAGTTTTGTTTTGGGAAGCATAATTTAGGACTTCATGTATTTCTTCAAATGTCCTAGTCTCCACCTGTTTACAGAAACAACATTAAATCAATTTTGATAATCATTTGAAAATTCCATTGAGATTTCAAATATGATTTTAGTAGTTAGTTACCTCAACACCCATCTGAAGATTATTTTTCTTCAAATATAGGTCAACAGATTTGAGGGCATTTGAAACACCACCAGCTATAGAAATATGATTATCTTTTATCATCACCATATCAAATAAACCCATCCTGTGATTCTGGCCTCCACCTATGAGTACCTGTTAGCAAAAAAAAAAAATAAAGAAAAAGAAAAGAAAAGCTTAATATTAGGAAGAAAGTGAGAAGAAAAACTAAAAATTTAGGGTATATGTGAGTAAAATAAAATGGAAATAAGTGAACTACACCGCCCACTTATCCACCAAACGCAATGCTGGAGCAGTCTTTCTTGTTTCCAGAATGCATGCCGGATGAGCAGCATCTGCCATTGCCTGTAACAAAATTACACATTTAGAAAAAAATTTCTAACAGATCATAGATTTATCATAAAGATAGAAATAGTTCAAAAAAATCAATGTATCAAATCGATTCATAGATACAAGCTAAAGAAAAGTTCTAATAATCACACCTTTGTGAGTGTGGCTATGCCACTCATCCTCTGCATAAAGTTGAGCGCAACTCTTTCGGCTACAACAATACTGTGCGCTCTTCCTAATAGGTTAAGAGATGAAACACAACAATTATAATCAAATTATATTTGAAATTTAAAGAGGAGATGCAGCTTGATCATGTCTATTGCTTACCATGCACTTTGCCAAACTTTAGTCCTTTAACAACATTATCTCCATCCTTTTTGTACCATTCCACCTAATACCATTTTGAACAGAAAAAATCTACTGATATTTAGCAACTTAAAACGATGTTCTATATTTAGGTAGGGTGCATTGTTTGTCGATACCTTTAAGGTAGGATCAACTTCATTAAATATCATTTCAGCAAGTGCAATCCCTGCAACAATTCCATCATCCTTTGCCAGAAAATAAGCTTCAACTTCCATCTCAGATGGTATGGTAGCTAAACAAGTGACATCCCCTACATTAATGAGCCCAAAATATCAGGAAATAAAATTAATTAACAACATTAGACAATATTTGGAGAGTTCAGAAGTAACACGACATAAAAAATGTAACAAAATCAAACCTTTATCTCCAGCATCTTCGGAAAGGGCTAGCTTAATAACACCCTTCAAATCATAAGTTGGGTGAACAGGAGGCTTTACAATAACTGACTCAATTGATTTTCCATAGTTCACATTTGCAGTTGCTGTCATTTTAACAACCAGTCTGTTTCTATTGCAACACCTATACCACCAAAAAAAACCCTAGTTTCACACACATACTCATAAAACATCATATTGCATCTACATACATGAATGAAAGAAATTATTGGATTAAATGATATCAATCAAACCTTGAAGAAGCTATAAGCAGACTATTAGGTGCACCTAATTGCGAAAAAGTGGCTCCAAACATCTATCGAATCTATAAATATGCCCTTACTTCCCTGCAAGTAAAAGAGTAAAGTTGGATTGCAGCATGTTCCAAAATCATAAACAAACAGAACAAACTTGCAATTTTGATCTTATCGCCACAAACAATGGATCATTGCTTAACTTTATTACTTACTAAACGAGTGCCAATTTTGCCACATCAAGTCATGATTTTGGTATCAAAATGAAGCGCTCAAACGCTACAATTGAACTGATTAGGTTAAAAGGAGTTGTAGAGTTTACCTGGTTGAAATAGATGACGAAGAACCACCAAAATCATAGCAATTTGAGCACCTTCGATGCCTTATTCTCTTTGTGAGACCACGATACTTTACTACTTTAGGATTGATGTTCAAAAGCTAAAAAGATACAATCTCGTCCGTGTAATTGCTGTATTAGTGTGATTGCAGTCCCTAAAGTTATTGTGTTTGTTTACTTCAAGTCCCTAATGTTTTCATTTGTTATTCTTTGAACGGCAAAAAGCACACCACCTATCCTACACATTCTTTGATTTTTAGCCCAAAAAGTTTTTAGTAATTTGTCATAGATGTCAGGCTTATCACTTTGATAACTTTTTGCCACTTCATGTACCTGTTTTTGTAATTTAATGTTATCATTAATGCAACATAATTTATGCTTACAAATTAGATATGAAGGACATGTGGTTGTTTCATTAACATTTCCATCTACGAAAAGGTGAATAACACTAATTAGGTCCTCCTCTTTTTAGCTCAAATAAGATGCGAAACAAGTCAAACTGTAAAACGGGTCAAGCTAATATTGGTAGTCAAATAGTAAGAGTTAACAACTATTTCAACACCACTCATGTTTAAATATGATTAAAAATACTTTAAAATGCCACAAAATAAGGTATTGTTGTTGAAAATAAATGTTATATGTATAAAAATGGTAATTTGAACACTAAAGAAACTTTTGCTGGAATTTTTAGTTAAAAAGTGCTTTTCAGTTTTCACTTATTTTGGACGCAAATAATAAATCTGTATTTGTTACCAATATAACTATTAATTATTGTGTTTACGTTCTATTATGTGAGATAATAAACATGTTCTGAACGAAACTAAGCTACGTGTTCATACTCTTTGTTGTGTGATTGAAGTTTTCAAACTATGAAAACTGCAGGGGTTTATAAGAAGAAACTTCTGTATGAATGTATTTCTATATAATGAGACACCCAGTGGCGGTCAAAAGAGTGCAAAGCACCTAATGTGTTCGAGCACGAGACAAGAATGATAAACGTAATGTAACGCTTTGATGGCACACTTTGCACTTTGTACACCTTATAGAACACAAACATTTTGTTAGATGGACGTCAGAGGATGTTGGTGCATGGGTTAAGAGATGATTACGAGCAATGGTTGTTGATAAGAGGTTCACGGGTTCCTCTACGTTCTTGCAATGCCCAATTGCCTATTAGACGTTAATGGGTTTTTCTGTCGCAATTTACATCCTTGGACGACCTGTGGTGTTTCTGTTGTCATAATAAAATGGAACATTGTATGTTTAGTCCCTGGAGTACTAAGTTGCTACTATCAATTGTCTTTTTAAACCTCTTAAATCTATTTTAATTTTTGACTTAACTCGGTTGAAAATGTACATGATTTCACATTACATAAATAAGACTTGGCGATTTTGTTTAAGGTTTACTTTCACAGTTCTTTCTCTCTAATCTTTTCAGCGGCAAACATCAGCTTACACTCCTCTTTCGGGTATAATTTCGAGTGTTAAGACTATTCCGATAGTACAATTTGCTTATGTAATATCCTAGGAGACAAATGAGTTTATCTAGTTGGCCCGCCATTTGTTTAAAGAAACATTTGTTGAAAAGAATCCTCGGCCACCACTTTTTTTGTTTTTTTTCTTTCTGTTTATATCAATCTATTTAATATTTACATGTTGTATTTGTAATTAGTACTTGAAGTTTCATTTGTATTATGTATAGTTATTCAAATACTTTGAGTATTAAAGTGTTAATTATTTATTTGCGAATGATTCCCTATAACTTTTAAAATTGAAAAGATTAAAACGCCTTTTTGAGGCTGCTTGTACATCACCAGAAAACAAAATGCCTTTTATAACTGTTATTGTCATCACAAAATTATTATGAAAAATAGTGTCGTTTTATGAAGCTGGAATATTGATTTGAACGGATTCAAAACCGTCACAAGTGCTTTTTATAAAGCTATATTCTAGAAGTATTTTTATGCATGGGAGAGAGAATTCTAGAAAAACACCACAACCATAGATCTAATCTGTTTTAAATAGATGTCAGAAACTTCTTTAACTATCAGTTATATTTCCCAACTTATTAATATTTCTAAACAATTAAATAGATCAGTGATGAGTTACTTGCTCATTTGATCATCTATATTACTCGAATATAAAACCTTAAGGTACTAGACTGATACATCTCTCAATGTAAGCTCTTACATCAATCCGTTCTCATCAGTCAGTCCCGTATTTGAGAACATCTTTAAGATGAAACGTATCTTTATGTGAAAAAAACCTTCTGATCTGAAACTCCCTTTTGTCACATATAAAATTTGAACCCAAGACTTATTTCAATTAATAAAGTCTCGAGATATCTCACCTCAACTACTTTAGCTGAGGATTGTTGGTTTCCCAACTTATTTACTTGGCCGTGTGTATATACGTACACGTTTGCACCTGCACAAGGCGCCACGTATATTAAAAAACTTAAATAGTTTATTTACAATAGTATTATCCTTAACTACCATAATCGCAAGATAGAATTGTAAATTTGTAACCTACCCGAATTTAGCATTTCAAACACTATTCTATTAGAACGTTATAATTGATTATAATATTTAATTTAGAGCTTTAAAAATATTAGTTAAAAAATAAAGAATTAAAATGTGAAAACCAGCCACATCACTAACCATATGCATAACCTGAGCAGAAATCCAGTCTGAATTACCTATTGGGAAAAAGATAGCTAGATATCCATCGGTAATCCATTTGTGTTTGATATTATTAGTTTTTAAATTCTTTTTTGGTGGTTTCCGTCAGTAAATTCCTAATGAAAAGTTTGATCAGTGATTAAGTGTCAGTGATACTTAATATTTTTGTGGTGATAGGTTTCTTGTTATTATTAACATTATTCGAATAGGGTTATTCTAATTTTGATTTTTAAAATATATTCGAAACAAAGGTTGAAACAATGATTTGCATTTGAATAAACTGAATTTTTACAAAAAAAAATATAAAATAAAATAAATACTATGTGTTTGATGGCTCTTAGAAAAATATAAATGGTATGTACATAATTTGAACTTGAATATTTTGTAAGTTTGAGGGTCGCAGTTTCTAATTCGATTTTGAGTCTCGAATTTGGAGGCTCTAATCCGAGTGAACAATGGATTTATGGTTCTATAGTTTTAGTTTGAAATTATTCAATTACTTGTTAATCATTGTTATAAATCATTGATGATAATACTATACACCAGTTAAGATTATTTTTATAATTATTTTTTTTTCGAACGACAAACATATACATCCATCTAATACTATATTAAATCTATATGATCGTTAACTAATGTACTTGAACCATTATCTTATCAGAATGGACACTATTGTGTACACTCTATATAGTAAATAGCATTAAGCTAAAATATCTTTAGTATGTTTTATATCAAAATGTGTGATTGAAATTCTGGAAATTGGCTAAAATTTGAATTCTTAGTTGAGATATAAAACATGGATGATGGCATAAGTCGAAATTCAATTATAACAAACCTATTTTGCTAGAAAACTAATTTGTTTATTGTTTATTTTTTCCCTTTTTTTATAGTTTTAGAACGGCAGAAGACTAATTTATTAACCCATGAAACCCACATGAAATCGTATACAACACAAGATATTGTTTTTCAATTAAATATTACCCTCATTATAAACAAGCTCAATTTTAAAAATAAGTTCAACAATCCGACAAATTATGGTCTTGTGATGGAGAATTAAGTTAAAAATATAGTTAATGTAACTATAAATTGTATATTTATGAGGGGTGTTTTATCTTTTTTTTTTTTGTGTGTAAAATGACTTTTACCTATCTCTTAAGAGACTATTGTAAAACGAATGTAATAATGAATGGGTTTTTTTTCCTCAGTAAGTATTTTGGATATTTGATTATCAAACCTTATTAGTTGAATATTAAACCTTAAAAGTACTTTAGGAGTGATTTTAATATTTCTTTTGAACTTTTTGTTCCTACTAAAATTATCATAGATTGTGTGATCATACTCAGGAGGTGTAATACTGAAAACGGTGTCAACAACTACTTTAACATAAAAAAGTTTATATTAATTATATATAAATATTATAAATTTATAAGCTGACACTAATTCTTATAATAATAGTTGTATATTTATAATACTTAACTTGAATGAAGCTTATAAATTTGTCATCATTTTTCAAAATACTATAAAACTTTGATAAGTCAAATAATTATTATTAATATAAGTAGGGTTGACAATTTATAACACAAACTTGTTAACATGATATGAAACGACACAGAGGTAAACAAGTTAATTTAGTTTGAGCTAAACAAGTTTCGTGCTTTAACATGTTGATACATTTTAGACACAATTAAATTCGTCTAGAAACAGGTTAAACACACACGTTAACTTGTTAATAACCTGTTAAAGCATTTGTTTTTCATTCTTTGTCTTTAGCAAACGACAATTCATGAACTACGATTCACAAATCTTCAGTTTAGAAACCCATTTGAGGCATTCCTAAATCTAAACTGTAGTCATCTTCATCTCTAATTTTCATCAAATCTTCAGCCATGAATCACAGTTCACAAAACAGTCCATGATTCTCCAAGTGTGAGCAAAATTGATCTTAAGGCTTGAGGTTCATAAGCAATTCACAAAACACCTTGGGGAAGAAGGATCCTAATAAGGTTAAACAACAGTAAGTATGTATGTATAAGGTGTTATGTTTTGTTGGTTCCATGTGCATCATTCTGTTTATTGATGATTTAATGAGGAGCACAATAATGCGTGTAAATGTATATATAAACATGTATGTATATGTTTTATGGGTTTGATGTGTATCATTTGTTTATAAAATCACATGTATGTAAATGAATACATACAAATTGAATGTATGTATATTAATTTAAAATTTTAAGAATTTTTTATTTCAAATATGTTAAGGATTATATACTAATTACAACTTTTGGCAACTTTTGTTCGCTAAGTATGTGGATATATATTGTATACCTGAACACTTCATATAGTGTAATTGATTTCTAAAAAGGTTCGTGTTTGTATATAGAATTAATATTTTTCCTTATAATTTGTAAACTAATTTTTAAAAAGATCTAGCATGCACCTCAGATAATTTAGTCTTATCTGATCACCTATACATTCTTTATATTTTTCCTTATAAGAAATATACATTTTTGGTAATCAATTAAAATAAGTTTGAATACTTCTATTTTATTAGTGAGCAAAATCTCATCATATATATGTAACAATATTATGTGTTTTGTCCACAATATTTATTGGATGAAGGATGAATGTTATGTGTTTGTGTTGTCGCTTATCTTTCTAGATTCTATCACATCTATTCTCTGATAACACTACCTATCACTATCATTTTCAACTAACCATCCGTTTCAATAAATCTATAAAATAATATGTAGAAAACATATCATTAGCTTGTTTAAATCAACAATTTTGAAATACTTTTACCAAAAAGAATTTTTTTAAAAAGGAGTTGACCATCACTTAGTGTTTTGAGACTAGAATTAAAAACTCACTACAAAAGAGCTAATTTAGCATGTTTAATGGAAACACATGATAGAACTTAGAAGTAAGTTGTATCAACATTACACATTTGAGAGACGTGAAGAGTTTTGTTTGTAACTTTAATTCACGGAAACCCCAATTTTTCTGAACAGGCTAAGTGATACAAACCGTTTCATTTGAATTAAAACACACCATAACACTTTCATTTAGAATATGTAAAAAATATATATTATATTTTAACAAGTAAAAATTAACATCCACAAAATCACCATTAGGTTTCTATCTATTTCACACTTTCACCATTTTATTGTCCTTATTTTAGATAACACCAATGTCTATATGACACATTAACACTTCCACACATATTCACACAATATATTTTGAAGATAGATAATATGCGTAATCAATTTATAGTCTCTGTTTAAGAAAACCAATATGCAATCACCTTGATTATTCGACTAACAGTCATCCAAAAGTAGTTGCATGACATCCACCATACATTAACCATTATATGATTGTAGAGGTGAGACATAGTGGCTCATATCTTAAGTTGTTATAAGTAGTACTAATGGATTGGACCAATGTTATGCAACGGAGTTATAAAACGAGGTTATAAAAATTGAAAGATTTAATTATAATAGTTTATACGTGATTACAACCACACGACATGCCCCAATTCATACTCCCTCACTAAATAAATGATATGAAATTTATGTTATATTTAGTCTATGAAACTATAATTTTTTTTGTAACAATTCTCTTATACCAATAATACGATTGGTGCCAGATCTCCAAAACCAAGCTATATTTAATTTTATATGACTTTTTACAACAATGAACAAAAAATAACTAATTAATTAATATACCTATGAACACGTACTCAATTAACCCAAAACTTTCCAAAATCATGATACATCTTACCTAACACTTGATCTACTGAAAATCAAGTTTATGTAAATGGTTTAGCCCCATTTTCAAATTTGAACACCAAAACAACTTCTAATACCATGGATTAGTGATCCATGTGACCCGAAATCATGCTTTGACCCATTCCTTCCCCATGCAAGAAGACTTTTTAACAAATTCCTAGATTAAAAAATTATGCAAGCAAATATTTTGTTATTTTACAACTCATACACCATTTTCACATGATTAGAGTTAGACGTGACATCTACACATTTTTTTTATTACCAAAACCTTAAAATTGGATGCAAGTCTTAACTAAAAAATCAAGAAAAAAGCAATTATCTTATGTTAAGGATTGCTTTTAAAACCTTAAATTAAATGCATTCACTTTCAATTTGCATACATTCCAAAAGTTTTTGCATTTGCGGAAGAATTTCTTCTTTGGTAGACATTTGCAAGAACACGGAGGCCTTGGCCCTTAAATATAAAAATTTAAAAAGTCATCCTTCACTTTACCATCTTGTCTCTTACAACTTTAACTTATATTTGACCTTTTTACTATTTTATCTTACTAAAAATTTAGAAAATAGTTATAAATAAATAAATTATAATAATACTAACAACAACAACAATAATACTTGTAAAAAAGCAACTAGTTTAAACACATGCTTTAGGTGTCATATTGTGAAACAAGTGCATTACACAACATCGTATCTCATTGTCACTATACCAAACACCCTTTCTCATCGTCAACTTCATACACCATTTAACCCGACTTATGGGATCTAACTTTATTGATGTCCATTAATTTGGGGAAGGGGTGCTCAACTAATTCAAATTCGATTTATTGAGCTCGTTCAATTGTAAATACCAATCCTATTTACATAATAGGTTTAAACTTAGTTTAATTAGTCAAACATATAGGCTTGGCTCCTTTTAAGAAAAGCTAGTTTAGAAGACTTATTGCTTATATCGATCTTAACCCCCTGTTTTGTAACCTAAATAGTCCTTACCATCTCGTTTTCAAGGTATATTAGTAATTAAAAGTTTAAACAGATGGCATCAAACTAAACATAAGTTGTTTATCTTTAGTTTCTTTTCTATAATTATGATTTATGAATTGAAGATTAGTTACAACAATATTGTGTACTTTCATCGTATTAAATTTCGTCTAATTTGGCTTGCCACAAACAAAAGTCAAATTAACCGTATTAAATTCATTTTCAAAGTCAATTAAAACTCACACAAAAAATCAAAGTCTTACCACAATATTTTTTCACTTTGGCCAATTCGACCGGCATTCAAATTCAACACTGCCCACTTTTCATTTGCATTCACACATGTTAACACATCTTTATACACACACATACACACACTATACATATATGTGTGTAAATATATTATATTATATATAAATTATATATGTGAATATATAGATCTATATATGCACTTACTTTTAAGCTCAACTACTCTCACAGTTGGATCAATGGAGACACACACATAAACAGCAGCAGTAGCTCTCGAATCAACTACCACCTAAATTTGTTTCTATATAATACACACACACAAAAGATAGAGATACCGCCATACAAGCATGATCAAGAACCTCAATTGATCTATCCACATCATCGGCCGCGAAGAAGAGAGATCGAGCTCGATCAACAATGGTTTTTCGACATTTAAATCTTCTTCTAATCATTGTTATGATTGTAACATCGATATTGGCTTCATCATTAATAACAGCTGATGCCACAAGGGTACTCAAAGAAGATAGCTGGTTTGAGCGGTATGAACGATTAATGAACAGTAGACTCCCACGAGGGCCGGTGCCGCCTTCGGGTCCATCTCTGTGTCATAATGCTCTTGATCTTTACAGACAGTCTGAGTTCTCATCGACTCAAGATCAAAGCTATTGTCCATAATATTATTGCTTTTAGGGTTTGTGCCACTTCTTTTCAATTAATCCTTTCTTAATTTTGTTACTAATTTTCATGTGGATTAATTATTTTCTTCTCTTATTCAAGAACTGATCATAATTTTAATTCTGATGTTATTTTCTTTTGCTATTTCGATACAACTAGATATAAGCTTCAAACACGTACAGAATATCGAATTTGTAAATAAGTTGATTTTATTTTCTGTAGTTTTTTTTTCTTTTTTCTTTTTTCAGTTTTATGGTTCTTGGTCATCTTCATGTAATCAAATTTGGCCTACAGTGCTTGAATACATGAGAATTAAATGTCTTTTTCTTTTTTTCCAAAACATTGTTCCAATATAGCGGGTTAGATATATAAAATAATATAAAATTAGAATGTGTTGAGCATGGTTGCAATCACGATGTTTTTTATGCAATAATAAGATAGAAAAAGTAGTGGTGTTTTGTTGAATAAACTAGAAAAAACAACTAAAATAGTTAGAAGTGTCATTTTCGGACATGACTTGTAACAAAAATATGATGGTGGTAATGGTATATTATTGATCGAGTTCTTTTAAACTATATATGAATAACTTACAATCACACAACTAAAAACGCACTTACAAACACGAATGAGCCCACCAGTGCCTTGAGAGCTTTACAATAAGGGGCGTTATGTATGAAGGGGATACTCATGCCATGAACCTACACCACACCGTGAAACCCACTAATCACAATGAGTCATATTAAACCATACTAAGGGTGGGGGCCACGTCAAGGCCTTCCGTGCCTCACAGCGTGGGCGCCCCCTCTCCCCTAAGATTCCCCTCTCTCCTCTACCTTGGTAGCTACCAAGGAGTTAGGGATCGCAAGCTGGTTCGGCTGACCTACTCTCTCCTCCCCTTATTATATACTAAACGGTCGCTCTCCCTCCACATTAGTCTATGCCCGCAGACTTCCCTAGTTCCCTATCCCTCTCCTCCATGTCTATCACTTCTCTCCTACACCCCAACCTTCTCTCTTTCATGTTAGAGTCTGTAAGGTTTGACGGACCCCACTGCAGATGACAATTAAGCAAACCTTTAACACAAATAAATACCTTGTGACACCCTGACCAAGATGGAGCTGACCTGTCACTTATTTTTTTGAACGGCCAACGACTAATTTTTAAGCCCGGTCACCCGGGTAAACCCATTGGCGAAAGACCACCCACGCCCACAAACACAGACACCGCTGGTGACCCGGCTCGCCCATCATTCTAAGGGAAACCCACCACCCAAATGCTCACTGTGGTAAAACCCTTGGCCCACTTGGAGCATATTGCCCATAGTGAGACTCCAAACCATGACCTCCACTTTGGAAAGTCATAGGGTGCCTCCTCCTAAACCACTTGATCTAGGACTCATTGACGACCTGTCACTTTTAAACAAGTCAAAACAAAAGCATAATTCCATACATGCTTGAGCATTATAGATCTTTACAACTTAATATGGAATACGAGGCCTATGTCATTACATTTATTTGTACAAAGGTATTATCATACTCTCGAACACTCTCCTACGTCACATCCATAGATCGCTTGACGTATAAGAAGGAAGAAAAAGGTATCGATGAGCAATATTTGACAAATGGATGCATAGGTGGTAATGAAATGACATGTTTTGTTTAAGTAAAAGGCTTAGAGGTTTCAAAAAAATCATATAGAACAATAGGCATGTTGTACAACGTAACATTAAAGTATACCCGAAGTCTATGTGGTTCCATTAACTAATGTGGGTGATGCAAAATAGCTAGCCTATAATCCATGTGAAGTAGGTGTGCAGACAAATTAGACAATCCATGTTATTTATTATTTTCTATGATCAATCTATACACCTCTAAGTTTGTACATAATGTATTATGTTGCTCTATGGGCTTGTTAGCTTTAGACATCTTGAACTAAACTCATCGTTAATGATGAACCATATTGTTTTAAGCTACAATGATGAGTTTATGGTCATCCTTACAAGAAAGATATTAACTTAGGTAACATAATATACATGTGTAGTTATAACATGATTGTACCTTGTAAAAGTGTGATCATTCAAAACTTGTAAGCATCTTAACTTATAACTTGTAGACATGTAAATAACAAGTTTCATATCCGTTTTACAAATAACAGATGTAAAACATTTGAGAAACACTTTTAACGTTCAAAATAGTAGAAACTTGATCCATTAATTGTTGTTACCACTTATAAGTAAATTGCAACTATGGTTGGTTAACATTAACGGCCACGTTGTCATTGAAGCGGTTACAACTAATGAGCGTGTTGTTGATCAACTTTAACTTACTATCGGTACTCAGTAATTTATTTATTAATAGACAAATTTTCTTGTAAGTTTGCTACAAACATGCAAATGTGATGCAATTCTATTAGCATTTCACCAAGTTTTATGTTGTGTCTTTGTATACAATAATTTTATTTTTTCTTAAATAAATTCTATCAATTTAATGACGGTAACAACATGAATAACATATAAAACTAATATAATGATGTGTTTGGTATGAAAAGCAACTGATTTACTTTTAGACCAATAACCATATCGATCGGAGGCTAGGGTACATAGTGATAAAACAAATATGAATGGAAGAAAATAGTGAAACGACAAAAAATAAAGTGCTCAATAAGTCATCAGTTTAGGACCATCACATGGGGTGTAGCTTAATGGACTTAAAAACGGCACAATATATAATTTAGCCTGAATTAGATACAAAAAGAGTGAAAAAAGTTTATAAAAGATTGGTTAGGAAGAAGATCATTCAATTATTGGTCATATATTATGGCCACACATATGTTGTATGTTTTAGTAGCGTATGGATGACAAACAAACCAAATCCTAAGAGTTAACCTGAAACATAAACCATTAGAAATGTATAACAAAACATGTTTTCTAGTATGAAATTAGTCTTACAAATAAGTATAGTACTAAATAAAATACGACCTGATTATCCACATCATACACATTCTTTTTATTCTTATTTTCTTTGTCCTTGAGTTATAAAGAAATATATTAATCCATTGCTTTATAGTTTCATATTTCTAGTTTCTAAAATTAGTGTCGAATTCGAATGCAGCGAGTATAACAAAGTAAAAGATCACTTCATGGCTTAAAAGGACCATATATAGCAAAAGATAGAAACTGAAAGGTCCAGATAGCAAAATATGAGTCGTTTAAACCCCCTACCTACCTCCAACTTTCGCTTTCGATTCGACTTTCCGAATCCCAACACAAATCTCTCTCACCGACTTCAACTTTACACTCTAAACCCACCAATCACCTTTCATCTCCGGCAACTAAATGGCCTCATTCACCGTCAAAATGATCGCCGGACCACCGCCTCCGGTGACTGAATCAAACGGATCCAACGCCAAAGGGTCACCCGTCAAACGATCTACCCTTCCTCTTCAGGTTTATTCAATCATAAAACCCTTAAACAGTTCCGTTGAATTTATTTGATATTAGTAATAAGTAATCGCTTTTCATTTTCACTTCGTCTTCTTCTTCGTTTAATCAATTTCTACTTTGGTCTTCTTACTGCTGTGTTGATTCAGGATGCTCTACGTGTTTCTGTGTGTGTATATCTTGCTAGTGTTCAGTGGTAATTTAAATTGATGATTATGCACTCATACTTGAGCTTCATTGGGAATCAATGGAGAGTGTATGTGTGCTTTTCATTTTGTGAATTCAGCCTTAATACAGACAGACTCTCTAGCATTGTTTTGATCTCGGTAGTGATTATATTCTACGAACTTGTTATGTATTAAATGTGATAACTGACAACCATACATGTTAACACCCAACTCGTCTCTTTTTTATTTTTTTTGTAAGAGGGCAGCTATGAACATAGATGATGTGCGAGCATTCAAACTCTTTCACATATGGATTTGCTCCTTTATTACAAGTAAAGTAAAGTTTGGCCTAGTTTTTGTTAGTTTTGAAGTGAAGAATAGCTTATTGAGCATTAATGTGTCAAATGCAGACTTTTTTTTAATTGAAGGGGGTGTTTGGCCTAGCTTTTTTAACAAAGCTTATAGTTTTTTTAGCTTTTTTTTTACAAAATAAGCTTAACTTGGTGTTTGATTTAGGTTTTTAAGCTTATGCTTATTAGCTTATATAAGCTAATTTGAAGAAACTTATTTGAATATGGTTTTTTAGCTTATTTGAAAAAGCTTATATGTATAAGGGCGTACGTTACTCATTTTGCCCTCAAATGATGGTAGATTAATAATTATTGAAGCAACTTATTACTGTAACAAATTAAAGAATGGTGGATTTAACGCATAATCAACTTGTAGAATATAAGCTAATCCAAACACTTAAAAAGAGCTTATCAAATAATAGAAAATAAGCTATAAGCTACTTTAAAATATAAGCATAAGTCAAAAAATCAAACTTGTAGAAATGTATTAAAGTTTGTCTATTTTTTGTATGCGATGCAAATGAAATACAATACGGAGGAAAAAATGAGATGAAAACTAATCAACTTAAAACTCTAGAACCTATCTGGATAATGATAAACTACGGGTCAAATAAATCTTTTGTATAGAAAACCTATGAAGATGTATTGTTAATGTTTAGTTTTGAAATTGATCAGTTAAAGATATGTCATAGCCTCATAGGTGTTAATCCCACTATCACGTCTAGTATCTGTGTTGTGTCTGCTATGATATGAGAAAACTAAAACTCATAATTCCTGTATGATAAAAACAGATTTTTATAAACTAAAATGGTTTTCTTCATCATGCATTTTATCTTTATGCAAGTTACTCTCCACCATGATAATTCTTCACAAGGTAGATGATAAGAGACCTGCATTTCTATTTGATGGATGCAGGTGAGATATAAAGTAGTTCAAAAGTTAGAAACACATGAGAAGAAATCCATGAACGTCTCACGGAGAGATTTAGCATTGTTTTTAACTGCTGCATCTTTTAGCGCAATCACTCTATCATCACCTAAACCCGCTGAAGCCCGCATTAGTAAAGCTGAAATGAAGAAAATGATATTGGAAAAACTCAAGATTCTAAGAGAAAAGGTTAGGTTATCAAAGCCAGAAACAGATGAAAATGAAAAGATTCCATCATCATCATCATCATCATCATCATCTCCACCAAAAGCAGATAAAGAAAGTTCTCCTCCTGCTACACCAGCCCCATCAACAGGAGAGGAAAACATCACAGTGCCATCAGAACCACCACTTCCCAATATACTGAATGATAAGAAAGTTGTAGTGGAAGCCGCCACACTCCCGTGATGATAAGCTCATGTTTTATGCCATTGTTTTAGTTTGACTGTGTTTGTCATGTACTCTATTGTTGACTGGTTTAGAAGGGATTTGAAAGTTATTTGTAGCATAAGAGCAATGACTATAATGTGTTATTATGCAGGTCAACTTTAACCTGTTGAGGTCAACTCTACCAGGTGATAATTTGCCTTTCCTCTCAGAACATGCATTACTTCAGGTATCAAATGTCCTGTTTAAGTTGTCTTACATAGATAATAATTGTAACATTTGTATATGTTGGAGGAGATACAGTTGAGGTTTAGAGTGTGTGTACTGAGGCAAGCAAGTTGACTTTCAGTCTTATTTCTCTTAGGATTCTGAATTTTCGATCATTAGGCTGTTAAGGCCATGAGTTCGGTTCATTAGTTTTATAGATAGTTTTTCTTTTCACCAAACTAGAGTCCGGTATACAGTTGCAAGTAAAGGGCACAGGCATGCGTATAGTAAATCGTACAATTAGGTTGACTTGCTATTGGATGTAGACAGAATGAATGTGCCGTAAGGGTTGTATTTAAACATATTATCTTTAAAAGTGTGGTTTGGGATAACTCGAAAGTATGTATTTTTTAAAAGATTCTATAAATTAGTAATGCGTCAAATGTCAGCCGAACCGGGCTTGTTGACCCATGGCTGTTAGGTATTTTCTTAACCCGAATGAGTCATGAAGAGAGTCAAAAACTGACAACACATGAAATAGTTATCTACTTAGTCTATTACTTTGTTATTTAACTAGTAACTACTTCAGTTTAAGAAGTTCTAGATATATTTAAGTTTGTATTTAATGTTGTTTTTTTTAGATTATTTGTTACTTTATTGATTATTGGTTATTGTTTTATTCCTTTTAGTCACTCTTCTCTTGCTAACTAAACACCAACCTGATCTAGCTTTCAAAACATAATAACTAATTAAGAGCTTTAAGCCAACAGAGGTATATAAACCTGTCGTCCAGCAAACCAGCAAAGCCTTTGACTTCATTGATGACAAAGTATGTCAGGCAAAGAAAGGCGTTTGCGGTAGAGGTGCACAAAATATCCGTTTCCATACCCAAACCCAAAGACCTAACTCATAACCTGTTTGGTTCCTACCCACCGCCAAGTGTACGTAGTTTGGAACCAATTGTACCTGGCGATTCTTATCCGGATTTCTAAAAAATACCTAGCCAATCGGTTCCCACCTGGACTTGATCGGACCCGGTTCCTATCCGCCCCAAGTGTACCAGGTATGTATGTGTATGTATGTATGTATGTCTATGTATGTGCTCGCAATGTATGCTTATATGTATGTATGTGTATAGTTGTATGTGTAACTACGCATGCGTATCTGTATGTATGCATATTTAGTGTTTATATTATTATAATAAAAAAGATAAAAAAATTGAACGCATACCATATTATACTCGGTTCTAGTCCCGACCCACCCGGACTGGTTATAGAGGGTAAGGTTCCATTACTTCTAACCGGGTCGGTCCCAATACCTTATTTGTGCATCTTTAGTTCAGAGTTGGATTATATTTTGGGCCTGAACGAACTTTGACTCGTCCAGATAGTCTTCTTTCATTCAATTTTTTTATTTTTATTTGTATTGATGAGAACTAAACAAATCCATTCAATACTAACAAAAATATCAGGGTAAAGAGAAGTTGAATCATTAGGAAATGATTTGTTGTTGACCCAATTTTATGTAAATCGGTTAATCATTATTTGGTTCATGTTCGAGAGGTCGTAAAGAGACATACTAAACAAAATACAGTTATCAATCGAAGTTCACATGATTTTCTTTAACATTTGAAAGCTGTGTCTTGTATTAAATTCCTCATTGTTGTGTACTTTTTTTATTAAGATAACCTTGATATAATGGAAAGTCTATTCTATCAATCGTCACACCATTATTTAGTGTTAACAAATAGACAACAAGTCAACAGTCAAATATGATGTTTACGTTTTAAAAGTAACTATATTTAAGAAAAGATTGAGGGATTATACGTGTCCATATAATATGATTGAAATGTCTATGGAACAATGACCACCAGTTTTAAATTTATGTTGACGCATTTACTGGTCGTGTTGCTATATTTATATATGACTCCACTTTCAACACACTACATACATACATACATACATATATGTAATATATGATAAATATGGTTTCAAAACAATTTCAATATTGGTTTGAAAATTTATTTATTTAAATCCCCCATGGTGCAATTGATTATTGATGTCCAATCTATCTATACTAATAAAAAAAAAATTGTAAACCACTTGTCACAATTCTAGAGTCTCTAAATTTTATTTTCTTGTTTCTCTTTTCTAAAAAATATATATCGTATTAACTACAAATGATATTATTTAATTCTTTTCATATTAAAAATATTTTTTTTGTTATATTTAAAAATAATCTTTCTACAAATGCAATTTATAAAGAAATAATTTTTTTATAAAATAAGAATTTTTTCAAAAAAATATCAAACTTTTGAAAAACACAATATATTTTAAAACCTGTGACTTTTAAAAAATAAAATTCTTACGAAATGAAATTAATTAAATTTCAAAGTTATAATAAAGAACTTTAAAAATGACACTTTTTAAAAACGGTTTATTTTGAAATAATTTGCTTAAAAACCAACTTTTTTTAAAAAACAAAAATAAATAAACAAAAGTTTAAAAAATGGTATCGTGCTTTTATTACTCGTACGTGATGTCAATGATAGTTTATATCAAAAGATCGTTTTATAATTTATTAATTTTTATTAATAATTATTTAAAATTTTATTTATTCAACCCGTGTAATACACGGGTGCTAACCTAGTTGGTAAATATTATGCAGCCTTGGCAATCACGTTTCCCTCAATATTAATTAACTAATAAGTTGTATCATAAACTCAACAAATTTTTATATTTACGGTGGAAAAGAAATAATCTATGTCATATACACCAATTACATCATAAACATTCATTTACATTAACTAAATTGTAGTTTACCAGACGTTAATTACTGTAAGATACAGTTTACTTAATGTGAACGTCTATTTACCATATGTTAGTGTGAATCTATAACCAGTGGTGTTTAAATCTATAATTCAATTAGAAAACTTGGATGTGTAAACATAACAATATCGATTAAACGTCAATTTGATTTTTTTCATTCCTCTCCAATAAATTTATTAAAACGCCATTTCAGTTTAATATTCTACAGTTTTTCTTCTCTTTTATGAAAATTATTTTTTAGTAATCCAAATTATTATCCATTAGCCGATAATAACTCATATTTTTAGTTTGACCAATGACACTTCTAACTTTCACTTATGTTAACAATAATGATCTTAGTAACATAATTATTATAAATTTACACTCGATTTGAGAGTCACTAGTGATGTTATTAGTATGAGTTATTATTAGTTGAAATATAATAGTTTGAATTATAAAATGTTAATTTGTTTTTCTTTTATTGAAACAGATTTCTTCTAATTTAATAACTTGCTAATTACTCGTACACAAATATATGAAATAATAATAACTACTTCGGTGACGTTAATGTCACATAAATGTTTTGTATTCTTATCTATATAAATAAACGACACGTAGCATCTAATTTCTCCTTTCATATAAATCATCATCAAACTAAAAAAAATTGCTTTTTGCTAATTTGTATTGTTGCTCAATTATTTAAGGCCATTGAACATGGTCTATTATATGTCTTTCCTAAAATACGAGACAATAATGTCATGAAACCTACCTTTAAAGCTGGGATGAACTTACTCACATGCCCTTCTTTAGGTACACTCTATCAATAAAAATAAAATATTACGTTTGACATATATATTCTAATTAATTAACATGCATGGCCGGTGCCAACATTTTTCAAAAATTATATTAAAAAGAGATTTGTACACTATTCTTTTTCAAGTGTACTCTAAACAAGGTGAAAGTTTATAAATTATTAATTATATATTGAAAACATAATTAAAACAAGTGGTATATAAACGCAATACCCCATTTGTTTTGTATTTTAGTCCCACGGGTCCAGTTTTGGTAACCAAAGTTTACTTTATAACAAATCATGAGAAATTAGATTAAGCATTAATATGAGTTAGAGTCACAATATATAAACTAATTAAACACTCATTTAATAAAGTTCTGATTTTTGGAAACTAAAAACATTCATAGTTTATGGAGGCGAAGCCTACTAAACCACGGGAGTTCAAGGGTAGAGCCCTTGGTAGCAGGGTGCAAGGTAGTAACCAGTGCATTAGTAGTAAATAATCATGATTTTTTTGTCAACAATTATGACTGTTATAACCATTATTAATGGAGTTTATGTTGACATATTGTTAAACCCCTGACAACTATAATGGTTGTAACCGCTAATTGGCATGCTTTTTCAAAAAAGGTGGGATGGTCTTTTGTAATTGTTAAACCCTTATACACATGATTCATTTGGTCTAATTTTGATCTGACATACGGATTTTAGTGAAAAATTCATACTCATTCAGTTCTTTTGATATCACTTTATATCTTATTCAACTATCGATTTGGTATGCAATTAAAATACTTCAAATTGTAAGTTAATTCTATACACAATTCAGAAAATTATCCAAGATAATTACGAAGTCAAAAGGCCATTCAAAAAAAAATTACGAAGTAAAAAACACATGTTAATTCGCAATGCCTATAATTAGTTATCAATAAACATTTGTATCTCATTAGTCATTAGTCTTCGTGTTGAATATTAGAACTTATTTATGGAAACTTTTAACTAACGAAGTTAAATTCTAGTGGATGAAAGTGTCCGTAACAAGGGGGTCAAATAATATGTCGATAAAAGTAGTTGCTTAAAGGAGTGGCTTGTAATTGGCGTGTTTGATTAAAAAGAGACACGTCTTCTTACAATTATGCTTTGGGGTTGACGCATTTGAGGGATTGGAACTACTCCCTATTATAAAAATGCAATTGTTCTTGCTCGTTCTAGACACTACAAGATTTTTGCCCTATCGCGACGACACATGTCGTCGCCATAGGTGTCAGTTGTCGTCGCCATAGCCTATGGCGACGACATGTCGTCGCGATAGGGGTAGTCGCCGTAGTTTCGTCGCAATAGGTTAAAATTAGTCGTCGAGGTAGACTTTGTCGCCATTGTCCCCTATCGCGACGACATGTCGTCGCGATAGGCTCGTCGCTATTAATATTTACCCAATTTTTTAATTCAAAAATTAAAATAAAATATCTAACACGTGGACCCTATGGCGACGACATGTCGTCGCCATAGGTTAATAAATAATAAAAATAGAAAATAAATTTAATTATTAAAATTATTTTCTAATTTACCTATGGCGACGACATGTCGTCGCCATAGGGTTCCTGTTTAATAATATAATTTTTAAATTTTGATTTTTTCCAGGTTTTTTACCTAAATAATTTCCCAAATCAGATACGCAGAAATAAAACCTAAATATTATCAATACTTAAACATAGAGCAAACAATTCTAATTAAGTACATACCAAACAACACAAAAGTATCAAACTAAACATATCTTAAGTTTTACAACCATAACAAATTAACTTCCTAATTATCGTCATCTTCATCATCTTCGTCGTTATTGGGATTATGTTTTCTTCTTTCAAATTCATTCATCCTTTCTTGCATTTCTCGCATTTGTTGCTTTATTGCTTCCATTTCTTGTTTCGAATGTGATGATGACCCGCTTGATTGTTCATAACGAGAGATATTTTTTACTTTTCGTCCAACACCTCTCGTATGACCACGCCTTTCTCCTAATGCAAGCTCTAAACATTGCATCTCATTAACGGGCGACTCTCCCGCCTCCATTTGCATTTGGGCGTATTGATTTTCAATTTTCGCCTGCAATTTTAAAGAATCAAAATGAAAAGGTATTAAGATTTTTATTAAATTTCGACAGCATAACTGTAATAAAATGAAAAAAACCATCCAAAATCATAACTAAATATAACATAAAATTCCCAACTTTCAAGATATAAACACAACTTATCAAAACCAAACAGTTCTCAAATATGTATAACATATAGATTATATTGGGTCAAGATCACCAAACATAATATATTAAATACATATGAACATATGATAATAACATTCTTAACATATTAAGCTTACCCAATCTTCTTCTGCCCTTTGGTTGACCCATCCGGACCCTTCTTTGTAATGCGACCTCCTCCACGTTTCGATGTAACTTGGGGTCCCGGTTTGTTGCTCCTATTAAAAAACAATATTCATAATAGCAGAAAAGAATTAATAATACATAATTAAATAATATATGTTTTTTTACCTGAAGATATCGTCTTTGAGCATAGGATCGGCTACCATGCAGACTTGGATAGAGTTGTTTTGCCCTATTCTCTACGCCTTTTACAGAAAGGCGTTTATGTTCTTCACTTGAGAAAAACTCAACCACCCGCTCCCATGCCTCCCGACTTTGACCTTCAGGTGGATTATTTAAAGCCTGCTCAATATTATCATAGCCTCCATGATTTAAGAAATGTTGTTTCATATTATATTTTCTATCTCGAAATGCTCGCTGGCAATCCATATGGATACCAAGTTGGATTCCATGCCAATGGTCTGAACTACGATAAGCTTCTAAATCAAAATATTCCTGCAAAACAGAATAGTTAGAAATATATAAAAGTTATGATTACTAAATTACAAATAAAAGACTACATAATACTCGCCTCCAGAAAATTAAACAATGATATCTTAAACGTTTCAGGGACTTTTTCCCAAGAGGGATAATGAAAAGGAGCAGTGGCAACGTGATTGGATAATGCTCTAACAAATAATTGACTATTTTCTCCCACAGCTTTAAATTGTTTTCCTGTATGATCAAATTCCACGGGCAGTGGTTGGTTGTTGTTTATAGCGTGTTTCTCATATAAATTTAGATTCCTTCCTTTTGATCGCCTTTTCTTAGCCGACGCTATATTAATATAAAAAAATCAAAAGGTTAGTAACATTTAAAATATATTTAAAATTTAAAACATTAACTTACATGATTGGCAACTGGAAGGAACAGTATATCCATGCCCGTGGGGATCCCTACCCCCACCGTCACCACCATGTGATCCTGCTATGGTTGAAGACATAACCTGCAATAAAATCATGTGTCACATTAATAAGAAATAGAATAAAATGTGACATTTTCATAAAAAATTAAATAAAGTGTTCTTAATACATACAATCAATCTGAGTTATCACTATAAAGATTTTCATCTTCGTTTACAAGATTATCATCGCTCTCCTCCATACTATTATTAATATCTAATGCATCTTCATCTTCTTCATCATCATTAATATAATCTTCCTCATCTGAGAGATATGCATCTTCATCTTCTTCTTCATCATTAATAAAATCTTCATCATGAACAAGTGGAGCAACAGGCAACCAACTTAAGTCTACGACTAAATCACAATTATCATGTGCATCTCTCTCATCGTTAATAACCCGTGCACTTGATTCACCAATATTAAAATTGCTATCGACTACTAAGTTATAATCAGATGACTCACTGTCGTGCAATACATCTATGTCATTAGCAACACTAATACTAGGATGATCCCAAAGCTTTCGATGATGAACATCCTCCACAACCCTCCAATTGCTGGTGGCTTTAGAAGGATCTTCAAGATAAAACACTTGTTGAGCTTGTGTTGCTAAAATGAAAGGCTGATCACGAAACCATTCACGGCTGACATCGATAACAACAACGTTATTCTTTCTAATTACAGATCCCTTTCGTGATGTGTCGAACCATTTACAACGAAATAGTACAACACTGTAACCATTTATATAGTTCAACTCGTAGATGTCTTCTAGCTGACCATAAAATCGTGTACCATCTTCTCCTATTGTAACAACACCGCTGTTTTGTGTAGTGCGTCTAATATCACGGCTTAGTACCACAAATCTAACACCATTGACAATACAAGCTGTGTAAGAATATGTGCACACGGGGCCATGTGCCAATGCCTTTAGTTCTTTGTCAGGAGACGTATTGAACTTATTATTAAGCCATGAAGAAAATTCATTTTTTACATCGCTTCCAGGGAATTCAAGTTCAAATTCACTGTGTGAGAAATATAATATTTATATTAGTTTATCATTTTAGCTAAAGTGAAACTAATAAGAATAATTTAAACCACAAAAACTTACGACATGTAGACTTTAACTTCTTCACAATTGTTCAGCACAAACCATTGAAATGACTTCTTAGAATTTTCACTAAGAGAAATGATTTTCTTCTTTGAAATTGGTCGACATTGTGATGAAAAAACACAGAACTTTCTCTTTGGAATGCCAGGATCTTCATTCCTATCAGGACGGTTAAATTTGGTTTGAATACCCTCCAAATACATAGAGCAGAATGTCAATGCTTCATCTGCAACATAACCCTCTGCTATTGATCCTTCAGGCTTAGCTTTGTTTCGAACATAAGCTTTCAACTTTTTCATGTATCTTTCAAAAGGATACATCCATCTCATATATACAGGCCCTCCAAGAATAGCTTCTTCAGGTAAGTGTAGAATTAGATGAACCATAATATCAAAAAATGCTGGAGGATATATTAGTTCCAAATTGCATAAAATATTAACCACTTCTTTCTGTGCTTTAAACATGTCATCCACATCTAGTGATCGTGCACAAATCTTTTTAAATAATGTGCAAAGGTTAATAATTGTTGTTGAAACATTTTCAGGTAAACCTGCACGGACCCCGATTGGTAGCAAACGTTGCATAAGAATGTGACAATCATGAGACTTTAACCCGATGATATTTGAGTTATTAAGAATCACCTTTTTTTTAAAATTTGATCCAAAACCATCAGGTAGTCTCACTCTTTTAAGGAACTGACAAAATTTAGATCGATCACTAGGTTTGAAAGAGTAAGAAGCTTGTGGCTGTATGACCTTGTTGTTTTTCACACTTAGCCATAAATCTGATCGTATTCCTAAATTTTTTAAGTCTTCTCTTGCTTTGTGTGTGTCTTTTGATTTTTCATTCATCAACAACGTACCTAACAAGCTCTCACACACATTTTTCTCAATATGCATAACATCAAGATTGTGTTTTAAATCAAGAGATGACCAATAATCCAACTCAAAGAATATACTCTTTTTTGTCCAATTCAACTCTGACTCGTCACGTTTTCTTTTCACGCCACCATGATTGGGATGTTTACCCGGAACACGATCGGGAAGACGGTTAAGTTGTTCTAATATTTTTGAATTACTTAATGCTTTTGGATGCTTTCTTAACTCTTTCTGTCCATTAAACAACAAGCTTTCTCTCCATTTATTACTTCTAGGCAAGAATCTTCTATGACCGGTAAATGATATTTTATTAGTTACACGGCACGAGGGTGTGTCCATGTTACACGTCGCACATGCAAGATAACCTTGCCCACTCCATCCAGACAAGCTGCTACGAGCAGGATAATCATTAATGGTCCATAACAACGCCGCACGCATCGTGAATACAGTTTCTGTCGAGGCATCTCTTATTTGTACTCCATCCTTCCACAATTGCTTCAACTCATCCACCAGAGGCCTTAAATAAATATCAATGTCTTTTCCAGGTGATTTAGGCCCGGGAATAAGCAAAGTTAACATGAAAGAAGACTCTTTCATACATAACCACGGTGGTGTGTTATACGTTGTTAACACAACTGGCCACATACTGTAAGCTTGACTCATGTTACCAAATGGATTAAAGCCATCTGCAGCTAGACCCAAACGGACGTTCCTAGGCTCTTTGGCAAATTCAGAATGTCTCTTATCAAATTCTTGCCATGCCTTTCCATCTACCGGATGACGCATAATACCATCCGTTGAGCGTCCAGTGTGATGCCAAATCATATCCTTTGCTGTGAATCTGGAACTATACCTTCGTTTAAGCCGAGGAGTTAATGGAAAATACCGCAATACTTTTTGTGCTACCTTTTTTCCTTTTGTGTTTTTGTCAACCCATCTGCTCTCATTACAAACCGGACAATTTTGCAATTCTTCATTCTCTTTCCAAAACAAAGCACAATCATTGATGCAAGCATGGATGGATTCATATCCTAACCCAATCTTTTTCAGCTTCTTCTTCGCCTCATAGTGTGAAGATGGAATGTGATTTTCTTTCGGGAATGCAACCTTTAAAAACTCTAAAAGTTGATCAAACGAACTATTTGTCCACTTGTTGATTACTTTAATATGCATCAGTTTGGCTAGAAAGTTTAAAGAAGACATCCAAGTACAACCGGGGTATAACTCAGTGTTGACCTCATTATAGAGTTCATCAAATTCCGAGTCTAAAGTATATCCATCCTCATCTATGTTTTCTTCATTCTCTGCGATAACATCTTCGATTGCATCAAACATCTCATTATTTGATATATTACTTGCTGGAGGAGTACGTGTTATTGTAGCAAATTGTTTTGCAGCATCAGAAGAACTAGAGACCTCACCATGATAAACCCATTTCGTATAATGTTGAGCAAAGCCACGATCATGTATGTGAGCATTAATAATATTTAAATCATGACGAAAAGCATTCACACAATCTCTACACGGGCATTTTGTTTTGCCATCACTGTCGACAAAGTTCTTAACATACTCCATAAAGTTTTTAAGACCTTCTAAAAAAACCGGAGATGTTCGGTTTTTTATTTTAATCCAGCTTTTATCGATTGTCATAACTGTTTCATACACATACATTATCATTCTATCAAAACAAATAAACTTCATATATGAACCTATAAAATTATCATTTAATAAAACAATCCAAATAAACTTTATATTTTAACCTATAACATTATAATTCCAACAAAACAATCTCAATATACTTTATATATTACCTATAACATTATCATCTATAACAACATTAACATCTAACAACATAATACAATTAAACTAACAACCTACAACTACATTCAACCAAACCTACAACTACATTCAACCAAAACTATAACTACATTGTAAAAAACATACAACTATATTCAAACAAAACTACAACTACATTCAACCAAACCTACAACTACATTCAACCAAAACTACAACTACATTCAACCAAAACTACAACTACATTCAACCAAACCTACAACTACATTCAACCAAAACTACAACTAAATTCAACCAAAACTACAACTACAACTACATTAAACTAACAACATACAACATAATACACTTAAACTAACAACCTACAACATAATATAATTAAACTAACAACCTACAACTACATTAAACTAACAACATACAACTACATTCAATCAAAACTACAACTACATTGTAAAGAATATTAACCTTCAAGATTATATTTACTAACCTTAAACTTAGTGTTTTGAACACAAATTTGGGGTGATGGTGCCCAATTTGGGGTGGTGGTGGCCGAATTGAACCTCCAACTCGCGAAAATGGGTGAAGATGGCGGAATGAAGGTTGAAGATGGAGGAATAAGGGTGGAAGACAACGATTGGGTGAAGGTGGGGGTGGTGGTGGTGCGATTTGGTGAAATTGGGGTTCAATTTGGGGTGGTGGTGGCCGATTGAAGCTCTAAGTCGCGGAGATTTGGTGAGTTTTGTGGGTGAGAATGAAGCTGCGCGCAGCAGAAGGGTTTTTATCTGCGTCGACCCTATCTATGTTGACCTCACATCCAAGTACAACCGGGGTATAACTCAGTGTTGACCTCATTATAGAGTTCATCAAATTCCGAGTCTAAAGTATATCCATCCTCATCTATGTTTTCTTCATTCTCTGCGATAACATCTTCGATTGCATCAAACATCTCGTTATTTGATATATTACTTGCTGGAGGAGTACGTGTTATTGTAGCAAATTGTTTTGCAGCATCAGAAGAACTAGAGACCTCACCATGATAAACCCATTTCGTATAATGTTGAGCAAAGCCACGATCATGTATGTGAGCATTAATAATATTTAAATCATGACGAAAAGCATTCACACAATCTCTACACGGGCATTTTGTTTTGCCATCACTGTCGACAAAGTTCTTAACATACTCCATAAAGTTTTTAAGACCTTCTAAAAAACCGGAGATGTTCGGTTTTTTATTTTAATCCAGCTTTTATCGATTGTCATAACTGTTTCATACACATACATTATCATTCTATCAAAACAAATAAACTTCATATATGAACCTATAAAATTATCATTTAATAAA